>PVLA01003049.1:0-202749 GCA_004027455.1 Hydrochoerus hydrochaeris
ACAGGAAAATGACAAAACAAAAGACCAAAATGCAATCTCAAACCCCCAGCCCATCTCAAGAAATAGGAGCCGTGGACATAGAAGAAAATAGTACACATACACCTGAAATGTATGAAATGATATCAACTGAAATAAAGAAGCAAGTACAGGAAGCTATGAGTGAACTCAAATCAGAAATATTCTCCCAGGTAAAAGAACAAATGATAAAAGTAGTGAAGAAATACTGAATGCATCCAACAAAGACACAGCTAAACAATTAGAGGAAGAAAGCAAAATGATAGACTCCATGAATGAACAGTTTAAGAGACAAACAGAATGCATTAAGCAGATTCAAAGAGATATACAGGAAATCAAAAACTCTAATGAAAGTTGCAAAAACCATCTCAATGAAAGTGAGGATAGAATCTCAAACCTCAAACATAAGATTGCAGCTAGTGAACAGGGAAGGAAAGATCTTCTAACAATAACAAGAAATAAAAATTCAACAGCTGCAAGATGATGCAATGAAAAACAATATATAATTAATAGGGATAAAAGAAAAAGAAGGGGAAAACACAAAAGATATCAAGAAGCTATGTACAGAAGTAATAACTGAAAACTTCCCAAACTGACATATGGATTAGTGAGGCATACAGAACTCCAAATTGCCATAACCAAAACGAAACTACAGCCAGACATGTAATTATCACCATCCAAGAAATCTGACAGAAGAACAGAATATTAAAAGCTGTAAGAGAGAAGAGACTGGTCACCTATAAAGGAAAGCCTATCAGAATCACGGCAGACTTCTCAACACAAACAATGAAGTCAAAAAGAGCATGGAGTGAAGTTTTTCAGATCCTTAAAGAAAATTACTTCCAATCCAGACTGATGTGCCCTGCAAAACTGTCCTTCAAAATGGATGGAGATATAAGATACTTCCATGACAAAGAACAGCTGAAGAACTTCATGATCACTGAACCAAACATACCAAGAATACTGCAAGACATTCTAGATACACATAGGAAAAAACCACTAAGCAAGACAGACAATTAAACACAATGGAAAGCTAAGATACAACATCAGAAAGATAACATGTCAACAATGAACCAATATATGAATGTTATAAGAAACAACAACCAACCATATGCTATCTACAAGAAACCCATCTAACCCAAAAGGAAACTCATAGAATGACATTCAAAGGATGGAAAACAACACTCCTTGCAACAGGAACTCAAAAAAACAAAATAAAACAAAAAAAAGCAAGGTAGCTATTCTTTTTGCAGACCATGTGAACTTCAAACCAAGGATGGTCTAAAGAGACAAAGAAGGTCACTACATACTAGTTAGGGGAAAACTGTAAGAGGAAGAGATAACAATCTTAAATATACATGCACCAAATTCTAGAACACCCAACTACACAAAGTAAGTATTAACAGAAATGAAAAATCAAATAGGTAACAGCACAATTATAACAGGGGATTTTAATACACCATTGACACAAAAGGATAGATCAACTAGACAGAAAATCAGCAAAGAAATAACAGAAGTGAATCACACCTGTGAACAAATGGATTTGATAGACATATACAGACTGTTCCATCCAGCAACATCAGGATATACATTCTTCTCACCAGTACATGGGACATTCTCTAAAACAAACCATATACTAACCCACAGAACATATTTAAATAAATGCAAAAGAGTAGAAATAATCCCATGTATGTTATCAGATCATAGCACCATGAAACTGGAAATTAATGATAAAAGGAATTGCAAAATCCCCACAAACACATGGAAATTAAATAATACACTGTTGAGCAATCAGTGGTCACAGAGGAAATTAAAGAAGAAAGTATACAATATCTACAAGCAAATGAAAATGCATATATAACTTACTGGAACCTGTGGGATGCAATGAAAGTAGTCCTCAGAGAAAAATTTATTGCACTAAGTTCCTACATTAGGAAAACAGAATGGACACAAATAAACTACCTGATATTACACCTGAAACATCTAGAAAAAGAAGAGCAAGTCAAGCCCAAAGCCAAAAAAAGGGAGGAAACAGTAGAGATCAGAGCAGAAATTAATGCAATAGAGACCAAGAAAACAATTGAAAGAATGAATGAATGAAAGAGCTGTTTCTTTAAAAGAATAAATAAAATTGACAAGCCCCTAACCAACCTAATTTTAAAAAGGAAAAAAAAGACACAAATTCATGCAATACAGAATGAAAAAGGAGAAATCACTACTGACCCTGTGGAAATACAGAAGATCATCAACACCTACTCTCATAGGTTCAATAACACAGAAAAAAAAGGACAGATTCCTAGAAACATATGAATCACCAAAGCTGGATCAAGAAGATGTAAAACTGATGAATAACCCTGTTTCTATGAAGGAAATTAAAAATGTAATCAAGTCTCTACAAAAAAAAAGAAGAGCCCAGGCCCAGACGGATTCACTGCACAATTCTACAAGATATACAAAGAAGAATTAATGCCAACACTCCTCAAACACTTCGATGAAATTGAAAAGGAAGCAATTCTCCCTAAGTCATTCCTGGAAACAAATATCACTCTAGTACCAAAACCTTAGAAAGATCCAACTAAAAAAGAGATCTAAAGGCCAATCTCCCTAATGAACATAGATGCAAAATTTCTCAATAAAATATTGGCAAACAGAGTGCAGCAAATCATCAAGAAGATTATACACCATGACCAAGTGGGATTCATCCCAGGCATGCAGGGATGGTTCAACATACATAAATCAATAATTGTAATCCACCATATCAATAGAGACAAAAGCAAGAATCACATGATCATTTCTATAGATGCAGAAAAAGCTTTTGATAAGATCCAACACCCATACGTGATAAGAAACTTACACAGAATTAGAATAGATGGTCTTTACCTCAGTATGATAAAGGCCACCTATGACAAACCAATAGCCAGTGTCATATTAAATGGCCAAAAACTGAAAGCCTTTACCTTAAAATCAGGCACAAGACAAGGATGTCCATTATCACCACTCCTATTCAATATAGTACTGGAAATACTAGCCAAAGCAATTAGACAAGAGAGGGAAATAAAAGGAGTAAAGATAGGAAAAGAAGAAGTTAAATTATCATTATTTGCAGATGACATGACACTCTACATAGAAGACCCCCAAACCTCCATTGAAAATCTCCTAGATATAATAAATAAATTCAGCAAAGTAACTGGATACAAAGTCAGTACTCAAAAATCAATAGCATTCTTATACACTAACAACAAAATCACCGAGAGAGAAATAAGAGAAGCCACACCCTTCATACTAGCATCCAAAAAAATGAAATACTTAGGATTTAATCTAACAAAAGATGTAAAAGAGTTGTACAGGGAAAATTATAATACCCTGAAAAAAGAAATCAAAGAGAACCTCAGAAAATGGAAAGACATCCCTTGTTCATGGATTGGAAAAATAAATATTGTAAAAATCACCATTTTTCCAAAATTGTTATATGCATTCAATGTAATCCCAATGAAAATACCACTAGCATACCTCATAGATCTAGAGAAATAACTCCTAAAATTCATCTGGAACCAGAAAACACTAGAATAGCAAAGGCAATTGTAAGCTGCAAAGCCAAGGCAGGAGGCATCACAATCCCTGACTTGAAGTTATACTACAAATCTACTGTCATAAAATCAACATGGTTTTGGAATAAAAACAGACCTGAAGATCAATGGAATAGATTAGAAGATACATCTGCAAACACACTCAACAACCTTATCTTTGATAAAGTGGCCAAGCATGTTCACTGGAAGAATGACAGTCTCTTTAACGAATGGTGCTGGACAAATTGGCTATCCATATGCCAAAAACTAAAGTTAGCCCCATGCCTATTACCATGTAATAAACTAAAATCCAAATGGATCAAAGATCTAAATATTAAAACAGAAACACTAAATCTGGTGGAAGACATATGGGTAGGTAGAGAATTCATGAACAAGAAACAAACTACATGGGAAATACTTCACAGAATCAATAACTGGATCATATCTTATTAAAGAGTTTCTGCATGTCCAAAGAAATCTCCAGTAGAGTGAAAAGAAAACCTACAAACTGGGAAGAAATCTTAGTGAAGTGTCCCTCGGACAAAGGACTTCTCTCTACAACTTATAAAGAATTAAAAAAAATCAGCCCCTGAAATTCAAAAACCCAATCCAAAAATGGGCATCCAAGATGAACACACAGTTCTCAGATGAAGAAATACAAATGGCAAATAAATACATGAAAAAATGGTCATCATCATTGGTCATTAGAGAAATGCAAATTAAAACCACACTGAGATACCATCTCACTCCACAAAGAATGGCCAGGATCAACAAAACTACCAACAAAAAATGCTGGAGAGGCTGTGGGGAAAAAGGAACTCTTCTGCACTCTTGGTGGGAGTATAGACTGGTGCAACCACTGTGGAGGTCAATGTGGAGATTCCTCAAAAAGCTGGGCTGGAGGTCCCATTTGACCCAGCTATTCCACTCCTAGGCATATTCCCAGAAGATCTGAAAACATCTTACCACAGTGATATATGCACACCCATGTTTATAGCAGCACAATTTGTTATAGCCAGATCTTGGAAACAACCTAAGTGCCCATCAACTGAGGAATGGGTTAAAAAATTGTGGTACTTTTATACAATGGAGTACTACTCAGCTATAAAGAATGACCACATTGAGATATTTATAAATAAAAGGATGCATCTTGACTCCATACTCATAAGTGAAATAAATCAAACTCACATATATAAATACCATATAGTCTCCCTAGTGTAAGAAATGGTAAGAGTGCAGAAACTTTTATGGAAATCATCATTATACTGCTTTGATGTCTTATGTTTTCATTCATTGGTTCAAATGGTTTTATTCTGTTTTGTTTGATCTTAATATATGTGATCATATAAATAGGTACTTTGAAGACAAGACAGTATGGTAGCCAGTGTTGATTTAATATCATCTTGCTCTGAAGTCCTACCATGCTTTTGTTTTTCCATTACCATTGGTTCTATCATGTTGTGTGTTATTGAATTTTAATATGTATGATGGTAAAAACAAAATTTTCATGGAAATTGAGATAATATAGCAGCCATTGTTCATCTTTGGTTATATGGTCCAGAATGTCTTGGAATAGTTCCTTTCTCTTGAGTTGTTTATTCTACTTTGTTATGTTTGACATTGTGTGTAAAGCTAAGCTCAACTATTTTGAAGAAAGAGACATTATGATAGCTACTGTTAATATCAAATTGTCCTATGGTGAAGTACTGTGTTGCTTACATTGTTCTTTTCTGATCTGCTTAGATCTGTCCTCTTTTGTTTTATTCTCTTTAAAATAAAAAAAGAAAATCAAAGGGACTAGAAGGAAGTTGCACATTGTTTTCTCAATGTCAACAGAACAGATCTGTGCACTCAGAATTCTACATGCAGAGATAATATTCATCTTGAAAGAATATGAAAAAATATTTTCAGGTAAATTAAAGTAAGAGAATTTGTGATTAGTAGTCATTCCAAAAAGAGAGCCTAAATTAAGTTACTCCATCAAAAGTAAAGGACAGCCAAGGAAATTTCAAGATCAGCAGTGAAAAAAGAGTAATGGACTCAGTAAATATAACGGTGAGTCCAGTTCCTACTGAGTGTTTTCAATTATATTCATTACCTGAAGGAAAAAAATTAACCTAATTACATACAATGTCAAATCTATATAGAGGCAATATTTACAATAATAAGTTTATAAAGGAAGGAATGAAGGAAATATAGCCTTAAGTGCAACACTTCTAAATTTTACTAGAAGTATAGCTTATTGTATAGATTATTGCATTGTATAGATTATATAGCTTATTCTTTTGCTTACTGATTGTCCTACAAATCACACTATAATTCTCAAAACAGAGTAATTGCTAAAATATGTATGTAAGTATAAAGATGTACATTTAGAAGCACAATGAATCAATCAGAATGAATTCTACTGAGCATTCTAGTAGCCCATTACACTATATAGTTCAAAAAGAGAAACAAAAGAGTAAAGAAAGATGTAGCAGAGAAAAAATAATAAACAGAGAGATGCAAGCCTGAGGATATCAATAGCTATATTGACTGTAAATGATTTAAATGTATCTGTTAAGATTGAAATTTTTAAGCATATTTTTCAAATGATTTAGTTGGATGTGCCATCTTAAAGAAAGCCATTTTCAAATTGGTTACAATGGGTTAGAATAAAATAATAGAGAAAGGTATACCAATGGATTACTAATCAAAAGAAAGCAGACAGAAATAACATTCCACAGCCACTATAAAGAGAAAAATGGTAAACCACAGATGAAATGTTGACTATCTATGTGATACAATAAACAAAACATACCAAGCAAACACTCAGAGAAATCTAAAGATAAACAGCCAAATCCATAGAAATAACACTTGGGGATTAGAAATATCAACATCCCTCTTTTGTGCATCTTATGGAAGTGCAGGTGAAAAAAGAGCAGGATCATAGAGGAACTGAAAAACACCACCCACCAAGAGGTTATTATTAACAGTTACAGAATACTCGTTTTAAAAATGAAAGACATGAGGAAGCTAGGAAGATGGTGGGTCAATAAGCAGCAAAATAAAAAGACTCTCTGAGAGAAACAGCTCAGATGCTAGAATATAGCAGCCTAGAGAAGATCAGATGGAAGCAGATGGATGCTCTTGACCCAGGAAAAGAAAAATGTTCACAGAAGTCTGTAGCCAGTTGCGCTCTCACTGGAGCCGGTCCCATTGTGTGTAAAACACCACTGGAATTCAAAGACACACGATCACAGTGAAGTTGTGGGTTGGCAAGCCTGAGGGCCACCGCGGGAGGACATGGTCATAGAGGGGAGTGGACCAGAGATTTTCACCAGCTCATGGTGAGTGTGGGGAACTTAGTCCTCCCATTGGAGCAGACGATTGTCAGGGCCACATTTTGGAGTTGGGCAGGATAAGCCTGGAATCAGGACTGAAGTTGGCTTCATTTAGCCACTCCTAGTGCAGAGCACATTAGTGAGAATTGCGTGGACTGAGTCCCACCACTGTGCATGATCCAATAGCCACGGATGAAGTTTTCCTGAAGCTATCCCTACCATGTCGTGTCTGTGCAGCACCAATAACATGATGAATACTCTGAGTGTAGATTTGTAGGTTTTATGTATTGGCTTCCATTCATTCTTATTATGATGAATGTGTAAATCTCTGGTGTAGCACACAGAACAATCAAATTCCTACTGCATGTGTTTTCAAAACACTGCATTTTGGTTACTTTTCAAATGTGTGCTGTGTATTTCACAAGAAGTATAAAGGCATTTTGTAGGAAGCGGGTTTTATGTATTGGCCTCCATTCATTCTTACTATGATGAATGTGTAAATCTCTTGTGGAACACACAGAACAATGGAATTCCGACTGAATGCATTTTCAAAACACTGCGTTTTCGTTCTATTTATAAGTGCATGCTGTGTATTTCACAGCACGCACTTATAAACTTTCACAACCAGCACAATATCAAAACCAGTGATCCAACACTCTTACCAGCAATAAATGACAGACCTGATTTCCTCCCATCTCCTATTGCATTAGTACTTAGTATTTATTAGTTTAACTATTCTAATGTATTATGGTCACCTTGCACTACTGTTTTAACTTGTATTTGCTTGTAGATTACTCTCTATCATATTTCATCTACTTACTTGCATTCTGCATACTGTCTCTTTGAATTATCTGTTCAGGGCTTTTGCCAATTTTTAGTTAAATTTATACTGTCTTTAAAAAATTTTTTGAACGAATGAAACTATTTATTAACCCAGCATCCTTTGTTCTGATTCATTTTGTTGGCAGCTGCATCTGTTTGGTGATTCTGCCCAGATCTTCTTTCCATGAGGTGTCAGCTTTTGGCCCCTTCTTGGTCCTTTTCCACCATGTTCAGCCTTCCAGGGCTTGGAGGACTCAGTGTGCCACACTCTTGGAGCCTTGGCTGAAGGGGCTGGGCATCATGCCTTCCTTTGATGTCCACTGTAGATCTCAGTCATGGAGCCAATTTCAGAGCCACACTAGAGGTACAGGTGCCATGCTGTGCAGCAGCTCGATTGTAGAACCAGTTCTCATCATAGGGTGTAAGCTCTTTATGTTTGGCCAGCTTAACTGTGCCCACCCACTGAGGGACTTTTCAGCTTCTCTGACTTTTTGAGTAAGGAAGCCAGAGCCTTTTAAGGTTACTCCATAGGCATCTATGTCCTCTGGGCTGCCAGCGGGGGAAGGGGCTAAACTGTCATTTTTGAGTATTAAAATATATATTCTATGTGCTTTGAGTTGAAAGTTTCACTTTACATATTATTTAATTTGTAGAAAAACATTTGTATTTGTGATGAAGTGCATTTAATCTTTTTTTTTTTTGATAGTACAGGACATTGTACTCAAGGTCTTCACACTGAGCTACGTTCAAACACCTTTTTACTTTTTAATTTGAAGCAGTGCCTCACTAAGTTCACAAATTGCCTAGGCTAGGCTGATGCTTGAGATCCTACTGCCTCATCCTCCAATAGTCAAAGTATTAAAGACTGTTCCTCCATTCCTGGTTGCTAACTCATCAAATTTTCAGTATGGATTTTAGTTTTATTGTTCCATTCAAAAAGTTATTGGCAAATCTTATATTTCAAAGATTTTCTACTAGATTATCTAAATTTTTTATGGATTTCACACGGATTTAAAACCCATAATCCAATTTGAGTTTTTTGGTTCAATTCTGTCTACAGTGTTACACTTAGGTTAAGGTCTCTCTCTCTCTCTCTCTCTCTCTCTCTTCTTATGGAATTTTGTGCATTTTTTGAATAGAGTAAAACAATTAATATAATGAAACAAAACAATGAAAGTAATATTTGCTTTCAAACAGAAGATAGAAGGAGATCCCCAATATTTGCTACATTGCATACAGTAATCCTCCTAAGAGATGCATAGACATCTGTCCGCAGTTGGGTTGGGATGTTTGACATTCAGTGCTCACATCAGTGGGCTCACAGGAGATGCTGACTGAGTCTCCACTAGGCTTGCACCAGAGGGAGGTGCTTACAAAGAGGGCGGTTGAATTGCTTCAGAATTTGGCATATTTTTCAGATACTAAATTTTTGTGTGACTATCTTTGGGTTCCCTATTTTTTCCCTTGATCTATGCATCCACCACATATTTCCTCCTTGCTATATATGATCCATGCCTTGACAATGGATGGAGTGACACATTGGATTTCATTCCTTTTTTGTTTTTCTATTCATTTGTTGATGGATACTTCCTGATTATTGTGAATAGTGCTTCTATGAACACATGCACATATCTCTTTGAAACCTTATATTTAATCTTTTTCTCTTTATTCTTAGAACTGAGATTGCTGGATCATTTGGTAGTTCTATGTACAATGTTTGAAGGATCACTATACATTTTTTCCATAGTAGTTGCAATGGTGTCCTTCAATTCTGTGACTTTGGTGAACTTACCTATTAGTTACAAATTTTGTGTGTGGGATGTGGTATGTGTGTCATTATACATTCATTGAAATGTCAAATGAAAGTAGACATAGTTCTACTTCTTATTTTCTGACCCCTACACCTTTTATTTCTCCTTTTGTTGTGCTATGTAAATCTTCAAATATTACACTGAGTGAAAGGGCTAACTGTGAACATTCTCCTGTTGTTATAGAATGAAGGGAAAGCAGTTGAATGTATACCATTAAGCACAATATCAGCTCTGCATTAGTTGTCTTTTGTCAACTTGAAGACGTTCTCCTCTTCATAGTTTTTGAAAAGTTTTAATCATGAAGGTGTATTAAATTTTGGCAAATACTTTCTTACTTCAGTTGAAATTATAATTTGTTTATTTATGTTTTTCTCTATGTTTGATACTTGCAAAATCTTTTACATAGCAAGTTGATAAATATTCCTCTTTTGCTTTCTGGAAGAGGTTGGATAAATCTTTTATTTCTATTTTATACTTGTAGTAAAAATTTTTAGTATAATAAAAAGTATAGATAATTTGAAGAATTTTGACTTAAAATTTAATTCAGTTATATGACATCAACATGAACTATTTAAGCTAAGTGAAGTTAGGCAGTTCTTTTTAGGAAGAAGTTGACTTCATCTAAGCTATTAAGCTAAGTTATATAGAAATAATACATCAATGTATTTTCTTTTAACATCTGAAAATTTTGTAGTGCTATTTCCTTTCATATTTTTTTTTCTTTTTAAGACAGGTTCTCACTTTGAAGTTCAGGCTGGCCTTGAGCTTACTTTGTAGCCCAGGCTGGTCTCACACTTGCAGTGATCCTCCTGCATCAGCCTCCTAAGTGTTAGGATTACAGGCATGATTTACACACTCTCTGTAATAAGAACTAATGGAAGCCAGTGCACAAAACCCGCTTCTTACAAAATGCCTTTATACTTCTTGTGAAACACAGCACACCCTTAAAATAGAACCAAACCACAAGGTTTTGAAAGTGCATGCAGGAGGAATTCAGTAGTTCTTGCTGCTACACAAGAGATTTATACATTCATCAATAAGAATGAATGGAAGCCAACGCACAAAATCTGCTTCCTACAAAATGCCTTAGTACTTCTTGTGAAATACACTGCATAAAATTGAAATAGAACCAAAAAGGAGTGTTTTGAAAGTGCAAGTGGCAGGAATTAAGTAGTTCTCTCTGCTACACAAGTGATTTACACATTCATCATAATAACAATTCATGGAAGCCAATGCACAAAAACCACTTCTTACAAAATGTCTTTATATTCTTGTGAAACACAACACACATTTGAAATATAAAGCAAAACACAATGTTTTGAAAGTGCATGCACAGTAATTAATTTGTTCTGTGTGCTATACTAGACATTTACACATTCCTCATAAGAATGAATGGGAGCAAAAGTACACAACCCGCTACCTACAAAATGCCTTTATGGTTCTTGTGAAACACAATTCACACTTGAAATAGAACCAAAATGCAATGTTTTGAAAGTGTATGCAGCAGGAATTCAGTAGTTGTCTCTGCTACACAAGTGATTTACAGATTCCTCATAATAAGAACTAATGGGAGCCAATGCACAAAACCCACTTCTTTAAAAATGCCTTTATACTTATTGTGAAACACAGCCCATACTTGAAATAGAACCAGAACACAGGGTTTTGAAAGTGCATGCAGCAGGAATTCAGTAGTTCTCAGTGCTACAGAAGTGATTTACACATACATCAATAACAATGAATGGAAGCCAATGCATACAACCCACTTCCTACAAAATGCCTTAATACTTCTTGTGAAATACACTGCACACACTTGAAGTAAAAGCAAAATGCAGTGTTTTGAAAGTTAACGTGGCAGGAATTCAGTAGTAGTGTCTGCTACACAAGTGATTTACACATTCATTAATAAGAAGGAATGGAAGCCAACACACACAATGCTCTTCCTTCAAAATACCCTAATATTTTTTGTGAAATGCACTGCACACACTTGAAATTGAAGCAAAATGCAGTGTTTTTAAGACATATGCAGTAGGAATTCAGTTGTGCTGTGTGTTCCACAAGAGATTTACACATTCATAGTAGTAAGAATGAATGGAAGCCAATACATAAAACCCACTTCCTGCAAAATGTCTTTATACTTCTTGTGAAATACACAGAACACCCTTGAAATAGAACCAAAATGCAGTGTTTTGAAAACACATGTGGTAGGCATACAGTTGTTCTGTGTGCTAACACCAAAGATTTACACATTCATTATAATAAGAATGAATGGAAGCCAATACATATAGCCCCATTCCTAAAAAATGCCTTTATACTTGTTATGAAATACACTGCACGCTGTTGAAATAGAAGCAAAACACAATGTTTTCAAAGTGCATTTAGCAAGAATTCAGTTGTTTTCTATGCCTCACAAGACATTTACTCATCCATCATAACAAAAATGAATGGAAGCCAATTCACACAACCCATTTCCTATGAAATGCCTTTATACTTTTTGTGAAATACACTGCACACCCTGGAAATAGAAACAAAATGCAGTGTTTTGAAAGTGCATGCAGCAGAAACTAATTTGTTCTGTGTGCTACATAAGACATTTACACATTCATCATAATAAGAATGAATGGCAGCCAAAGGACAAAACCCGCTTCCTACAAAATTCCTTTATACTTCTTGTGAAACAGCACTCACTTGAAATAGAACCAAAATGAAGTGTTTTGAAAGTGCATGTGGCAGGAATTAAGTAGTTGTCTCTGCTACACAAGTGATTTACACATTCTTCAAAATAAGAACTAATGGAAGGCAATGCACAAAACCTGCTTCTTACAAAATGCCTTTCTACTTCTTGTGAAACACAGCACACACTTGAAATAGAACCAAAACACAGGGTTTTGAAAGTGCATGCAGCAGGAATTCAGTAGTTCTTGCTGCTACACAAGTGATTTACACATTCATCAAAAAGAATGAATGGAAGCCAATGCACATAACCCACTTCCTAAAAAATGCCTTAATATTTCCTGTGAAATGCACTGTACATGCTTGAAATAGAACCAAAACACAGTGTTTTGAAACTTGATGCAGCAGGAATTCAGTAGTTCTCTCTGCTACAAAACAGATTTACCCATTTGTCATAATTAGAATGAATGGAAGCCAAAGGACCAAACATGCTTTCTAAAATATACCTTTATACTTCTAGTGAAATAGAGAACACACTGTATTCTAGTGAAATACAGAGAACACACTGAGGCTTTTTCTCATTCTCCTTTTTCTTCCTTTCTTCTAGAATTCTGTATTGTTGCTACCCTTTTTTTCTGTTTTGTTTTGTTTTATTTTTCTTCTCTTTAAATAAAATTTTAAAAATGTATAATTGCTATTCTAAAAAAAAGAGGAAATAAGAAGTGCTATAAAAGATATAGCTGCATGTATGTTTAGGTGTGTGGGATTGATGACCATATTTCTAGGTTCTTGTTGGATTGCTGAACAGATCTGTTTGCACTCTCACTGCTTTAGTGTCCACTTTGTGTGCTTTAATTCTGTAACCAGAATAACTATTTCTAAAAGAACAATATGTAATGTATCAACTAGTGATTTCTTACTGTTTATCTTCTTTTCTTGAAATTATGAAATATTTCTACCATTTTCCTGGTTTTTTTCTCTCTTTAATTAAAAAATGTATAATTTCTATTGTAAAAAAGAGAAAATAGGAAGTGCCATAAAAGATATAACTGCATGTATATTTATGTGTGCAGGATTGTTACCCATATTTGTTAGTTCTTGTTTGATTGTTGAACAGATCTGTTTGTAGTCTCACTGCTTGGGTGTCCATTTTGTGTGCTTTGATTTTGTAACTTGAACAACTATTTTTAAAAGAGCAATATGTAATTTATCAGCTAGTGATTTCTTACTGTTTATGTTTTTTTTTTTGAAATTCGGTAATATTTCTCTCCTTTTTCTGTTTTATCCCTTTAAATAAAAAATTAAAAAAAATTATCTGGGTCTTCCATTCAGAAAAAGCATATAAAAGGATATGAATAAACAATTCCATAATAATATGCCAGATATTAAAAAAGCCCCTTCAGTTGCTGACATCTTCTGTCACTTTCCAGCTACACTGGTAAATGACCACTACTATGGGAAAAAGGAAAAAAAAGGAAAACTATGAAGAATTTATAAAATTGAAGCTCAACAAAAATCTTTAAATTTTTTTACTAAACTTTGTTAAAACAAGAAGGACATATGACAAAATATCAGACGCCATCAATAGAGAGGTCTAAGATGCAGTGGGTTACAATCACTATTCCAGAACCATAAAAACATTTGCTAGACTTGGCTCTTTCCCCAACTGTCTTTCCACTCTAGTGCCTATGCCTTGAATATATATGCACAAATTTCTCAAAAAATTCTTGTCTAAAGGGCACAAAACTCAAAATTTTTATGCAGATAAAACCAATGTAAGTGTGCTAAGGTTTTTCTACTGAGATTCATGAGATTAACCTTGTAAAGAGAATTCATAACTGCTAAGCTACAAGATTTATATCTGAGGGCTATTAAATTAGCTCTCTGGTAAGGGTTCCTAAATGTAGTCTCCACTACATCAACCCTTCTCAGTTCAAAACAGTTAGATGGAAACTACACCAATTTTCTCCTGACTTCACTTAGGCATATCTCTTCAGAGGGAAAAATGTCTTAGACAGTTAAGTTAGCTATAAATGGTACAGATAATTAAACAGGTTAGTCCTAAAAACAAAAAAAATTATGGCCAAAAATGATGAATTTAAAAAAAATTCTCTTAAAATTTAATTTAATAAACAAAAGGGGGAATAGAACTGCCCCCCACAAACATAGTAAACCCTTGCTTTTTACTTTAATTTTTGTTTAAATCTGCTTGTGGAAAATAAATACATTTCATTGAAACTTCACTGGCCAAAAGATGAATCAATGGACATGACTAGTGCTCAACTGCTATAAAAGGACCTTCAAAGTAGGATGGCCCAGTGAAATTAAAAACATGAGGATGAGGGTATTCTTTTTATTAAACAGGTTTAATGACTCTAACAAGTCTTTAAACACTGTCATGGATGCCAGCTATCCTGTAACATGCAATCATGGAAAAGTAGATCTCCAAACTCGTGTTGAAGTTTGCTGCCACCGGGCACATTTTAAATTGGACTGATTATATTAATATGCTTGTGATTTTAATTTATCTTTCAAGTCTGATACAAGTGGCACTGAACCCAACAATGCTTTGAGCTATCCAACTTCCAATCACAGTGTTTCAACTGCTATAATCACAAAAAAGAGAAGAGACTTGCAGTAAGCCAACTTGTTGACTGTAAAGATTTAACCACACAGTTAGTGTGTGCTGGAGACCACTATGAAGTGGCTCTGAAAAGGATTTAAAATTAACTAATTAGGTTTCTATGTTTATCTGTGAGTCTGTCCTAGGCCTAGGTCCCTTGTCTGGGGATGGGCAAGAGATTGATTCTATGAATCACTGGTCCTGGCTGAGACCTGTAGGGGCCTGTGATGCCAGAGATGCTTCAAAGAGCAAGGTAAGGACACAGCTGACGACACCTGGCTCAAACATCAGTTAAGTAAAAAGAGAGTATAGCTGCAGGCATCTCACTCCTGCTGTCTTACTCCTACCATAAATGTCATTATGAAGATAAGACAGTTCTCCTAAATTGGCATAATTTACTACTTAAAGTCTTTGAAATGACTCCCAAAGTCCTGCTTAGTTCCTGTGCTTTTCTCAGTATTTCCTCTCTTTGTTTGAAAGTGGGCCACCCAGAGAAACTCTTTGTCTAGTCATGAGAGTCTCAAACTCTGCTAGAGGGTTTTGATCCTCCTGGAGCCCTAAAATCACACCATTTATTTCATTTATTTAAGCCATTGCTGTACACTCATTTGGGAGATTGGAGACCTTGGCCAGGTGCCTGATAGGCATACTTTAAGTAATGAGTCAGGCCAAAGCATACAGAAGTCTTAGCAGCACTGAAAATGGTATACAGATTATATTGCATTATGTCCTGACCAACAGGCATAGCACAGACCAGAGGTATGGTCTGTGAATTTGTGAGGCTCTTATATGAGAACACACAACAGAGTATAATTTCATTCCCATTTCTTGTCTCAGAATTGTAGTCCATTTCACTTGAAAAATGAGTTTCTCATTAACCATGAGCTATTTATGGTCTCTTCTATTCTTGATGCAAGAATTTCTCATTCCCTCTTTCCCAAGTCTTGCTTGTGTCAGCGTCTTCTCACCAACAACCCACACATAGCATTCTCGTAGAATTGTATAGATTTTACAATCAATAAATGCCATAGGTCTGGCTGTTTCTTGGTCTTTGCTGGCTCAGCACTGACTATCCTAGTTTCCTATTTCACTTTTACCTTGCGTCTGAGTTTTTATTTTCAGACTTGCATCATGGCAATGAACTAGAGACCAGGACATTTTCTAGGGTCCCCAATTAATACATTTGGATTTTTTTTCCAACTCTTTTTCTTGTCTCCATTTTGTTTGCCAGTGATCTAATGTTTGGTATTACCACACCATTATTAGCTTTATGTTAAAACTGTTCTATTTCTACTTTCCAAATTTTTCATTGTGTTGTTTTAAGATTTTTCTATTTTTTAAGCAGTGGGATTAGTAGCAAATTGGGATGGATTCTAGGCCATTGCACAGAGCTTTGTTCTTGGGCTTTTCTTCTAGTTATATCTGTTTTTGATGAAGCAGGGTCTCTAGATGTTGGTAAGTTCCCCAGGCCATGCTGAGACTATCACCCTACTTTCTCAGCATATAGAGTGCCGAAGTCTCAGTTACAACCCACATGCCTTGGCTTCTGTTTCTTCAGCACTCATATGTATAACCCCCTGCTTGTCTCTCCCTTCATGACATTTCATAAATGATAGAATGATGCATTTTATTCCTTTTTTATTTTCATACCGGGGGTTGAACTCACAACCTCACAGTTGCCAGGCAGACACTTGTGCTGCTGAGCTAAACCCCCAACTAGAATGATGTATTTTCATTTATTGAATCATTTTGGATATTATTTTGAATATTATTATTTCTGGTTACCCTTCTCATTTCTTTTTTGATCCACTGGTTGTTTAAAGTCTGCTGTAAATTTGTGAGTTTTACATTCATGCTCTGTTATTTATTTCTGAATATGTTTCATTGTGTTTAAAGAAGATGTAGTCATTGGCCCTTTTCTATATGGGTTAAACTCTAAGCCTCTGTGGAAAATTGAAACTTCTACAAATGCTTATATGTACTAATTTTCTTAAATGTATGTATTATCTGAGGTTAAGTTTAATTTATAAATTATGCACAGTAATAGGTTAACTGCAAATAGTAATACTGAAATAAATTAAAACAATATAGTACAATAAAACTATATCAATGTGATTGTTCTGTGTTTCTCAATTCTGTTCTAGACACAGAGTTGATTTTAATTCTTGCTAGTGATATGGCACTTCACTTGATTATGCTGATCAGATTATTTTCCAATTGAAACTTAGAAACTTTTTCAAGTTTGGAATTTTCTGTTCATATTTTCATGACTTCTTATTCATACACATGGAATGTATTTATTTTTTTCTTTGACATGTTATATAAGGGTTTTAGAGAGTTTCTTAAAAAATCTCATACATGTTTCACCAGATTTCTACCTACATGTTCATATTTGAGGAATTAAAATGAGAGTAGTAATGAGTTTTTCACTTATAATCCTACATGTTCTTTCCTGGTGTACACTTCACTGACTTTTGTGGGATTTCCTATTTTCTGAAGGTTTACTGTTATCACTTACTAGATAGTTGAATTTTTTTTATATTTTCTACATAGATAATCATTTCATTTCTAGACAAAGGTCACTTGATTTCTTTCTTCAAAATCTATATACTTTTTGTTTCTCTTAATTCTTTGTTGAATTTTCATTTCTTTCCCATTGATATTGAAAAGAATTGGTGATAGGTGGCATCTAATCTTGTTCTTCCTATCAGTAAGAATATGTTGAGTTTCTTACCACTAAGTATGATTTGCCTATAGATTTTTTGTAGACTTGTATCATGTTTAAAATTGTAACATTTTTATTTTAAAGATTATCAATTTTGATAATCAATGATTTATATAATTGTGTATTTTCTTCCATATCTCACAGTCATGATGGTTTGTTTAACTGAATTTGAATTTTTAACAGGCCAAATAGCCCTATAAAAGTTTCACTTATTAATGATGTGTAATTCTATTGAACATTGTTAAATTTTTTAAAATGATTTAGTGAGGATTTCATTTACATTTAATTTGTACATTTTTTTGTGTTTTTGTATTCCTGTATTTTTTTCTGGTTGGTTATAACTGCATTTCTACTCCATAGGATGAGATAAGAATCATTCCTTCTCCTTTTATATGTGAAGAAAAGCTAGAAAGTAAGTGCCTATGGATATAAGCAACCAGTATTTGCTGTTTTAGCATAACTCAACCACACTGTCATTCACTTTCCTTGTTAGTCATGCTCGATTGATCTTGGGATCAAGTGCCTTGCACTGGTCTGATTGGGTAAATCTCTGCATCTGTGCTCTTCCTTACAGGGGTCAAATTCAAAACTGTGCCAGTGGTGGATTTTTGGTAATTACTTCATGCCCCTCCCCAGGAGTTAGATGTTGCTTGGTATTGTTAGTTCTGAGATCGAAGATGGTCTTCTCAATCATCTCCAAAGGCAGAGTTTATCTTTTAAACTTTAACAAGAGCAACAACCATTGTTTTACACTTTATAAGAACATTTCAGATTGGGTCTCTCTTTTTTCTATACCTATGTCAGGTGCAATCAATCTTTTGCTTTTACCTTACAGTGAAGTGCTGCTGACTCTCATCTGATAGCAGAAAATTTGGGAGGATAAGGTAAGGCTTTGTGTTCTCTGTCACAGTATCTGCTCACCTCTTTCTCTCCTGAGATACTCAAGGATCCCCAGGTTTATAGGTATTACAGCCATTTATTTTTCTGCTGAGCTCTCAATGAAAACCCATTGAAATCTGGTGCCTCTGTTAGACCTCACTTTATCTTCCACCATACATTAGATTTTTACCTTATGATTTGTTATTTGCATTGATTGTTCAGTTTGGAGTTTGTATTAATTGGAAATATTGTCCTTTTTTAGAAGAACAATGAGAAAAAACAAAAAGGTAAGATTTTGTGACATCATTTCGTTATTAATGAGGCAGGGAAAACATTCTTTCTTTCTTCAATATTGGTATTATTTTGAAGTCTCAATAACTGTGGTTTTAAAGTTCTTACCTGTTTATATATTGCAATTTCTTTTTGTCTTATCTCAGTGTTATTTTCCCTCTACTGTATTTTATGTATTGTTGAATAAACACTTAAATATTTTTTGACACTTGAGTTTTTATTGTCTTACAATGTTTATTCTTTCATTTTTAAGGCACATAAACATAGCTAACCAGAAAAGGTTTACATAATAATTTTTATGGTTAGGATTACTTCTAATTTATCATTTTAGGGCCCAGTACCTCTTCAATTTCAGTGGTGGGTACTCCTGCACTTGGAAGATTATGATTTATCTCTTCACTGTTTACATCATCACAGCCTGTGAAAATCTTGAACAGTGCTTTTTAAAATTCATTTGTCCATGAACTTATTCTAACTTGCACTGTGGTTCATTTTTCTCCTTTTGTGGTTTGGGTTACATGTGTTACTTAAACACAGGCATTTTCAATTAGTTAAATTGTTTACTTACAGTTTTTATGTATTGTGTTACCAGTATTTCAAAATTTTTCACTTTACTACATTCTTCTTAATGCCCTGGACTATAAATTGCTCTACAAGGTATTCTTAATAATTTAGACAGTTTTGCGATGACCACCTTTGAACTATTTCTTGAAGTTTGTTTTGATAGCATGACTGTCAACCTTAGTTGTCTGTTGCCTTTTTTCCAGGGTAAATCTAGATGGACTATGGTTATCTGTATTTTTGTAGAACTATAACTTCCTCTTCATTGTTTAAAATGTTTAATATTAAAAATATTAAAATTTTTAAAATAAGTTTATTGGTACAATTTAGGTATACAGAATGATCATATTCATCATAGGCAATTTGTACATGTATATATCTTGATGCCTCTTTGATTCCCAGTCCCCTTCCTTATCTTCAAACTCTTTCCTTTCTTATTAACAATATTTGTGTGCCATTTTATCCTTCATTTATCTCTTTTTTCCTTTTGTCTTCTTTTCTTTCCTCTTCCCTTCTTTCTATTTCCCCCTTCTTTATAACCATTTCTTCCTATCTCACAATATCTGTTGTACACTTTGGTCCTTATTTATACTTTCAGTTTCTCACACCAGGAAAACAATGCCATATTTACATATCTTCAACCAATTTCTTTCATGTAGGAGTATGGTGTCAAGTTGTATCTATTACATAGAAATGCCTCAGGCTTATCCTTTTTTATTCTTGTTAGGACTCCATTGCATAAAGAAACTCACACATTTTTTAGGGATTTCTCAGTTGATGGGCATTTGAGTTCTTGGCTATTAGAAGCTGTGTTGCTTTAAACTTAGGTGAAGGTATATTGCTGTGGTATGAAGTGTTTAGTTCTTTTTGGAAGATTCCAAGGAAAGGAATAGCTGAGTGAAATGGAACTTCTAATCTTAGTTTTGTGAGGAATCTCCACAATGATATTCATAGGGCTGTAGTAGTCTACACTCTAATTAACAATGTGGTGAACATTCCTTTTTCTCCACAGCCCC
Organism: Hydrochoerus hydrochaeris; assembly: GCA_004027455.1. Classification (NCBI taxonomy): domain Eukaryota; kingdom Metazoa; phylum Chordata; class Mammalia; order Rodentia; family Hydrochaeridae; genus Hydrochoerus; species Hydrochoerus hydrochaeris. The sequence continues at coordinate 20,303 of PVLA01003049.1, forward strand.
ATCCTCATTTGTTATTGATTGACTTCTTGATAATAACCATTCTTTCTGGAGTGAGATAGAATCTCAGCATCTCTGGAATTTGCAACTCTAGAATAATCAGTAATGTTGAATACTTTTCAATGGATTTATTTAACATTTGCATATCTTCTCCTGAGAAGTATGTATTCACATCACACACACACTTTTGGATTGAGTCTTTAAATTGGAGGGGACTCTGATATTTCTCAAATATTTATATATTCTATATATGAGGGCATTGTCTGAGGGACAACTGGCTAGAGATTTTTTCCACTCTGCATGTTGTCTTCATTCTATTGATAATTTATTTTGCTGTGCAAAAGCTTTTAATAGTATGAGATCCCAGTTGTTGATTATTTGTATTATTTTCTTACAATCATGGTTTTGTTCATGGTAACTTAACTTACACCTATGTCTTCAAGATTTTTACCTATTTTCTTATCCAGAAAAGTTAGTTTTTCTGTTTTAATGCTTAGATCTTTGATGGATTTGAATTTTTGCTTAGTTCAATTGGAGAGACCTGCATTTAGATTTAGTATTTGGGATGTAGAACACCAATTTTTTCACTGTCATTTATTAAAATGTCTATATTTTATTCAGTGACCATGTTTTGTCACATTGTCATTGATAAGGACACTGAGTGTGTTTGGAGTTGTTTCTACATCTTCTATCTGTTGCACTGATATAGAGGTCAGTTTTTGTTTTTTGCTAGTATCATGTCATTTTTTTCATAGTTGCTTTGTAACACAATTTCAAGTCAGGTATTGTGATGCCTCCTGCTTTAACTTTGTTGCCTAGGATTGTTTTTTATTTTATGTCGTGTCTTGTTGCATGTGAATTTTAGGAATGTTTTTCTAGTTTTTTGAAGTATAAAGTAAGGATGTATACATTGAAAATTACAGTGTTCTAAAAAAGCAGATTGAAGAGGATATTAGAAAATGGAAAGGTATCCCTTGTTCCTGGGTAGGAAGACCCAACATAATGAAAATGGCCATTCTCTCAAGAATTTTATACAGACTTAGTGCAATCTCAATCAGAATTATCATGTTGAGTGTGAAGTTAATGTTCAGTGTTTTCATAAATTATTTCTTATTTCCTTATCAGTTATATATTTTCCACAGTTTGTCTTTTCATGATTTTTTTGCCATGCAAAAGATTTTTAATTTGATATTTTCCTACTTGCTCTCATACTATGTTCCAAATAAAGTCAATTTCCTTAGGGACAACTATGGGTTCTCTGTTCTTTTAGAACCAAATCATTAAACAAAAGCTTGCCACTGTCATGGACATGGTAGTAGACACTTTCTTTTCAGTATGGATTTTTGATTTATAAGCAGACCCCTGGGCACTTGTACTACTTGTCTTCTCTGCTTGCCTTTTGTAGCCTAGGAAGTAACTCCTTTGAGCATCCTGGAGGAGATGAGAAATTTTAGTGATCTGCATGACATAGGGAGTTACTGACATCCTCAACATGAGCATGGAAGAGAAGGAGCCAGATGAATTCACTGGTAAAATCTACCAAACACATAAGGAAGTAGCATCAAAACTGATATGGTAGCCTAAATCTGAAATTTCAGCACTGTGAAAGACTGAGACAAGAGGATCATGAATTCAAATTCAACTTGAGAAACTTAATAGATATAAAATGGTCTAGGCATATAGTTCAAAGGTCATGAGATCAATCTTCATTATCAGCAAAAGTGAATGAATGAATAATTAATGAATCTGAAAAGTTTATAATATAAAAAGAAGGAAACAATTCCTAACTTATTCTATAATACAAGAATGATTCTTGGAGAGGAGTTAGACCTGCACTGAGAGGGAAGTTAGGCCCATGTGGCCAGGTGAGTTCTGGCTCACCAAAGCTGGCCTGGGGACAGGTTGGGACATCACTCCCAGTACTTGGGTGCTCACCCAGCCTCCTAGGACACTGGGCTAGCCTGGAGAGGTTTTGCAGGCTTGAGTGGACCATGCCCAGTAATTTTGTTGAACCACAGGACCAGGCCCATTCCAAGAGGGGACCTAGACCCATGCCATGAGGGGAAACAAGGCTGTGTGAGTGCCAGAGCAGAGAGCACAGGAGGTGATTTCCAGCACATCCCGGGAAAGTTTTGGAACATCACTCAAAACACAGACATACAGGAAAATAACAAAATGAAAGACCAAAATGCAATCTCAAACTTCCAGCCCATCCCAAGAAAGCCTGGGAGCCACATACATAGAAGAAAACACTAGTCATATACCTGAAATACCTGAAATAGTATCAACTGAAATAAAGAAGCAAGTATGGGAAGCTTTGAAGGACTCAAATCAGAAATAATCTCCCAGGTAAAAGAAGAAATGATAAAAGTAGTGAAAGAAATATTGAATGCATCTAAAGAAGACACAGCTAAAAAATTAGGGGAACAAAGCAAAAAGATAGAATCCCTGAATGAATTGTATAAGAAACAAACAGAATACATGAAACAGATGCAAAGAGATATACAGGAAAACAGAAATTCTATTGTAAGTTTCCAAAACTTCCTCAGAAAAAGTGAAGGTAGAATTTCATACCTTGAAGATAAGATTGCAGCTAGTGAACAGGAAAGGAAAGGTCTTTTAAAAATAACAAGGAATGAGGAAATACCAATTCAACTGTTGCAAGTTGATGCAAAAAAACCCCATAAGTTTAATAGGGATAAATGAAAAAGAAGGGGAAAACACAAATGATATCAACAGGCTATTTACAAAAATAATAGCTGAAAATTTCCCAAACATGACTGTGGAAACTGACATACAGATTAGTGAAGCATACAGTAATCCAAACAGCCATAACCAAAACAAAACTACACCCAGACATATAATAATCACCACCCCAGAAATCCAACATAAGAAAAGAATATTAAAAGCTGTTAGAGAGAAAAGACAGATCACCTATAAAGGAAAACCTATCATAATAACAGCAGACTTCTCAACACAAACAATGATGTCAAGAAGAGCATGGAGTTAAAGTATTTCAGATCCTAAAGGAAAACGACTTCCAACCCAAACTGATGTATCTTGAAAAACTGTCCTTTAAAATGGATGGAGAAATAAGATACTTCCATGACAAACAACAGCTGAAGAATTTCATGTTCACCAAACAAACCCTGCAAAGAATATGGAAAGACATTCTAGATACACAGGAAAAAACCACTAAGCAAGACAGACAATTAAACAGAATGGAAAGGTAAAGATACAACAGCAGAAAGATAACATGTCAAAAATAAAACAATACATAACATTAATGCCTCAACTCACCAATTAAAAGAAACAGACTGGCAGAATGGATCAAGAAACAAGGTCCAACCATATGCTGTCTACAAGAAACACATCTAACCCAAAAGGAAATTCATAGACTGAAAGTCCAAGGATAGAAAACAATACTTCATGCAACAGGAACTCAAAAAAAAAGTTGGAGTAGCTATTCTGATAGAAGACAATATGAACTTCAAACCAAGAATAATCCAAAGAGATAAAAAGTTCACTATATACTAGTTAGGGGAAAACTTCAAGAGGAAGTGATAACAATCATATATATATATATATATATATATATATATATATATGCACCAAACTCCAGAGCACCCAGCTATACAAAGCAAGTATTAACAGAAATGAAAAATCAAATAAGCAATAACACAATTATAGCAGGAGACCTTAACACACCATTGACACAAAGGGACAAATCAACTAGAGAGAAAATCAGCAAAGAAATAACAGAACTGAATCACACCTGCGAACAAATGGACTTGATAGATGTATATAGAATGTTTCACCCAACAACATCAGAATATACATTCTTCTCAGCAGTATATGAGACATTCTCTAAAATAGACCATATACTAGCCCACAGAACATATTTAGGTAAATGCAAAAAATTGAAATTATTTCATGTATGTTATCAGATCATAGCACCATGAAACTAGAAATTAATAATAAAAGAAACTGCAAAACCCCCACAAACATGGGGAAATTGAATAATACACTCATGAGCAATCAATGAGTCACAGAAGAAATTAAAGCAGAAATTAATATCCACAAGCAAACAAAAATATAAATACAACTTACTGGAATCTGTGGGATGCAATAAAAGTGGTCTTTAGAGGCAAATTTATTGCACTGAGTTCCCACATTAGGAAAACAAAACAACCCAAATAAACAACCTGATACTACACCTCAAAAATCTAGAAAAAGAAGAGCAAGCCAAGCCCAAATCCAAAAGAAGGGTGGAAGTTATAAAGATCAGAGCAGACATCAATGCAACAGAGACTATGAAAACAATTCAAAGAATCAATTAATCAGAGATTTTTTGAAAGAAAAAATCATTGATTTTTTGAAAGAAAAAATAAAATTGATAAGCACCTAGCCAACCCAATTAAAAAAACAAAAGAAAAGACTCAAATTCATGTAATATGGAATGAAAAAGGCAAAATCACTACTGACTCTGTAGAAATACAGAAGATCATCAACACCTATTTTCAAAACCTCTAATCTCATAGATTCAATATCACAGAAGAAATGGACAGATTCTTAGAAACATATGAACCACCAAAGCTGGAACAAGAAGATGTAAAAGTGCTAAATAACCCAATTTCTATTAGTGAAATTGAAAATGTAATCAAGTCCTCACGAACAAAGAAGAGCCGAGGCCCAGATGGATTCACTGTGGAATTCTACAAGAAATACAAAGAAGACTTACTGCCGACACTCCTCCTAAACTCTTCAATGAAATTGAAAGGGAAGCAATTCTCCCTAAGTCATTACTGGAAGCAAATATTACTCTAGGATCAAAACCTGAAAAAGACCCAACTAAAAAAGAGAACTAGAGGCCAACCTCCCTAATGAAAATAGGTGCAAAAATTCTCAATAAAATATTGGCAAACAGGATGCAGCAAATCATCAAGAAGATTGTACACCATGACCAAGTGGGATTCACCCAAGGCATGCAGGGATGGTTCAGCATACATAAAAAATGTAATCCACCATATGAATAGAGCCTAATGTAAGAATTACATGATCATTTCTATAGATGCAGAAAAAGCTTTTCATAAGATCCAACACCGATTCATGATAAGAATCTTACAGGGAATTGGAATAGATGGTCTTTTTCAAATTTATTTAAAGAGAAAAAAACATTTAAAGGGTAGAAATAATGCAGAATTTAAAAAAAGATGAACAGTAAGAAATCACTAGTTGATAAATTACATATTGTCCTCTTAGAAATAGTTATTCAAGTTACAAAATTAAAGCATACAAAGTAGATATTCAAACAGTGAGACTGTAAGCAGCTATGCATGCATGAGTCTCTACATGTATTTTATTAACTTAAAGTTTTAAAAACTTACTGAGATAGAGTAAATAATGCATAAATAAATATCACATCTGAGGATTTGAAGATTCATTTCTTTAATTTAAAGAGAAACAAAAGCATGTAAAGGGTAGAGGTAATACAGAATTCAAAAAAAAAAGATAAACAAGAAATCACTAGTTGATAAATTGCATATTGTCCTCTTAGAAATAATTGCTCAAATTACAAAATTAAAGCATACAAAGTAGATAGTCAAAAAGTGAGAGTGTAAACAGCTATGCATGCATAAATCTCTGCATGTATTTCTATACTTTCTGCATTAGAGAGAAAAACAAAACTTAGCAAGACAAAATGAAACAAATTCCTATAAAAATATGAAACCAAAAAGTTGCATAAAACCATAGTACAAGGTGATCTACAATGATTACTGTGTTGTTTCTTATTATCTTCTATAGAATGTCTATATCATCAGGCATAATTGAATATAGCAGTATAATTGAGTATAGCAGTAAATAATAATAGTAGTAAAAATAAAACATTGTAGACAGTATAAAACTTCAAAGGCAGGTAATAATCAAACCATAGTGGATATTCTAGTGGATCTTGTCATCTTAAGTGCAGTTGCCTATACTCTCAGACTTGATACTCTCAATCATAACAGCTTTGTATAAAATATATCAGTACAAAACCATGATCCAACAAATCCAATTTGATTATAATCAATCATGGTAAAACAGTGTAGGTTTTACAGAGCTTTAGATTAAGTTAGTAGGAAATTAAGGATGATTACCATACTATATCCTGCTATTTTTGGGATTACTGTCTGTGCCCTCAAATCTAGTACAGGTAGAATGACTGCAACAGAATATAATACATCTAAGCAGAGTGGTGTGAGTAATGTGGGTTTTAAATCCTGGTGCACTATTAACAATACAGCGTGTCAAGGCCATCTATGTTAGATTTTCTAGTTATCCTTCTCTGCTTCATTTCTGCCATGGTATTTTCCTGTCTTTGTCTACTTTTCTCCTTCATTCTACTGCCCGTCCCACTCACTGAGGCCTTCCTGCCACTGTTCCTAAAATCCTGCTTTATTTTTTTGTTTCTCTCTAGAATGTCCTTCAGTATTCTCTGTAAGGTTGGATTGGTGGTCACAAACTAGCCCAGTTCCTCTTTGTCATGGAAGCATCTTGTTTCTCCATTAATTTCTAGTTATAGTTTTGCAGGGTACATCAATCTAGGCTAGAGGTTATTCTCTTTCAGGGCTTTGAATACTTCACTCCAAACTCCTCTCAATCTGCTTGTCTGTGTCACAAAGTCAACTGTGGTTCTGATGGGCTTACTTTTATAGGTAATCTGTTTCTTTTGTCTGATGACTTTTAATATTCTGCTTTTATATTGAATTTCTGGCATCTTGATTATTATATGTCTGGGTGTAAATCTGTTTTGGTTGTAGGTAGCTGGGGCTCTGTATGCCTCACACAACCAAATGTCATTTTCTTTTCCCATGCTTGGGAAGTTTTCCTTAAGTATTTCTGTGAATAGCCTTTGTAATTTGCCTGTATGTATTCCTGCTTTTTTGTTCACATTTCTTATTCTTAAATTGTAGATTCTCTTGTCATCTTCTAATCTTTGTATTGTTACTGCTGGTTTCCTTGTTATTTTTAAGAGATCATTCCTTTCATCATCATACACTGCCAACTTGTCTTCAAGTTTTGATAGTCTATCCTTAGTTTCTTTTAAAGAGTTTTGCCAGCTTTCAATGGAATTTTTAATTTCCTGATAGTCTCTTTGAATCTGCTTCATGTATTCTATATTTTCTTTATATTCTTTATCAAATGTTTCTCTCCTTTTTTTGTGTTCCTCCCTTCTTCCATCTGTATCATCCTGAGAGATGCTTCCTGAGAGCATTTATTTTATTACTCTACTTATATCCTGCTTTACCTGATTTAATACTTCAGTTTTGAGCTCGTCTACAAGGTCCCGAAGATATCTCTTAATGTCCATTAAAGCCATGCCTGATGTTGTGTGTTTGCTGCCCTCAGTCTCTCTTGTCTTTCCTTCGCCTGGTTCAGTGTTCTCAGGGTTCTGGGCTTGGGTCCTCCTCCTGATTCTCTCTCCTGTCATGGCCTTGGCTTCCTCCACACAGGTTACAGTGTATGTCCCAGCCCCCTTCGCTGTTTGCCACGTTTCCTCCGAAACATGCTGGCAAGGGACTTCCACCCTCTCCTGACTGCTTTTGTCACTGAGTTGCAAGCAGCAACTGCCTATGCCTGCCCCTCCCCACCGGGCCAAACAAACTGCAGGGGCCTCCACGCGGATAGTGCATGTTAGGTGCAGGGAATCCATTTGGGATGGCTCATTGAGGCCCAGCCAGGGGTGTGGCCTAGTCCAAGCAAATCCCACAAATCTGCTCTGGGGAGGGAGCAACCAACTGAAGTCACTGTTGCTCCCAGTTCAGGCTCCTCCTGCCAGATTCCAACATGTCCCCCATTTGATCATGCCCTTCCCATGGGGGGGGTCTCAATCCCAGCACTGACCACAGATTAATGAAGTTCCCTTTGCTGGCTCTTCCCTCCATTGGGCTCACCAACCCCCAACTTCAGCACTGCTTTGCTTCCTGTGAGTGGCTGTGGGAACAAGTTTGGGCAGCTCTGTAGCCCACTGCAGAGTCAGGCCATTGCAAACTTGGCAGGTAGCTGCAAATGAAAATGCTGTGTCCTGTAATTTTTAGCTGTTTCAGTTGTAGTCCTGACATATTTGACTAGCTTTTCTACATTTTAATTTCTTCCTGTATCAATAGGATCCAACTCCCTCTGTCTGGATCTCTCCAAGTTGTTTTATTCTGGTGTATGAATTGTTTCTCCCAGGAGGCTCTGTATTTTATTGTTCACTGATTGGCCATCTTGTCTTCTTCTGAATAGATGGTCTTAACTTCAATATGATAAAGGCCATCTATGATGAACCAACAGCCAGTGTCATATTAAATGGCCAAAGACTGAAAGCCTTTACCTTAAAATCAGGCATAAGACAAGGATGTCCCTTATCACCACTCCTATTCAACATAGTATTGGAAATACTAGCCAGAGCAATTAGACAAGAGAGAGAAATAAAAGGATTAAAGATAGGAAAAGAGGAAGTTAAAACAATCATTATTTGCAGATGACATGATACTCTACATAGAAGAACCCCAAAACTCCATTGAAAGACTCCTAGATATAGTAAATAAATTCAGCAATGTAGTTGGCTGCAAAGTCAATACTAAAAAATCAGTAGCATTCCTCTACACTAACAACAAAATCACAGAGACAAATAAGACATCCAATCAAAGTTTTTTGAGGGACTTGCAGCCTGATATCCTCAGTGGTTACACCAGTCTACATTCCCACCAAAAGTATAGAAGTGTTTCTTTTTCACCACAGCCTCTCCAGTATTTCTTATTCGTAGTTTTCTTATTCCTGGGCATTCTTTCTACAGTGAGATGGAATCACAGTGTGGTTTTAATTTGCATTTCTCTAATGACCAGTGATGTTGAACATTTTTTCATGTGTTTATTTGCCATTCATATTTCTTCATCTGAGAACTGTGTGTTCAACTCAGATGCCCATTTTTGGATTGGGTCTTTAAATTTCAGGGTCTGATTTTTTAAAATTCTTTATGTTCTAGAAAGAAGTTCTTTGCCTGAGGGACAGTTCATTAAACCTAAAATCAGTTCTATATGAAAAAAAACATATACAACATGACCAATTTAAGTTTCTCTGATAAATTTAATGTTGATAAATACGTCATTGTAATATACATATTAAGTAATGGAAAAGTCAAGTGATAAAATTAACACATGTAAGAAAAAGGTTATCAATATATAATATCTTTTTTGAAAAAAATCCCCTAAACTAAAAGTTAATGAAATTTTCTCATCCTGTAAAAGACATATATGAAGAATATCCAGTTAATATCATACTTAATTGTGAAAAACTGAAATAGTTTCCCCATAAGACTAAGAATAGGAAACATCATGTATTACAAGTCTCCTAAGTAATTTGATGGAATTACATTCCAGGAAGTTATTGGGGGAAAGTAAGTAAAAGTGCACTGCATCAAAGTAAAAATTCAACATTTGTTGAAAGCCACAAAATATCATTGAAACAGCTTTAGAAAGTGCTGAACAAGTGGAAAGATTGTCCTTCATCATAGATTGAAGCACTCAGATCTGTGAGGATTGCATACTCCCTGTTAGAGTTTTCTGGCACAATAAAGGAGCAAAATGTAAGAAAAAGTAAAAGCGGCCTTTTTATTTAAATGATGTGGAGAGGAGCCCACAACCTGCAAGGGTTTGGCTTTCTCTTCTGCCTGGATATGGAGCTGTGGGGTATATGTGACCTTTGACTGGGTGTGGTGCTTGGGGTGGGCATTGATGACACTCGAGGAGCTGATTGGAATTTTCTTTGTATGCACTGGGAAAAGAAGGAGGATGTTGTAATTGGAGAAGAAGGAGGAAGTGGCTAACAGGGCAAGCATCTGCAATATGGTTTTCCCCATGTTGAATTACCGCCATATTGTCCTGTAATTATTTTAGGGCAAAACTCTTTCCTCAAATTGAACTATAGATTTAATGAAATCTATCAAAATCTTAACTTTTTTGCACAAATTGACCAAATCATATTCAAATTTATGTGGAAATAATTGAGATCTCAAATTTCCCAACACAATTTTGAAAAAGGCTAAAGTCCAAGGAGTAATGCTTCAAAATGTCAATGTTTACTTTTAAGCCAAAGTAATCAAAATTATATTATATTGTACATAACAGAACAGCATTGAGAGTTAGAAATGAATCCTTTCTTTTTTGATTATTTGAGTTTTGATGAGGTGTAAAAATAGATGAACAGATACTAAATTCTTTAAAAAATATTGCTGAGATAGTGACAAATTCACGTGCAACAGAATAAAAATTGAATCATATCTCACACTGTACACAGAACTCCAAAACATTAGAACCCTAAAAATAAAAGACCTAATCAAAGCATGGGCATTTGAAATGGGTAAACACTTCTTAGAAGAAGTACAAGTGGCCAGTAAAGACATTTAAAATGCTCTTTAATGCTATCCATTAGAGAAACGAAAACTAAAAGTGCACTGAGCTATCATCCTACCCCACAAAGAATGATTATCTTAAAAAATGATGGTGAACATGTTTATGGGTGGGGAAGAATCCCTTTTTACTCTTGGAGGGTATGCAAACTAATATGACCACTATGGCAATGACTGTGGAGATTCTTTGAAAACAGAAATTCCATTTGATCCAGGTATCCCTTTTCTAGGTATATTCCCAAAATATTTGAAGTGAGAAGACTATAGTTATATTTACATAACTATGAGTGTGTGGAAGAACCAGAGGTCTCCTCTTGATTCTCCTTAAAAAGAGAGCAATTATCTCCATTTTGGACAAACTTGCCCCTATCTTCATGTATTCATACGTGCAGAGCTGGCTGCACTATTTATTTGTCACTTCAGTTGGTTTTAGCAATGTAAATTGGCCTAACCACGGAGCTGATGTGTAATCTTTGAAACAAGGTGACAGATGCTGCTTCCCCACCCAGTGACTCCCCAAACACATGTTATTGCCAAGCAGGATAGAGTCTTGCTCTACACCATTAGCTGGGACTGAGCTAGAAAAAGAGGTATGACCTTCATATCAGAGCTGAAGCACTAACCCCAAAATATTAGACACTACTTCTGTTGTATTATGCAGAGCACTGCCTCCGCATTTCTGGACCTCTGAATATCACAGAGGTGATCGCAGGTGGCTTACCTAGTCCAGCTCTTGGCAGTCAAATCTTTCCTGCCACTCTTATTGTCACTCATCCTTGAGTGACAAGTGAAACTCTCCGTGCATGGGGAATTAATAAAACTTGATTGGGTCCTGGATCTTGGCCTTTGTTCTGGTGAACCACCATCTTGCCTGACCATAGGATCCCGTTGGCTCCCTGTAACTGTATATATGTTTTTGTGTCTTTTGTCTCATCTTGGGTTGCACTGGAAGTGGTAGACTGGAATTAGCATGCTAGAATTCCAATAACTTCTCCATGGGATTACAAATATAAACCGTTCTGGGCCATGATGAGGATGGGAAAGGGACCTCTATACCCATGTTTATATTATCGCAAATTATAATAGCTACTATGGATCATGATATCAGAATTTATAGTTGATCAACAAATGCATCAATAAAATGTGGTATTTGTAGAAAATGAAGTACTATTCTGCCATTAAAAAAAACATGAGGTATTCATTTGTAAATGATAACATTTGTTGGTAGGTGATAACCAAAGTCAAGTGAAATCACTCATACACACAAGCTGAAATATAACATGGTTTCTCTTATGTGAGAAAGAGGAAAAACACAATAGTAGAGAAATACATGGGATTGGGGAAAAGTTTAAATATTTCCTCAAACAACAAGTTAAATTTTAAAAAAATTCAAAATACATGTTAATTAATATCATGTCACAAGTTAATCTTAGTTTGTTAAATGAAAGTTTTGTGATATTATCTGTTATTTTTTTGTGAGATACACTTTGGTTTGTGTTTGTACTCTAACTGTTTTGAAGGTATTGTCGTATGGTGTAATAACTATTGTTTTTCTCATTATTTGATTATGGAATTTTATTTTTCATAAAATAAAAGAGTAAGAAAGTCATATTTTAAAAGTATTGAAAAAAAGGAATATACGTTCTGGAAAATATTTTATGCAGTACAAAGCAAAGAATATGTAAATGATTTTGCCTTATTATTGGATGCTTACACTTACTGTTTAATGTATTGGATTGATAACTGGTATATGTGAAAAACACAAAATAAAACTAAAATTGATAAAGATGATTGAGAAAAATATGAGGACAGAAGATTATTGAGGTCAACTGCAAAGGAGAGAAAAAATACAAATCACAAAGATTTAAAGGAAGTTGAGGTGTCTGGAGCAAACTGGACAAACTGTTATTGCTTCTTCCTTCAACAATCATGGGCATAGCTAAATACTGAAAAAAGAAAGTGTAGTTTCAAACATGGTGACTTCTGTTAACCAAGATAAGGTCCTTTGTTCTTCTCAAATAGGTAAGTGTTTTTAAGATTTTGAATAAAGTTATATATGGAAAGTTTTGAAAATAAAACAATATCTAATTTATGATGTTTCTAAAACTTTATCATTATAACCTAGCTATTTTTGTAAGAGATTTACATTATATATTGTCACAGTTTATGTCAGTGCCCCCCATGCAAGCATAGACATGACCAATTCTAGTGATTGTGATTGGTTCATTGTCTAGTGCTTGGATTGGTTGTATAAGTGCTACATCCAACAAGGGGTAGAGCCAGCACATAGTGTAATGGCAAGAAGAAGGCAAATCTTTCTTTTTTGCTGTTTGTGTTTACTGTTGGTGACAGCTATGAATGGCTGTCCCCCATCCATGCTACACTGCCTTGCAGCCAGCTGAGTATGGACTGAAACCTCCAAGAATGCTAAGAAATAAACTTTTCCTATGCTAATTTTGGGAGACAGGTATTTTTGTCTTAGCAATGAGAGAAAAGTAACCTAAACACATATTAAATGAAATGTGTAATTTAGAAATAGTGAATATGGGACTGAGCATTTAGTTGAGTGGTACAGTGCCTGCCAGGCAAGCATGAGCTCCTGAGTTTGATTATTAGTATCAAAAAAGAAAAAATAAAGAAGGATTATAAAACATTAGTTAAACATGCAGTTAGAATGAAGCTATGGAAACATTCATTATAATGGCATGAAATAACTAAATTTTATCATTTTTGCAATACTGAAATTTGACCCAGGAATATATCTGAAGCAGGAGAATTAGTTTGTCTTGCCTTACAAATCCCAATCACAGTACATACATTAAGCAGGATTTGGATGGGAATAATTTAAAGTAAGTACAGCCATTTAAACATTTTGTGGTAGAGGACTTTAAAATTATTGGGCCCAAAGAAATACAGACAAAAGGATGGAAAAGAGATACTAGTGGAAAAGAATATGAGCTATAGAATTTGATGAACAATAGAAACCACAATCTGTTGAAAAGGAAAGAGATTTACAAGTTCAGGTATAGCATGAAAAGAAAATTTGATTTTAGTAACTTTATGGAGCAGCAGTTTTTAGCTAGTAATATTATATAAAATATGGCAAAATTAGAATAGAAATAGTGCTTTCTTTTCAACTTGAAATACCCCATTTATTCTGAATCGTGCTTCTATATATTAGTAAAATTGAGTGAGATATTTTGGAATATTTGGTTTGGTGTTTCTCAGTTTCCCTTCCTGTGAGTCAGCAATGAACTTTGGGATGAACTTTGCAGCTTTACAATATTCAAAAGAAGAAGGAACTCTCAGCATGGAAAGAAAGAGTGTAGTTGGCAGGAGAGGTAACATGGATTTTTCAATAGAGACCTCACACAAGGAAAGGGATATAAGTGAAGGATGAATTTTCCAAGGCCATCAGGTTCAATGTACCTACATTAATAAGGAAAAAAACCCACTGGCTTACAGCTCAAAACTTGACAGTAATGAAGATGACAGATACTCATTTATTTGGGAAAAGTATTACAGAGGAGTTCTTTGTGGACCTAGTTGCTACAAATATGGCATTACATGGCACTAAGCTCAACATCATCTTATCCAGTGTTTTCTTGTCTCAGTGACAATGGCGATCCCTTCTCTTTCACTCTGGTATTGGAATCTTCTCTTAGAGACTGAGGTAAGGTGCCTGTAATAGTAAAGAGAGCCCTTACTTCTGTGATGACAAAAAGTCAACAGTGCTTTTGCAGAAGAAAACATGTGAACATAGTACAAAATATTGCAAGGACACAGAGCTACTCTAAAGGTGAAATGGAGCTAACTGATTCTGACTTCTCTGTTCAAAGCATAATTAGAAGGAAATGGTTTAATAGTGACAAGGAATGAGAAAGAGGAAGGAAGGTCTCTTTCAGAAAAGGCTGGAATTATATCCTAAGTAATGAAGAGGAGATGACAATTAGATTTGCTCTATGCCTCATGACAGACCTCCATGACCTCAAAGTGTTCCTTAACCATCCCCAGTCCAAAATTTGACAGATAAACTCAGTCCCACTGTGTCTTGATCCCCATGGACCACATGTCCATATATGATAAGAAAGACTAGTCCATGGTAATGATGTCATGTGCCAAGTTAAACAAGGAGAATAAATTTTTCTTTCTTCAATTTCTAAAATTTTATCATTCTTTAATTAATACCAGTGAACATTCTGCAAGTATAGTGGAAAATATCAACTTCAAACATTTGTTTACATGTTTTCTAGAAAATTTATGTAGTTCATAAACCAGATTTCTACAGTTCACAGACCAAATTTGCATTACCATTGTAAACATTTACAGATTACACCCAACAAATAGAAAGAGTATCCATATTCATAGATAGACCACATGTTATTATGATTGTGAATAGCGGGAAAATCACAAAAGTTTAAGCTCACATATATGAGCAGTAAGTATTAACACAGGGAAAAAAACCATATTTTTTCTCTTAGAACAGTTGGGATAGTTATAATAAACTTTTAATATGGAAAAGTTAACATCATTAAGTATACATGTCTATCTGACTAGAAATTTGCCCATAACTGATAGTAAAGAAAAATTGATGATAGATTGATTTAAACTTATGTTTCCCATAACAAGTAAGTAATAAAATGGAGAACAGAGATGTACACTAACCTGACTGAGAATTTCTCACACTACCTCCATCTTCTGAGAAAAAGTGCATCTCACTCATCTCAGGGGAAGAAGGAATTTTAGGAACAGGTAACTGTTCAGCATCATCATATCCATTCTCTGTGATAACAGCATGCTGTGCTAGAGGTTCTGAAAAAAAACAATGAATAAGATGGAAGAGCAAAATATGGGTTGGGCAAGGGCTATGTACATTTCTTCAAATGCAGAGAATCTAATGACTGACTGTAGCCACCGTGTTCCAAGGTTGCTGAATTTTTAGAAACCATTAAATCCTTAAAATATTCTACTATATTAAGGTAAATAATATTTTATTAAAATGTCTTCTGATGCCAGACTACATTAACAATTTTTTGCTCTGAGATGCAAGTACTATGTTATGGTTATGATTCAGATTGAATGTAATATGTACATACTAGAGACTAAAAGAGATGAATCTGGAAAAAATAATCCAAGCTATTCAATTTCTCTCTCTCTCTCTCTCTCTCTCTTCTTTCTTTGCTTTCTTTCTTTCTCTCTCTCTCCCTTACTTCCTTTCTTTCTTTCCCTCTCTTTCTTTCTTTTTTCTTTCTTTCTTTCTTTCTCTCTCCCTTGTTTCCTTTCTTTCCTTCTCTCTCTTTCTTTATTTCTTTCTTTCTCTCTCTCTCTGTCTCTGTCTCTGTCTCTCTCTCTCTCTCTCTCTCTCTCTCTCAGTATCAGGAACTGAACTCAGACACTTGCACTTTCCAGGTAGGTGCTGTATTGTGATCTATATCTCCAGCTCTATTCATGTACTTTCTGAAACAGTTGAGCATATAGAATTGTGAGGGAGTGGGAAGGCCTTGTTTTGTGTAACACTGAGACAGGTAGTCTCATTCCCAGTTAGGCAATCTGGGTTTCATTCCTTACTATTACTGTGTTGATCTTTGGATTTCATCTCCACAGAGTCCTTCTTTATGTGATTCATCCCAAGTTATCCATTTTTACCACTTGGGAAGTTTCCAGAATGGACAATCTCTCTTCTTTGATCTTTTGTAGAGAAGAACTCTAGATAGGTGGTAACTATAGATTCTGTGAACTTCATGTATTTTAATTAATACTTAAGTTAACTTTTAAAAAAAACTCTCAATATTAATAAAAAACATGAATGACTGCTTTTAGCTTTATGTCAGCATGCAAAAGGTATTCCTCATTGTTCTTTATCATCAAGGAGTTTTTAAATTTTGCAATGTTATTTTTAAAAAAATAGCTATTGAATTTATGGTAGCACATTTTCTGTATATTTGTGGCTCTATAGAATTATCTGTGAAGGCCAAGAACATAGAATATGACTTTTCTTATTTCAAGATCAGTATAAGCAGACAAAAGCACAATATTTTGCTCTGGAGAGAAGTAATCATCTCCATCCTAATCACAGGAGAACATTCTCCTTAGATTAGACTCTTCCTTCTCCTATAACCTATAAAAGGGAGATTGATCTCTACTACCTGGGGCAGACTCAGGTTTTCCATTCTCCTCATTTTCCTCCATGTTATAGGGGAGCTTAGTCACTGAGTCCTCAAACAGGTTTCCTGATAGGGAGTAAAACATCAGGCAGGAGACAAAGACAGGAGAGGTACTATATTACAGTTCACAACAAGGGCCTGGAGTTTCTACTTTAGGATGAGGCTGACTATGGAAAGTTAGATTACATCTTCAAAAAGCTTTTGTAGATAAGAAGGGGTAGAGAGTTTGAAGTGAGGGGAGAGGAATGGAAAACAAGAAGTATCAATGCATACTAGTATAAATTCTGTATGGTGAATGTTATCACTTTATATAACTAAAATGTACCAATAAAATTGACTTAAAATTTTTAGTTACCAAAAGACCAAACCAAAGCCAACTCATGATTACAAAAGAACGTAAGGCACACACCTGAGTTGTCAAAAAGGTCCTCTTGTGTTTTTACACGGTAATATATCTCCTCATAAAAGGCCTCATCCAGAGGATCTTCAAAATTAGAAAAGGCTCAAGAAAGTAATATGAGTTCTGGGATTGCACCTGGAGGCATTTCTTCACCAACAGAAAATATCTGTGTTTCCCTATACTTGGCTTTTGGGGGCACTCCTCTGAGCTCTAAAGTTCCTATGTTTATATTGTTCTCTTTTGGGACAGAATTAGATTTTCTGACCATATATGCATCCTAGTCCCAGTCAAACTCTCACTATCTACATGGAAAAAGTAGTGTTTAGAGCGCCCATAGTCAGGCTATGGTGAAGGGTTCAAGTCTTTTAAATTTGAAGTGCAATTAGATGAAAATATTTTTCAGATAATGAAAATATAGATGGAAGCATGACAACTACCTAAAAGTCACACCATGTGTGGTGCTTTCCTTTATGGCTTATATCTAAAATATGACCCCCAAAGATTGATGCTCTGAGATGGGGCCTGGTGAGATGGGGTGGGTTCACTGAGGGTCTGACTTGAGAGATGTATTCTTTTCTACTTCCCCTCAGGCTTCTCTCTGATTTCTTGCCTCTATGTAGTGGACAGTTTTCTTCTAACATGCCATTCTGTTATAGAGTTTTTATTTTGGATCCAGCCAACCATGGACTCAGTCTAATTAAATAATGATCCAGAATACGACTTTTACCAATTTAAATTGCAGGATTTGGGCAACTTATACTCTAGGGATGGAAAAGTAGCACAGAAAATTGCTGCAAACAGTACACAGTACAGACTTTTCTGTTAGTGTACCTGACTACATGTTTCAGAAGCCTTTGAAATTCATTTTCTTGTGAAGTTTGGAAAAGTTTGGAGATATCAGCTAAAGAAGCCTTAGAATGCTGCTAGCAGAGTAGTAAGAGTTCTGTTCAGAGTTCAGAAGATCAGAGTGATGTTAGGAATGTGGGCCAAGCACAAGCTCAGGAGGTTTCAGTAGGGAACAAGGATACCTTTTGCAGTGATAGGGTATGTACATTATACCCTTGCAGAAAAGTTTCCTTCATTTTTTCCATGTCCTAAGACTTTGTGGGAGACTGAGATTGTGTGTGTTGAATCTATTAATCTAGCAGAAGAAATTGTAAAGAAGCTAATATTTAGGCTGTGGGATGGGTACAGTTGGACGCTGTTAAAGAGATATATAGTTAGATTCAGGATCAGAAAAGGATCAGCCTAATGGTCTGAAAACTTCACAACTTCTCCAGAAAGGAAAGGCCTGTATAGTTGGAGTCAAAGAGAGTAGTGGTTGCTGTAAAGATTAGCATTAAAAAGAAAATAGTACTTTGCAGCATTTTCAAAAGAAAAGTTGTAATGAAGGCATATCAGTAATTATTAAGACCCCATCTATCTCAGGTCCAAAACTATAAAGTTTTCATTTGAGAAGAAGAGAGTCCCTGGGACTCTTGCTCAAAAAGGGCTTTCTACAATAGTGGTTGTCTGGAATTCATTTCACTCTGCCCAGCCATCTAGGCCCTCAGGTTTCACTTATGCCATGGTCCACAGGTACAAAGTTACTTCTCAGTCTATGTTAGACCTTGGTATAATCTGTATTGTATTAATTTTGCAGACATGCAAGATGCTAGAGTTATGAGATTAGGGAGACTTCTACCCAGATTCAAAGGAATCCCCAAGAGAACAAGGTGTGAAGCTGAGAGTGAAACCAAAGGTAGAGTCAAGACTCAGAAGTTGGAGATGCTGGGACATGAAATCTATGCCAAGTAAAGCCATACTCAGTAACAATAGACTACTGAAGAAGCCATATAGGCTACAACTATTGGGTCAGGTTCACATCTTGTCACAACTCCCAGGTGTTGAACATGGAACAGGTTTTAATATTTGGTCTGCTCAGTTACATTTTTGTTTTGGTTTCATTCCTTTATATCCCTCTAACTCTCCTTTTCAGAATAGGCATATCTACTCTGTTCCCATATATATTGGAAATGTTTAATTTTATTTTTGGTTTTCGTAGTAGTTGACAGATAAAATTATCTTGAGTCTCAGCAGAGATTTTGGAGTTGAACTTGTCAAAAGTGCTGGCACTATTAAGATACTGTTGACCCCTACAAATATATTATGTTCATTTTGTATGATAAGATGGAGATGAGGCTTCTGTGGACAATGGTTTGAATGTCATGGCTTAGATAAAAAGTATCTCCCAAAGGTCTTATGTGTTAGTATCAGAGGTCTGATAATCATGAATGTTTTCATCCACTTAAGAATTCATAGTGATTATGCTGATAGAAAGGGTGGAAGGAGCAGGGCCATGCCTTTGGAGAGAATACCTCCCTCACCAGTTCTTCCCTTTCTTCTTTGCTTTGTTGCCGCATACAGTAAAAAGCTTTCCTCTGCAGTGAGCTTCTGCATATAATTTTTGTCTTGAAACTAACCAGTCATGAATTAAAATTCACTAACATTGTGAGTCAAAAAAATCCCCTTCTCCTTTAAAGCTGTGAGGATAAGATATATTTTTTCCAATAATGGGAACATCATTGACACTTTCTCAACATAAATCCACATTGTCAATAGCCTGAAGTCCTACCTCGGATCACTGTTTTCCATCTGCACATCTGAGTCCCCAGGATGATGAGGACCAGGAGGAGGAGGGCTCCCAGGATGATGCAGATGATCACAGGCAAAGAAAAGAAACCTGGAGGAGGTGTTGAGCCTGCACTGGTATCTGAGGATGAAAAGAGGCTATCAGCCTTTAGAGAGCATCAAAAGTCTATCTTCTGGAATGAGGATCTCTCTAAAATGAATTCCTGTTAGCACTGGAAGCCCTGTGGCTACCACGATTGAATGAAGTTTCATGGTTACTTTGAAAGCTTGACCATCCAGTCTACTGCAATACCACATAAGCATGTAGATTGTCTATTGCAGATGCATGAACATCTGACCATGTCACTATGGCCTGGATCAAGGCAGAAGAACCACTTATTTCTATTGACAGGAGAAACCGTTGTCCTTTCATCTACAGAGAAAAGAAAGAAAATAGAATCACTTCACTTTGTTAGCTGTACAGTCACACCATCAGTGCATGTTTCTCTCCCAGGTATCAGGAATTTAGATCACAACCTTTTCAGTACCATGCATAAGGCAGAGGCCAGCTTTGGACACACACTCCCACTGCCCCAGCCCATGCCTCTGAGCCTGCCACTCTCCTGAGCACCTCACACAGGCAGCAGAGTCTGGACAGCTTTTAGGTCTTAGACCTAGAGAAGGAGACAGTGGTATAGCATTGAGTCAGGAGTGGCTGGTCTTCGTCCTCCCCTTAAACAAAGATCTCTAAATCTTGAGTGCAGTTCAGATGGCAGTGATGCACAACAGCCTTTAAAACCAGTCCAGCAGTTTGCTGGCTGAAATATCACTGGCCCATATGTTTATCAAAATTTCAAATTATTTTTTTTATTTTGATTGCATAACTCACCACATTCCCACACCAAGCACAAAATCAAATATACACAGATACATACACCTGTCAGAAACCAAACTCCATTAGAGGGAAGGCCTCACACATCCCAATTCCTTTCTTCCTGTTTTAGGAGAGTGTGTACCATGGTGGTCTACATCATCAACTAATAAGTACAGAAAACCTTCTCTGTATACTCTAAAAAAATTTATTGAATGAATAAGTAGATTTGCTAATCCTGATAAATTTAATTTATTTTACTTCTTGATAATCAGATAGAAAGACAATAGAAACCAGTGGCATTAATTCATAGTAATGTACACTGAGCATTAAAATATAATTGTAAATAATCATAATAGTGATTTGTATTAAAAATTTCATGAAAATTTAATGGAAACTTTGAATGTTACATAATTAGAAAAAATTTAATTCTGTAAAGAGAATAGAACAAGTAGGTCTAAGAGAAAGACAGCTAAGTTGACAATAGCTAGCAGGTAAGGTGAATTCCAGAGAATTCAAAAACCCTGAGTTAAATTAACACATGACAAGATACAGACCAAAAAAGGTATATAGAACAATTGAATTCATAAGAAATATATATGAATCCAAAACAATACAGATAATCCAGGGATATACATGGCACTTGTTCTAAATTATCAGAATTGTACATATTTTTCATATTGTCCTTTCCAACCTCCCTACTGTAGAGAACATCTCTGAAAAATGATGAATGGACCTATGTGCAGTGGTTGTGAAAGGGAAAAACTGTACAAAAGGAATTGTTCTTTTAAAAACTTTTTTTCATTTGAAACTGCCTAGCTCTATAACTGCTTCATGGTGTTGTATGTACTTTCTTGACCCATTATCAAGAGAGTGTATCTAAACCTATATGATGCTTGACTGTACCTTGTTTCTCCATTAAATTTGAATGAAACTTTTGCTGGGTACATCAGTCTGGGCTGAAAGTTGTTTTCTTTCAGGACTTGAAATACCTCACTCCAAGCTCTTCTTGACTTGAGGGTTTGTTCTGAAAAGTCTGCTGAGATTCTAATGAGCTTTCTTTGATAGGTTTGTTGTGACTTTTCTAACAGTTTTTAGTATTCTTTTTTTATGCTGCATGTTTGAGATCTTAATTATTATATTTATGGGTGTGGATTTATGTTGATTGTTACTGTTTGGCATTCTATATGCCTCACTTATCTGCATATCAGATTCTTTCCCCATGTTTGGGAAATTTTCTTCTACTACTTTTGTGAATATTTTTGCTGCATCATTTGCACTGACTCCTGCCTCTTCACTGATGCCTATTAATCTTATAGTTTTTCTCTTGGCATCATCTTGAACCTGTTGGATTGTCACTTCATGCTGCTTTTTATTTTTAAAAGTTCTGTCCTTTCATGATCACTAATTACGATCCTGTTCTCAAGGTCTGAAATCCTATCCTCAACTTCATTTAAGCAGTTTTGCATGCTTTGAGTAGAATTTTTGTTTCTTGGATGTCTCTTTGAGTTTGTTTCATGAATTCGGCCTGTTTTCTATATTGTTCATTTAAGGTTTCAGTTAGTTTCCCATGCTCCTGTACTTTTTCTTGATTTCTTCTTTAACTGCACTCAGCAACTCTTTTAGTAATGTTGTTATTTCTGTCTATATGTGGGAGTACTTCTAATTTCATTTCCTCTGTAGCTTCATGGAGTTGTTTTTGTATTTCACTTGCTATCTTTTCAGAGATTCCTGGTGTGTTACTTTTGGGGTCCTCTATTTCAATATCTCCTGCACTTGCTTCTGGTGGACTAGATGTTTCAGAGTGCAGTTTGCTTTTTCACTTTGCCACTTTCACTCTGCCTGATGTTTTCTGTGTGTAGGGGAGGGTCACCCCACTCTTTTCAGACTCACCAAGGTCTTACAGTTATTTGGATGGGGCTTTACTGTAGGCTCTATTTACCCACTGTACACCTCTATTTTAGGGGCATATTCACCACACTGACACCTTTAATCTGGTATAGTACAAGGTTTGCAGCCTTGGAGCTAAGTTCCAAGTTTTTTCCTTGCACTGGGATTCCACTGGAGCATGCTATCAGGGCGGAGGCTGAAATCTGGGTCCTGCTCACTGCTTGGCATTCACTGGGAAAGGCCTGTTTGGACCCCTGTCCCTGTGTGTGGCCCAGGGAGGTCTCAGATGCAGCGCATGTTCTTACCGCCTGGGAGCAGGCTCAAAGTCCCTTTCCTTGCACCGGGATCCCAAAAGAGTGTGCAGTCAGGGCCCAAGGCTGGAATATGTGTCCTGCTCCCTGCTTGGCATTCACTGGGTGTGACCCAGTTGGGCCCCTGTCCCTGTGTGCGGCCGGGGTGGTCTCAGACACAGCGTGTGGTCTTAACGCCTGGGAGCAGGCTCAAAGTCCCTTTCTGTGCCCTGGGATTCCACCAGAGAGCACCGTCAGGGCCCAAGCCACTTTGATGTTTTTAAATCTTGCATTTTTATTGTTTTGGGCTCTTTGTTATTTTTATTTACTTGTCTCTTTTGTTTCTTGTTTTTTTATACTATTTTTTTGTCTTTTTGAGACAGAGTCTTGCTATGCTGTTCAGGCTGGCCTTGAGCTCACTTTGTATCCCAGGCTGGTCTCAAAATTGCAATGATCCTCCTGTCTCAGCCTCCCAAGTGCTGGGATTACAGGTGTGAGCCACCACATCCAGCTTTGTTTTGTTTTGTTTTGTTTTCCACTCTCTTACAGAAAGATATATGTACATCCATAGGCTTATATGTGTCTGGAACTTCTTCCAAAAATTTACAAGAATTAATTTTATTATGTGTGATGTATAAACAAATGCATTGAAAAAAACAAGACCTAATGGTAACCATTGCTCATTTCCTATCATTTTGCTTTGAAACCTAGTAATGCTTTTATTCTTTGTTTTGATTGGTTTTAGTCATTTTCTATTATTTGATTTCAATGTGTGAGGGTATAGACAGCTGTCTTGAAGAGAACAAGAGACAGTATTGTAGCCATTATTGATTTCCTACTGTCTGGTTTTGAAGCCCAGTAAGGCTCTCTTTTTTTGTCTTGATTGCTTTATACTATTTTGTTTTGTATTAATTTATCATATGCAAATGTATGGACAACTATTTCAAAGAAAACAAGAACCAGTATGGTAGTCACTGTTGATTTCCTATTGCCTTATTTTGAAATCCTGTGTTACTTGCATTGTTTTGCTCTGATATGCTTTGTTTTATTCTCTTTAAAATAAAGAAATCAAGTGCACATTAACACAATTGTAACAGGGAAACTTAATGCTCCATTGTTACAAAGAGACAAATCAACAAGACAAAAAGCCAGCAAATAACTAACAGAACTGAATCAAACATATGGACAAATGGATATAATTAGACATTTAGGGAGTGTTCCACCCAACAATATGTGAATACACATTTATCTCAGCTGCACATGGGATATTCTGTAAAATAGACCATATATTAGCCCATAGAACTTTCTCAAGTAAATGCAAAGGGATTGGAATTGTCCCATGCATATTAATGACTGTAGTGCATTGAAATTGGACATTAATGGCAAAAGAAACTGTAAAACCTACATAAACTCATGGAAATTAAATAAGAACCTCTTGAAAAATCAGTGGGTTACAGGTGAAATGAAAGAAGAAATTAAGCAATATCTACAATTCACTAAAAATTTAGTTACAACATACCAGAACATGTGGAATGTAATGAAAGTAGTTCCAAGAAGGAAATATATGTTGCAGTGAATTATCACATCAGGGAAACAGAATGAGCATAAGTAAACAACCTAATCCTATGCCTCAAGCTTCTAGAAAAAGAAGAGCAAGTCAAGACAAAAGTTCATTGAAGGGAGGATATTATAAAGATCAGAGCAAATATATTGTATCTCTAGTATAAAAAATAAAAAACTGAAAGAGTAATAAGATCTAAAATGTATAATAGATATTGCAATAATGAAAGAGAAAGCAAGTGCAAAAGATAAAACTGTATGTATATTTAAGTGTGCAAGATAGATAACCATACTACTAAGTTTTGTTAGTTCATCAAACAAAATAATTTGCACTGACATTGTTTATGCTTTGTCCATTTTTTATACTTTGATTTTGTAACTTGAACAACTACTTCTAAGATAACAATATGTAAATTATCAACTAGTGATTTCCTACTGCATTTTTTGAGTAATCATTTCTTACTGCTATTATTTTTAAATTTTGTATTATTTCTAAACTTTTTTCTGTTTTGTTTTTCCCTAAAGAAAAAAACCAGAATGTACACAATAGTTACTAAGAAAATATAAAAACAACTAATGAGTCAAAGAGTCGGGTCTCTGAAAGAATAAACAAAAGTGATAAACCACTAGTTGATGTTACAAGAAAATGAAAGAAAAAACTGAAATTCATGCAATGACAAAAGAAAAGTGTGAAATTACTACAGAGCCATTTTAAAATTCAGAAAATCATTAACTCATACTTTGAAAATATTTATTTGCATAGCCAACATTTGTTATCAGTTGATTTCTTGACAGCAGCTATTCTTTCTGGAGTGAGGTGAAATCTCAATGTTATTTTAACTTGCATTTCTCAAATGACCAGTAATGGTGAACATTTCTTCATGAAATAGAAATGGTTAGATTGAAGTCAGGTCCTGCATCGTTGGTGGTCTTTGGTGGTGATCTTGTAGGGACCCCTAATGTGCAGCTGGACCTGGGTGGAAACCAGAGCAGCCAGGGGAGCTGTGGTTGCATCCACAGGCAGAGCTCATTGCCATTCAGAATTCTTTGCCTGGGAGTGGGGATCGTAGTCATCACTGCACCTGTCCATGTCCACCTATATCGATAGGGAAGTTTTAACCCACAGCTGCAAGTCTCATGACCTTCAAATCTATAAGGCTTTAAAAACTTGTGTAGATGTATTTTTACTTCCTAAGTAATATATTTTACCAACATCCTATTGCTATTATGAAATACTTTTTAAATAAAACTTATTAGATCATAATGGTCAAAAGTCAATGCAAAGCTTCCTATAATATCACTTAAATGACCTTATAGAAACACTTCAGAACCTGGACTTTGATTTTCTTGTCAACCATCATAAATATCAGATATTCAGTTAGAATGTCAAAAGGCAGTATATTAATAAAATAGTCTAATACAATTACTATTCTTTTCAAACTACTTATTGGAGAACAAAACATTATTGAATATTTTGCTCTTGAGAAAGTCAATTACTGCTTTACTTAATTATTAATAATATTTGCTACTTAACAGTTCATGTTTGTAGTAAAATGTCTCCCTGGATTCTGAATTCAATGTTAAAATTCCTTCCTAAGCATTTTCCTTAAGTGTTTCCTGGTTTCTTTAAATTTGACTGTTGAATGACAATTTACTTACACTAAACCATCAACAACAAAAAACATGTAGGCTCAAGGGCTCAATCACTTCTGATCCAGTTTCACAATATTCTTTCTTTTTTCTGTATAAGAAATTTAATGTACACAACTTACATATTCTAGTGTCAAAACATGATTTCTGCTTTATTCACTGTCTAAATTGTGGGCTTCACTCTCATGTCTAAATAGATAAAATAATGTAAATTGAGAGGTTTAAATAAATACTGAAAATTGCTTTTACAACTGTTAATCACTGACATTATTATGCAGGTACAGAAATATTCTAGTGATGAAATAATGAAAAACTAAGATTAATATTTGTTGTTGTTGTTACTTGAGGTGAAATTCACTGGAAGAATATAGATCTTAGAAAAAAGGAAAATAATTTATAGATAGATGCATAGACAAATGGTAGATCAATAGATGTGCTTTGATACCAAAGGCACCAAAGGATCAGAATTCTGATGTTCCTCTCACAGGATGGAAAATTCTGAACTGCCTGAAAATTCTTCCTGAATTTATCATCAAACACTTTTTCATGTGGCTCTAATTTTAGCATCAAGTTTCCATCACTTCCCATATGAAACAACCCTGGGAAAAGAAAAGCTTTAACAATGGAACCTCTAACATAGGTATGAAGAGGTTCCATTGTTAAAGCTTTCTTTCAGTTAAAATAGAATTTGAGTACACCATAACCATCTATGTTTATATAAAAATATCATTTATATTTTTCTGTTTCTCCAATGTCACCTATAGATTTGTGAAAGACCATAAATACAGTTGCTCCAGACATGAGGGCCATAGAAAAACCAATTGATGCTGATTTGCAGCTCCTCATTGAACTTGCACTAACACATTCAGGGTTATTGAGTGCATTTTCTGGGTGAAGAGAGCATGCACAACGGTTGCTGCTGTTCAGCTTTGTGTGCTTGATATAAACCTGTCTACCTGACCTGACAAATTATATACAACGTACTTTTTTCACAAAGAATAGCAGAAGAAGAGTAATTTAACAAAAACCCCCACTGATTGTGAAATTAATGTTTTCATATTCTACAGAAATTACAAAGAAATTATAAGTGTTAAAATTAACAAAAACCCTACATATTTAAATTTTTCAATGTACTTTAGATAATGAAAGTCAGACTTTTGTCTCATGAGTGAAAAGAGTTTGAGAAAAGAGTTTGAGACACCATTACTTCAGTCAAAAAACAAAGCACCTAGGTCTGCTCCAGGATACACATAGACTCCCATAAGTCTAAAGAGCTTAAGGGATTGGAACTCAAAGGACTGAATGTACCTGGTACATGGTTTACACAGAACACAAATTCACAGTGACTGGCTGTGCATATTTGCTATGGGATAAAAGGAAGAATTGAGAACTTAGCAGAAGCCTGCATCAGGGGTAAGCTGCCCAGAACCACCAACGTGGGCCCACCCTGCCACCGGGAACTTAGTGGAAGCCTGAATCAGGGGTAAGCTGCCCGGAACCACCACCAAGGGCTCGTCCTGCCACCAGGAACTTAGTGGAAGCCTGCATCAGGGGTAAGCTGCCAGGAACCTCCACCAAGGGCCTGCCCTGCCACTGGGAACTCAGTAGAAGCCTGCATCAGGCATAGGCTGCCCGGAACCTCCACCATGGTCCTGGCATGCCACTGGGAACATCAAGGAGGCCCACCCAAGACTGAAAACTGCCCTGGACTGCTTCAGCTGGGCCCACCCTCCCACATGGAACATCAGAAGATCTCAGTGGGATTCAGTTAGTGTGAGAAAATTTGGAATTTTGCTCCCAGGTGGTGAACTTTGGACTACACTGGATTAACTGTATCAGTGTATGTGCGTGATACCCTCCTACACATAGAAAACACCAGGCAGAGTAAAAATGACAAAATGAAAAAGCAAAATGCAGTCTCAAACATATAGTTCGCCAGAAGCAAGTATAGGAGACATTGAAATAGAGGACCCCAAAAGTAACACACCAGGAATCTCTGAAAAGATAGCCAGTGAAATAAAAAACAACTGCATCAGGCTATAGAGGAAATCAAATTAGAAGTAGTCTCCCATGTAAATATAGAAATAACAACTTTACTAAAGGAGTTGTTGAATGCAGCTAAAGAAGAACTAGAGAAAAAAGTACATGAGCATGGGAAATTGATTGAAACTTTGAGTGAACAACATGGAAAACAAGTAGAATTCATGAAACAAACTCAAAGAGACATCCAAGAAACAAAAAATTCTATTGAAAGTGTGTAAAATCGCCTAAAGGAAGCTGAGGATAGGATTTCGGACATTGAGGACAGGATTACAGTTAGTGATCAGGAAAGGATAGAACTTTTAAAAATAACAAAGCAGCATGAAATGACAATCTGGAAGTTTCGTGATGATGCTAAGAGCAACAATATAAGAATAATGGGCATTAGTGAAGATACAAGAGTCCAGGCAAATGGCATATATAAAGTATTTACAGAAATAAGAGCATAAAATTTCCCAAACATGGGGAAAGAATCTGATATGCAGATAAGTGAGGCATATAGAACACCAAACAGTCACAATCAACATAAATCCACGCCCAGGCACATAATAATTAAGATCTCAGACATACAGCATAAAAACAGAATATTAAAAGCTGTCAGAGAAAAGACAAGTCACCTATCAAGGAAAGCCCATCAGAATCACAGCAGACTTTTCAGCACAAACCCTCAAGTCAAGAAGATCTTGTAGTGAGGTATTTCAAGCCCTGAAAGAAAACAATCTTCAACCCAGACTGATGTACCCAGCAAAACTTTCATTCAAATTTAATGGAGAAACAAGATACTTCCATGACAAAGAACAACTGAAGAAATTCATGTCCACCAAACCTACCCTAGAAAGAGTACTGAAGGACATACTAGACAGAGATAAAAATGACCACAATCCCCAAAACAACAACAGAAAAAAACGACCAGGTAGGATAAGCAATTAAATAAGAGGAAAAGCAAAAAGAAACAACTGGAATATAACATGGCAATGTCGAGCCAGTACATATCAGTGCTATCCATAAATATAAATGGCCTTAATTCACCTATAAAAAGAAATAGATTGACAGAATGGATCAAGAAACAGGACCCCACAATATGCTGTATACAAGAAACACATCTGACCCAAAAGGAAACTCATAGCTTAAAAGTCAAAGGATGAAAACCAGTATTCCATGCAACAGGAACCCAGAAAAAAGCAGGGGTAGCTATTCTATTTGCAACCAACATGAACTTCAAACTTAAAATGATTAAAAGAGATAGAGAATGTCACTACATACTTGTTAGTGGAAAAATTCAAGAAGAAGAACTAACAATTATAAATATATATGCACCAAATACAGGAGCACCCAACTATATAAGACAGATACTAATGGACACGAAAAACCAAATACACAAGAATACAATTATAACAGGAGATCTTAACAGCCCATTGTCACAAAGAGATAGATCAACTAGACAAAAAGTCAGCAAAGAAATAACAGAACTGAATCACACCTGTGAGCAACTGGACTTAGTAGATGTTTACAGAGTGTTCCACCCAACCACATCAGAATACACATTCAGCTCAGCTGCACATGGGATATTCTCCAAAATAGACCATATATTATCACATAAAACATTCTTAAGTAAATGCAAAGTATTCAAATCATACCATGCATAGTATCTGACCATAGTGCACTGAAATAGGAAATTGATGGCCAAAGAATTTGTAAAACCTACATAAATACATGGAAATTAAACAAGAAACTTTTGAACAACTAGTGGGCTATAGATGAAATTAAAGAAGAAATAAAACAATACCTACAATTCAATGAAAATATAGAAAAAACATACTGTAACCTGTGGGATGCAATAAAAGCAGTCTTAAGAGGGAAATATATAGCAATAAACTGTCATATCAAGAAAACAGAATGAGCACAAATAAACAACCTAATGCTCCATCTCAAGCGTCTAGAAAAAGAAGAGCAAGCTAAACCCAAAGCTCATAGAAGAGAGGAAATTATAAAGATTAGAGCAGAAATCAATACAATTGAAACTAAAAAAAATACAAAGAATTAATGAATCAAAAAGCTGTTTTTTTGAGAGAATAAATAAAATTGACAAACCTCTAGCTAACCTTATCAAGAGAAAGAAAGAAAAAACCCAAATTCATGCAATAAGAACTGAAAAGGGAGAAATTACTACAGATCCCATGGAAATTCAAAAGATTGTGAATACATACTTTGAGAATCTCTACTCACATAGAGTGGAAAACACAGAGGAAATGGACAGATTTCTAGAAACATATGAACTACCAAAGCTCAACCAAGAAGATATAGCAAATTTGGACAGATTTCTACAAACATATGAACTACCAAAGCTCAACCAAGAAGATATAGCAATTTTGAATATCAATTATTGAAATTGAAAATGTAATTAAAAACTTACCAACAAAGACAAGCCCAGGTCCTGATGGATTCACAGCTGAGTTCTACAAGAAATTTAGAGAAGATTTGATACCAGTACTCCTTAAACTCTTCAACAAAATTGAGAAAAAAGCAATCCTCCCTAAATCATTTCTGGAGGCAAGTATTACTCTGATACCAAAACCAGAGAAAGATACAACCAAAAAAGAGAATTATAGGCCAATCTCACTAATGAACATTGATGCAAAGATTCTCATTCTAACATGGCCAAGTCGAGCCAGTACATGGAAATCCATATGCAGAATTCTCAGAAGACTAAGATTGGAAGCCCCATTCAATCCAGCTATCCTCCTCCTTGGTATTTTCCCCAAAGAACTGAAAAGTTCATATCATAGCAATATATGTGCACCCATGTTCATAGCTGCACAACTTGTGATAGCTAAATCCTGGAAATAACCAAGATGACCATCAGCTACAGAGTGGATGAAAAAGATGTGGCATTTTTGTACAATGGAATATTACTCAGCTATAAAAAAGATGACCTTGAGGCCTTCATAGGCAAATGGAGACAACTTGAGATTATCCTCATTAATGAAATAAATAAGAATCATATTTATAAATATCATATTGTGTCTCTAGTGTAAAAAGTAAATAAGAACTACAAGAGTAACAAAACCAAAATGTTTAATTGCTATTGTAAAAAAGAGAGGAAAAGAAAGTGCTCTAAGGGATATAACTGCATGTATGAGTGTGTAAAATAGATGACCATATTGCTGAATCTTTGTTGGATCTTTGAGCAAAACTGTTTGTTATCTGACTGTTTGAATATTTACTATATACCCTTTAACTTTGTAACTTGAACAACTACATCCAGGATGACAGTATGTAATTTATAAATTACTGATTTCTTAGGGGCTTTTTCTCATTCTCCTTTTTCTTTCTTTCTTTTAGAATTCTGTATTGTTGCTACCCTTGTTTCTGTCTTTTTCTTCTCTTTAAATAAAATTTTAAAAATGTATAATTGCTATTGTAAAAAAAATAGGAAATAGGAAGCACTATAAAAGATATAGTTGCATGTAAGTTTAGAAGTGTGGGACTGATGACCATATTTCTAGGTTCTTGTTGGATTGCTGAACAGATCTGTTTGCACTCTCACTGCTTTAGTGTACACTTTGTGTGCTTTAATTCTGTAACTTGAAGAACTATTTCTAAAAGAACAATATGTAATATATCAACTAGTGATTTCTTACTGTTTATCTTCTTTTCTTGAAATTCTGTAATGTTTCTACTTTTTTCCTGTTTTTTTCTCTTTAAATAAAAGAATGTATAATTGCTATTGTAAAAAAAGAGAAAATAAGAAGTGCTATAAAAGATATAACTGCATGTATATTTATGTGTGCAGGATTGTTACCCATATTTGTTAGTTCTTGTTTGATTGTTGAACAGATCTGTTTGCAGTCTCACTGCTTGAGTGTCTATTTTTTGTGCTTTAATTTTGTAACTTGAACAACTATTTGTAAAAGAGCAATATGTAATTTATCAACTAGTGATTTCTTACTGTTTATGTTTTTTTGAAATTCTGTAATATTTCTCTCCTTTTTCTGTTTTATCCCTTTAAATAATTTTTTTTAAAAAGAAATAAGTCTTATGTAAAGACAGAAATAACAACCTTAGGAAATGAGTTGCTCAACATAGCTAGAGAAGAAATAGATAAAAAACAAAGGAACATGGGAAATTGATTGAAGAACTAGGTATAAAAGAAGCAGAATCCATGATATAAATTCAAAGAGAAATCCAAGAAACAAAACATCTATTGAAAGCTGGCAAAACCATTTAAATGAAGCTGAAGATAAAATTTAGGACCTTGAGGACAGGATCACAGATAGCGATCATGAAAGTGTAGAACCTATAAAAACAACAAAGCAGCATGAAATGACAATCCAGTAGCTTCAAGA
Source organism: Hydrochoerus hydrochaeris (assembly GCA_004027455.1). Lineage (NCBI taxonomy): Eukaryota > Metazoa > Chordata > Mammalia > Rodentia > Hydrochaeridae > Hydrochoerus > Hydrochoerus hydrochaeris. The sequence continues at coordinate 52,556 of PVLA01003049.1, forward strand.
TAATACCTAGAGAAACAATGTAAGACTAATAGGTATCAGTGAAAATGCAGGAGTCAACACAAATGATATAGGTAAACTATTCACAGAAGTAATAGCAAAAAACTTCCCAAACATGGGGGAAAATCTGATATACAAATAAATGAGGCATATAGAATGTCAAACAGTCACAGCCAACATAAATCTACATCCACACATATAATAATTTAAGATATCACACATACAGCTTATAAACAGAATACTAAAAGCTGTTAGAGAAAAGACACAACTCACCTAGCAAGGAAAGCCTGTTAGAATCACAGCAGACTTTTCAGCACAAACCTTCAGGTTAAGATGAGCTTGGAGTGAAGTATTTCAAGCTCTGAAAGAAAACATGTTTCAACCCAGACTGGTGTACCAGGCAAAACTGTCTTTCAAATTTAATGGAGAAACAATATTTCCATGACAAAGAACAACTGAAGAAATTTATATCCACCAAACCAATACTAGAAAGAGTATTTAAAGACATGCTAGCTAGAGATAAAAATGACCACAACCCCCAGAACAACAACACAAAGAAACCACCAGGTAGGAGAAGAAATTAAACAAGGAAGAAAAGCAGTAAACCAACAACAGGAGCACAACATGGCAAAGTCAAGCCAGTACATATCAGTGATATCCATAAACATCAATGGGCTCAATTCATCTATCAAAAGAAACAGGTTGACAAAATGTATCAAGAAACAGGACCCAACAATATGCTGTATACAAGAAACACATCTGACTCAAAAAGAAACTCATAGAATAAAGTCAAAGGAATAAAGTCAAAACAGTATTGCATGCAACAGGAATCCAGAAAAAAAGCAGAGGTAGCTATTCTGTTTGTAGACAAAGTGAACATCAAACCAAAAATGATTAAAAGAGATAAAGAAGGTCACTACATAATCAATAGTGGAAAAATTCAAGAGGAAGAACTAGCAATTTTAAATATATATGCACCAAATACAGGAGTACAAACTACATAAGATAAATATGAATGAATATGAAAAACCAAAGACACAGGAACACAATTGTAATAGGAGACCTTAGCACCCCACTGGCACAAAGAGACAGATCAACTAGACAAAAAGGCAGCAAAGAAATAATAGAACTGAAACCTATATGTGAGCAAATGGACTTAGTGGATGTTTACAGGGTGTTTCACTCAACCATGTCAGAATATACATTCTTCTCAGCTGCACATGGGACATTCTACAAAATAGACCATATATTAAATCATAAAACATTCTTAAGTAAATGCAAAGGGAGAAAAATTATCTGATCCATAATATCTGGCCATAGTGCACTAAAATTGGAAGTCAATGGCAAAAGAAATTGCAAAGCCTGCATAAATACATGGATATTAAATAACAACCTTCTGAACAATCAGTGGGCTACAGATGAAATTAAAGAAGAAATAAAACAATTGTAATAGGAGACCTTAACACCCACTGTCACAAAGAGATAGATCAACTATTTTTGACTTTTAATGCAATGAAAATGCAGATACAACATACAATACCCTATGGGACACAATGAAAGCAATCCTGAGAGGGAAATATATAGCAATAAATAGTCACATCAAAAAATGGAATAAGCACAAATATCTAATATAATGCTATATCTCAAGCTTCTAGAAAAGGAAGAGCAAGTCAAACCCAAAGCCCCCAGAAGAGAGGAAATTATAAAGATTAGAGCAGAAATTAATGCAATTGAAACTAAAAAAACAGAATCAATGATTCAAAGAGCTGGTTCTTTGAGAGAATAAATAAAATTGATAAACCTCTAGCCAACCTTATAAAGAAAAAGAAAAACTCAAATCTACACAATAAGTACTGCAAAGAGGGAAATTACTACAGATCCCATGGAAATTCAAAAGATCATGAACATCTACTTTGAAAATCTCTACTCACATAGGGTGGAAAACACAGAGGAAATGGACCAATTTCTAGAAACATATGAACTACCAAATCTCAATCAAGAAAATATAGCAATTTTGAATAACCCAATATCAGCTACTGAAATAAAAAGATGATTAAAAACTTACTAACAAAGAAAAGCCCAAGTCCTGAAGGATTCACAGCTGAATTCTATAAGAAATTTAGAGAAGATTTAATGCTAATATTCCTTAAACTCTTCAATGAAATTGAAAAAGAAGCAGCCCTCCCTAACTCATTCTTGGAGGCAAGGATCACTCTGATACCAAAACCAAAGAAAGACCCAACCAAAAAGGAGAACTATAGACCAATGTCACTAATGAACATTGATGCAAAGATTCTCAGTCAAATACTGGCAAATAGAATGCAGCAAATCATCAAGAAGATTATACACCATGACCAAGTAGGATTTATTCCAGAAATGCAGAGCTGGTTTAACATACACAAATCAATAAATGTGATGCACCACATCAATAGAGACAAAAACAAAAATCACATGGTCATCTCAATAGACCCAGAAAAAGCTTTTGATAAAGTCCAGCACCTGTTCATGGTAAAATCCTAAAGAAACTCAGAATAGACAATATGTACCTCAATATCATAAAGGCCATTTGTGACAAACCAATAGCCAACATTATACTAAATGGACAAAAACTGAAAGCCTTCACTCTAAAATCAGAAACAAGAAAAGAATGTTCACTATCACCACTCCTATTCAATATAGTTCTAGAAATATTAGCCAGAACAATCAGACAAGAGGGAGAAATGAAAAGAATAAAAATAGGAAAAGAAGAAGTTACATTATCATTATTTGCAGACAGTTGATATTCTACAGAGAAGACCCCAAAAACTCCGTTAAACGACTACTAGAGGTAATATACAAATTCAGCAGTGTAGCAGGATACAAAGTCAACACTCAAAAATGAGTAGCATTCCTGTACACAAACAACTCCCTGAGAGAGAAATTGTGGAAATATCGCATTTCACAATAGCATCTTAAGAAATGAAATACTTAGGAATCAACCCAACCAAGAATGTAAAAGATCCATATTCTGACAACTCTACTAATCTAAAAAAGAAGGTAGAAGAGCATTTTAGAAAATGGAAGGATATTCCTTGCTCTTGGTTAGGAAGACCCATCATTATGAAAATGGCCCTACTCCCAAAACTTTTACACAGATTCAATGCATTCCCCATCAAAATACCATTAACATACCTTACAGATCTAGAGAAAATATTCTCAAAATTCATTTGTAAACAGAAGAAACCTAGAATAGCAAAGGCGATTCTGGGCAACAAAGGCAAGACAGGAGGCATCTAATTTTCTGATTTGAAACTATACTATAAATCCAAAGTAATAAAAATCAGCATGGTACTGGCAAAGAAATAGACCTGAGGATCAATGGAAGAAATTACAAGATACAAACAGTACTAAAGACAGTCATCCACCTTATAGTTGACAAAGGGGCTAAACATGTTCACTGGAAAACAGATAGCCTCTTTAATAAATGGTGTTGGAAAAATTGTTTTTCCACATGCTAAAAACTGATTATAGACCCGTGCCTATCACCATACACTAAACTAAACTTAATATGGAACAAGGATCTAAATATTCAAACAGAAACACTAAATCTACTGGAGGACAAGGTAAGTAGAAATCTTGGAGAGATGGGGTAGGCAGAGAATTCATGACTGCACAGGAAACACTTCAAAGAATCAACAACTAAGATCTCATATTAGTAAATAGTTTCTGCACTTCAAAAGAAATCACCAACAAAGTGAAAATAAAACCCACAGAAAGGGAAAGAATTTTAGCCAACAATCCCTCAAAGAACTTATATCCAGAACATATAAAGAATTAAAAACCATCAAACCCCCCAAATTCAAAGACCCTTTCCAAAAATGGGCATTGGAGATGAACATACAGTTTGCAGATGAAGATGTACAAATGGCAAGTAAATATATGAAGAAATGTTCACCATCACTGGTCATTCAAAAAATGCAAATTAAAACAACATTGGGATTTCATCTCACCCCAGAAAGAATAGCTGCCATCAAGAAAACAACTGATAACAAATGTTTGCAAGGCTGCAGGGAAAAAGGAATACTTCTCCACTGCTGGTGGGAGCTCAGATGGTGCAACCACTGTGGAAATCAGTGTGGAGATTCCTCAAAAACCTAGGATTGGACATTCCATTCAATCCAGCTATTCCCCTCCTGGGTATTTTCCAAGAAAAATTGAAAAGGTCATGTCACAGTAATATATGTGAACCCATGTTCATAGCAGCACAATTTATAATAGCAAATTATTTCCAGTTCAATTTTGTTTCTTATTTTACAATCATCCTAATATTTTCTGAATGCTTAATTTTGTGAGGATCCACATCATCAACTACCTTTGTGCAAAGACTCCTTGTCTGAAGGATCATGTTCAGCAGTCTGATTATGCATTGTACACTGTTCCTGTTTGAGTATTTCCCAGCAGACCAGAAAAAAATCTGATCCTCTTTATGACTGCAAATTTTGACATCATTTTCTCTCCTCAGAGAGCACACAGCTCCGCCTGGTGGATGGGCACCACCGCTGTGAAGGAAGAGTGGAGATTCTTCACCAGGGTTTCTGGGGCACCATCTGTTATTTCAAATGGGACAAGATGGATGACCAAGTGTTGTGCAGACAGCTGGGTTGTGGAGAAGCACTTGATGTTACACATTCTTCTCATTTTGTTACACATTCTTCTCATTCTTCTCAATTTAGGGGCAAGCCTGAATTTCAGGGCAAAACTTATCTCAAAAACACAAAAGAAACTAAAAAAATAAATATAAAAGTACACCATTTTGGCAAAATTACTTTTTCTCTGTTCTTCCTTGTGAATAAATACATATGTGGACATCATCTCTGTCAGGTCAGGCAGACTGGGTAAATACAAAGCATGATGAGCTGGACAAGAGGCAGCAGTGTGAGTCCAGTCTTTACCATGAAAATGCACAAGATCAGTGACACATGGGCTCTTCCATTGCCTTTGTGTGCAAAGCAATTTTCTTTATATCCTTTCATAAATATACACATGGATTCAGGCAGAGATAAAAATATAAGTGATATTTTTCATATAAATATAGATGGTTTTTAGTGACCTCATATTGCATTTAATTTAGATGACAACATCAAAGGAATTGATAAAATAAAATGGAACAGAATAATACCAACCAGAACAAAACAGTGAAGGCTGTGTAGGACTTCAAAACAAGGTAATAGGAAATCAACAATGGCTACCATAATATATGTTGTTATCTTCAATATAACTGCCCATGCCATCAGATATAATAAAATCAAACCAAACAGAATAAAACCAATCAAATATATATGTATGTATTATATATATATATATTTTCTTCCCTTAGAATCTGTGGCCTGGTTGAAGGACAGGGACTCTGCTCAGGACGAGTGGAGGTGAATCTTGGAGGAAGTTGGACTCCAGTGTCTGCTGTGAACTTCACATTCCCCACTGCCCAAGTCATCTGTGCAGAGCTGGGGTGTGGCAAGGCTGTGTCTGTCTGGGGAGATGTGCCCTTCAGAGAGGACACTGGATGAGTATGGGCTGAAGAGTTCCAGTGTGAGGGGCAGGAGCCTGGGCTTTGGTTCTGCCCCAGAGCACCCTGTCCTGGAGGCAGCTGCCATGACAGATGGACTGCTCAATTGTCTGTTCAGGTGAGACTCAGCAGGACTTCTATCACTGCATGCAGTGCTGGTGTAAGAACAATATGTAAGAACTCCTCCCAGAGTTCACCAAGTTCAACTCATCAAAAATGGCATCTCACAGTGTGAGGGTCAGGTGGAAGTGAACACTTCTTCAGGCTGGAGAGTGCTCTGTGCCTCCCACTGGAGTATGGCCAATACCAATGTTGTCTGCCACCAGCTCTGCTGTGGAGACACTGACTCAACTCCAAGAGGAGGAGCTTACTTTATGGAAGGAGGGGAAGAGATCTGGAAAGAGCGATTCCACTGCTCAGGGTCTGAGTCCTTCTTGTGGAGTTGCCCTGCAACTGCCTTGGGTGTTCCAGCCTGTGCCCGTGGGAACACAGCCTCAGCGGTCTGCTCAGGTGAGTGTTCAGGGTGAGTGGTGCTCAGGATGCTCCTGGAGTGGCACATCTCTCACAGCAGACAGCAGGGACAACTGACGTCAGAGTGAAAGGTCCTATAATGAAAGATGGTTCTGCTCACTCACCAATCATCTTTCAGACCAACTAAAGCCAAATGAAAAGGAATTTTCTGAAGATAAATATTATTATTCAATTGCAATCCAAAGAGAACAAAATCTAACAATACAGACATGTAGGTTCCTCCACCCAGGTCATCAAATGTTACACATCATGCCAGTCAGTGTACCCTCTTTCACTCTAAGAATACACTCATGCTAAATCCTGTTGCCAAAAATTATTTTTCTGAGTTTTGATCTTTATGTAACATAACACATGATATTTGTTTCTAACTTATTTGACTCAACCTAGTAACCTACTTGGATCCCACACATGTTGTTGATGGCTGTTCCATGAATTTTATTTACTGTCAAGTATTCCACTGTATCCACATATCCATCCACACTCTATGATGGTGGAGACCACAGGTATTTTTTCTCCTTGAGTATTAGGGCAATGCTTTATGTTACAGACAGATATGTACATGTTTATCTTGGGTGCTTAGCACATCAACTTTTGTTTTCACTTTTAATACACTTTTTGAAGAGTTAAACTCCTGATTTTAATGGGACACAATTTAAATTTTCCTTTACACATAGTGCTCCTCTTGGTCTTTTAAAAAGAACTGTATCTATCCTGAGATCTTAAAAAATGTTCTCCAAGAGAATCTTATATAAGTTTAAATACTTTTTCATATAATTGTTTAATACCTCTGAGTTGATACTGTATATGATGTGCAATGTGAGAGAAAATACTTCACTCACTTCCTTTTTTTGGATCCAATTGACTCAGATTTCTTTCCTGAGTGTTCTTTCCACTAAAGTGACACCTGGGTAACAAATAGAGAAGAGCTGTGTCTGAGCTTGTTCCTATACATCTTTCACTCCATCCTGCTCTACATTAGTCTATCCTTGTATCAAAAATATCACTCCTTACTTGATATCTTTATTGAATCTATGTATGATTCTGCTTTAAAGAAAATTCTTTCAAGTAACTCCTATAAATTTCTTGCTTTTTTTTTTTCAAATATGTTGGTCATTGTATAAATAAGTTTTAGAATCAGTTTCTCATATTTAATAACAAGAAATCCTGATGATATTTTCATGAAGATTGAATTTAACCTACATATGAATTTGGAAATAATGGTATTTCATTCCTCTCAGTTTTTGCACATTGTGCATGGTTTTCTCCTAGCTGTTTTTGAATTTTTTATATTATCAATATTTCCTTCAGTAATATGTTCTACAAAGAAATTCTCTCTGAATTGTTTTCAAATTTGTTTTCTATTGTGTTGTCTTCTTTTTTAACATTATATGAGAATTATTGAAAAGTTCTTAGAGCAGTACAATAAATCCTATATGACCTTTATCTAGAGACCTAATTTTAATGTTTTAAAACATCCTCCTCCTACTCCTGCTTCATTCTTTCCCAAATATGCAAAGGCTATGTGAATTACTTATTAAATGTATGTAGCTGACATAATTTTCCCTTAAAATGAAAATATGTTAAACAATTTCCATAGGTAACCACAATGTAATTATTGCACTCCATGTGCTACCTGTGTTATCCTATTCAAGCATCACTCAAAATAAAAGATTAAAGGATTTGTTTTTTTGCTTATCATTTCTGTTTATACTATGTAGTATGGACTGCTTGGAATTTTCCTTTGAAATTGAAAAGAAAATATTAGAAAAATGAACCAGAAAACATCAAGCTTCCATTATTTCTTGAAAAATATGCATTGTTAATACCAGATGGGACGTGTCTAGTGTTATGAGGACTTCCTACACTCTCCAGTAAATCTTTACACTACATTCAAAACAATTTTTTCATTTGCCACATAATGAGATAGAATGGGTGGTGCTTATCAATCTTTGACTTATTTCAATTAACACAATGTCATCTAAATTCTGTCATTTTGCTATATGACCTGATTTGATTCATCTTTACAGCTAAAGAATTTTCAATTTTGTATAAATCATTTGCTGTTCCCATTAATCAACTGATGAGCTGTGGTTTGAACTGTGATATTAATCACTGAGTAGTTCTGCTGCAGTGTGGGACTGTGCCTGCACAGAGGTTACTCAGAGACCAAGGTGTGTTTCAAGCACTTTGTTATGCTTCCTCTTGGGCTTAAGAGAGCCTCAGGAACTGCATCTAGCTGAGACAACTGTGGTTATTTATTTGTAACTCAAGGACATGAGAACAAAAATATAGAAGAAAAGCATTTAGAGACATACTGTATACAAGTTTTTGTCTTGGGATGGGGCATAATAGGATAATTGTTACATGACACACGTCAACTTAGTTTACCCAGTCTTACTGGGTGAATCAACACATTGGCCAAAGCAAACCTCCCTAACAGTAAATTGCTCTTAATTCTGCTTACTGTTATCCTGGAGATACTTCTCTAAACTTTATCCATGCATTCCATGAGCATGGGACCTATTGTTCCCTAGGGTCCTTCCCTTAGCACACTTAGATTCAAACACTTCTTTCACTAGCATCTGCCCACATACTTCCAGAGTCATGATGGATGTACAGCCTTACTCAGTATCATGGCAAATATGTGTCCTTGCTTTATATTTTCCACCCCCTAAAATGTAACAGCAGAAAATAGGCAAAATGCATTTCCTTTTGCTTATGATCCTGCCTCAGGAATTTGGGAAGAGCTCAGCATGACAACTGTCTACTAGAGTCTTTAATAAAGTTACATAGACCCATCCAGTGATGACTGAGGGCATTTGAAGGCTTGATGAACCTGGAAATCCAGGAGAGCTCATCCACTAGCTGGCAACTGGAAGTTCAGATGGGACTGTTGACAAGATCACATGCAAATACAATAAAGTCATCTTTAGTGTTTAGCTTGAAATATAAAATCTATCCTAATCAGAAGTAAAAATGTCCTAGTCAAAGATGAGATCTGAAGACAGGAAATTATTGTTTCTGTGGCAAAACTTCTGTCCCAGATGTCATCACTAGACTGTTATTAGTGTAACTTAGGTTCCTACTCTCTCATCTTCTCTGCAGGAAACCGGACCCAGGTGCTACCCCAGTGCAAGGACTCCCTGTTTGATCCAACAGGTTCCATGGCATCAGAAGTGCACACTGCCAACTGCTCAGGTGAGGATGTCCCCAGGACAGAACCTGCTCCTTCCCATATCAGCACCACTGACCTGACTCCATTTCTCTTCAGAGAGCAGACAGCTGCGCCTGCTGGATGGGGGCAGTCACTGTGCAGGGAGAGTGGAGATCCTGCATCAGGGATCCTGGGGCACCATCTGTGATGACAGCTGGGATCTGAGTGATGCCCACGTGGTGTGCAGACAGCTGGGCTGTGGAGTGGCCCTCAATGCCACAGTCTCTGCTCACTTTGGGCAGGGATCAGGGCCCATATGGCTGGATGAGCTGAACTGCACAGGAGAGGAGTCCCATGTGTGGAAATGCCATTCCCAGGGCTGGAAACAGCATGACTGCAGGCACGAAGAGGACACAGGGGTCATCTGCTCAGGTCTTTCTCACACTGTCCACAGAACGTTCTACTTGTGGATGGTATGGATGGCAGTATCTCAGCCCTACGGTGGGCAGGGGCAGAACCTGAAAACACCATAATTAACTGCTCAGGTCCAGTTCTATGTCTGACAAAGTCATTTCATTCAGTGTTCACCTCAAACCACAACTCAGTCTTAACTTCCTTGTTGGTGCAAAATCAGAAACATTAGTTTCCAATTTTGTGGGAACAAATCACTATAGACTAAATGTCTTAAACAACAAAATATAGTCTCTTAGAGTTTTGTAGAAGGACAACTTGGAACTGGTTAGACTGAAAATAATATTTTAACATGATTGCCTTCCTCTGAAGCTCTTAGAATTCTCTTCTCTCTCTTTGTCATCTTCTAGAACCAGCCTGCATTTTTTGGCTATAGCTTCCTTTCTCCTCTTTCAAACAAATGCCTTGAAACAATTTGGCCATTCTTTCTTGATCACATCTCCCTCTGGGCAAGGCCTGCCAAAAATATCAACTTTATATGGATGCAGGTCCAAAGCTGTGATTCATTGGGGCTCAACTTCCAATTAAACCAATCACACCATGAAACATTATTTTCCTTTATCCTGTCTGGAAAACCTCTTTGCCATGTAAGGTAACATGGACACTCAAAGAATCAGGACATATTTCAGATTGTGGTACTGTGATTGGCACACCCCATCTATGAGGTCTCTCAAGAGGTCTGTCACATGTTCAGTCAGGAAGCAAGATTCAGGTTTTCCTCCCTGCAGAGCACTGAAATCAGTGTTCCTTTCTGTTCATTTTCCTCTACATTATTGAGTTTGAAAGAAAAAGTTTCATGTTTAAAAAACCTGTGAAAAAGAAAAAATGTCCTTTTACCCAGTTAGTACATTCCACAGCAGATCCAGGAAAAAGCATTCACTCTTTGTGATAAAGAAAAGCAAAGATAGGTAAAGGGCAAGGGAGGGGAAAAGGTAGGAGATGAATAAATACTTCAGGTATATTATATATTTGTACCTACTTCCCGTGAAAGACTACATCATTATGCACTGTAAATGTACTGATCCAAAAATAAAAATCAGGGGTAAAAAGCAGAGCACTAATGGTTGGCTGTTCACACTGCACACTTCTCCTTCATCCTGTTTCAGAATTCCTGGCCCTGAGGATGGTGAACGAGGACCAGGAGTGCTCTGGGTGGCTGGAGGTTTTGTACCACGGGACCTGGGGCAGTGTCTGCCGCAGCCATATGGAAGATGTGACCTTGTCCATGATCTGCAGACAGCTTGGCTGTGGGGACAGTGGGACCCTCAACACATCTGCTCCTGCCAGGGAAGTTTTTAGGCACCAGTGGGTAGATGGAATCCAGTGCCGGAAAACTGATGCCTCTCTCTGGCAGTGTCCTTCTGACCCTTGGGATCCCAGATCTTGCGCTCCAAAAGGTGAAGCTTATATCACATGTACAGGTGACCTCCTGTCTATTTATATGTGTCTGTCTAGTCCCTGTATATTTCTGTCATGGATTTTTTTAAAATTTTCAAATCTAAAAAGTGGGTTACAATGTATCTACAAAACGAATGTCACAGGGTGTTTATTTAGTCTGTATATCCTGATTTGTTTCCATGGAAAATACAGAAATCTGCACTGACAGCAATTTATGTAAAAAGTACCAGGAAGATTGAATAAAGCATGTGAGAGCATGAGTTATTACTCTGCTAAACTTTCTCATCAATGGCTAATGCTGTTTTATGTATTGTCAATTAATATATGTTTCATTGTGAAAATGAGGGTTTGAACCTCAGTTATATAAACCATTTGCTATTTAGTTGAGATGTTTCAAGTGTAATGAAGTTTAATTTTCACAAGGCACTATGGTGACAGTTTTATTCACACAAGGAAACTGAGTTTAGTGTTAACCATTGCATGTACACATCCTCAGTTAAATGAAGGACAATACAGCAATTCAAATTCTATTTACCTATCTTTTGAGCTCCTGGTCTTTTCCTCTGAAATAAACCTACAGCAGTCAGACAACTTCTGAGGTCCTGTTTTCAGAATGCAACTGAGTTACTCATAGATAGAAATTTAGTTCCAGGCAAGAGAGGAGAAAATCAAAAGGAATATAGTGTCAGCTCTCATGAGGTCTATGTTCCACTGCTGAAAGAATTGGGTAGAAATCTGAGTGTCAAGAAGTGGAAGCTCTGTCCTGGGCAAAGGAAGAAAACTAAGGTTCAGACCTGACAGATGCTCACAGTTTACTGAGGGAGGAGGGTATAGGGCACACATCATTACTATAAATACCGAGGTACAAGGCAACATAGTGCCCTTTGGGTGCTGAGGAAATATAACCAAGTTCAGAGCAGAAAGATACTGAGATAACTGGACAGGTTTACCTGAAAGCTAATGAAAGCTGCAAGAATTTCTTTGACAGAGAGTCCCCAAAACAGTTGTTTTTAAGAGATATCTATCTTGTTGTGTGACACATCATGGGAAATAACTAGAGGCCAGAGAAAGTTGACCCGTATTGATTTTTTAATTTCTCTCTTTCTGAATCCGTCTTCTTGGCTGACATTTACTCCGCTGAGTCTTTATGCTTTTATTACTGTAAACTGATAGGCCCCTACTCTCAGTTACATAAAACGTGCCTGCCTGGAAAGGAGCCTGCCGTCTCCTGATTTCACTGTTCCTGCAACGTCCTCTTCATTTTCATACTGTGATCAACCACTCACCATAAATCTTGTTATCATTTGCAGAGTTGTTCTCTGCAGAAGGTAGAAGGGTTGTTGGTATAAAATGGAATGAATTTCAGTGTTTTGAATAAGCACTGTTCGTGTATCTATGTTCTATATATGGGTTTACATTTACATGTTCTCCTCATTTTGAATTTTTACATATTTCATTTAGGTTCTGTGTTATGTCCTTGTCCTGCTGTGCTTTACATTCTTTTGTTGTTGTTGAGTTTTGTGCTGACACTTCTCACTTGCCAGCTAGCAATGTTCCCTTCCCATTCTCTGAACTATTCATCCTGTAGTATAGATTTCTACTCTTTACATGTAATTTGAGATATTTCTGATTATAAAATAAGTGAAATACTGAATAGAAATTACTTCTGTGGTAATGCACTAACTATATTTTAAGTGCACATTTATTATCACCAATTACGACCATAATTTTTGTTATTTTTATTAGCTTTCTGATGAGTAACATATTAATGGAATTATCTTAGCAGGTTTTACTCAACTATTCATTAATTAAATTATTGTGAAGCTCTACTGATGAAATTCATATAGATTATTGACACATACTTTTGGTAAATGGATATAACATGTCACTCACTGTCTTGACATCAGGACAGCAGGAATGTCACAGTTAAGGTCCTTTCTCCAATGGAGCTTGCATTTAGAAGTGTGTGTGTGTGTGTGTGTGTGTGTGTGTGTGTGTATCCTTATGGCTGTTTCTTGTGGGAATGCAGAAAGTGATACACAAGTGCTATAACTGACAAAGTAATTTCAGCAGTTGAAATGACTTTCAGAGCTGTGCTTCAGAGATGTCTCAGTAAGAGCCTGTGACACTAACTCTGAAACCTGATTTCTACCCTCTCCTCTGGCCTGAGCCCAAGACCTTAGAGCTTTGTGTCAGCTCAGGACCAGATCTAGCCAGTGCTAACCCATTGCTTTCCCTGTTTTCTCCTGCAGGACAAAGACCTAAGACCTGTCCAGACTCTGCCTCCTGCACAGGTACTTTAGTCATTCCCAACCCTCCATAGCTTCCAGGGGCTCCTTCCCTCCACCAGGGCAATAAGAGGAAATGCTTCTACCCTTTCAGACAAAGACAAGCTGCGACTCAGAGAAGGAGACAGCCAGTGCTCAGGGCATGTGGAGGTGTGGCAAAAAGGCTCCTGGGGCACGGTGTGCAATGACTCCTGGGACCGGGGAGAGGCTGAGGTGATGTGTCAGCAGCTGGGCTGTGTCCATGCCCTGGAGGCCCTGGGAAAGGCTGCATTTGGCCCAGGAAATGGAAGCATCTGGCTGGATGAGGTACAGTGTAGAGGCAGGGAGTCCTCCCTGTGGGACTGCACCAGGGCTCTGTGGGGACAGAATGACTGCAAGCATGAGGAGGATGCAGGTGTTAGGTGCTCAGGTGAGTGGCAGGCCCAGAGACATAGGCTGGTGTGCAGGAGTTTGTGTTCCCAAGAGCCCTTCGTAGGCTGCTCTCTATGCTGTGCTCTGGCTGTGGAGAGGCTGCACTCTGAGTTCCTGCAATCTGAGAGAGAACTATGCATTTGTGGTAGGAGTGACCCCATGAATGTTTAGTCAAAACAGTTTTGTGGCTCCATTTGTCCTCTTTTCTCTCTAGGTGAAAGGTTAACAGTGCCCTCAATGCCTAGTGCTAAGTGCCAGATCTGTTTTCAAATGTGCAATAGAGTAGTTGTTCGAATTGCCAAGAAAGTATAAGATGGAATCTTCATACTTCTGGAAAAGTTGCAGTAGACCACATATTCAGGTGTGAGAAACAGGATATGTGATGCTTCCCAGAATTCACTTAATACAAATCTCTTAGACTCAGGTTGAAAAATCAGATGGACCAGCTTGGGATCAAACCTTAGTCGGCAATATCTTTGATTTCAGGCAAATTCATTTTCCTGAACTCTTAACTTTATGTTCCTGAAGACACAGGATATAACTAAGATATTTGGGTTTTTCTAAACTTACCATCTTTTCCAAAGGTGATGGGCGTTTTTCCTCCTCAGGCACCAGTTCACTCTTACCTCCTGTCCGTGGCATCTTCTCCTTACCTGTGATTCTCTGTATCATCTTGGGAGCCCTTCTCTCCCTTGTTCTCATCATCCCGGGGACTCAGCTGCACATATGGAGAGCAGAACTCAGAGGTGGGGATGTGGGATGCTGGTGTCCTGGAAAGAATATAGGGACAGGACTGGACCATTTGTAGTTTTCAAAATTCACACATTTCAGTCTTCATCCTCACTCTGAACAAATGTTGAGCTACTATAGATTTCAGGATTAAAAACATTTGAACTCTTTTCCTGGGTTGACTATAAAATGCCTCCATAATATGGCTCCACACATACAGGGTATCATTTGAGACAGAGTGTAGGATAAGATAGGGTGAGCAAACTGAGTTCTGTGCCAACACAGAAGAATGCTAAAGAAAGACACACTGGCCGAACAGCAGGCTTCTTCCATGATGAGCACTGGGGAGCATGGACAGCATTGTTTCTTGGTAAGTGAAAGGCTTTGCAAAGTGTTCCCTGAACTCATGCTTCTTTCGCCAGCCTCATCGTCTTTTGAAGATGCTGTTGAAGAGATAGATTATCTCATAAAACTGGAGAAAGATGACCTCTTGGAAAGATCAGGTGGGCTTGACAACTTCCTTTCTGTGTGGGAGCCAATAATGGTAATGGCTGTCTTCAGTAACCACAAACTGTACCATTAACCACCTTCATACTGCTGAGGTAGCTAGCTTCCTATTACTGTGATAAAATGCCTCAAATAAACCAGTTACAGGGGAAATTCTTTTCTTGGTGCACTGTTTTCAGAGTTATCCTCCCACTTTTTCCCTTCACTTTTTGACTTGTGACAAGGGAGCACATTATGGCTGCAAATACAAGAGTGATGAAGCTGCCAAACTCATGACGGGAGATGCAGAGACAGAGAGAGGAAGATGGGGTGCTCCACAGTCCTTTAGAGGGGGCACCATCAATTCCTTAAGCACCTGGAATCTCCAAATAGGCCCCAATTCCCCAAGTTTCCACCACGCTCCAATGAATGAAGCTATGGACCAAGCCTTTAATACATGGGCCTCTGGGGAATTTGAAGCTGAAACCATAGCACATTGTCATCCTCCTCCTAAGACATGAGCCCAAAATGTTTTTCTACAATTCTGAAATTTAAGAATTCTTCTAAACCATGACCTCAGACCACTAAATGTGTAGATGTTTATGATTTTTTTCCTCCATGAATCCCATCTGATAATTCTACAAATAAAGTACCCTGTTATACAGGGGACAGTGAGGAAGATGGAGACCAAAAATTTTCCCCAGGTAAGGAGAGACAGGTTTTTTCTAGCATGAGAGAGTGAGGAAAAGGAATGATATCTTCTGTGCTTAGAGTAAGAAGCATCTCTTCTCTCCAACTTATAAAACTTTGTTCATTCCACCCAGTCTGAGACATTATTAAAGGAAAAGTCAAATGCTTTCAGTATCCAAGATACCTCTACTCTGTCACAGACATACAACAAATGTGATAGTAAAAATTCAAAGGAAATTCATGATTTTTAAAATAATATTTGAAAATGATCATCTAAAATATTCCATGGTGAGAAAAAACCATGGGAAATACGGTGTTGACTCCAGTGTAATAGATGAATTATTTTTTAATTTATATCAGTAAGCATTTGGTCAGGTCATAGTTATCACTACTGTAGCAGAGTACATTGTGTCTATACTTAGCAGTTACAGGGAGCTCTTCTTTTCATAGGAGGTGAGAGAGTAGTATGTTCACCATGGATTTTCCCCAGTTGATAAAGATGGACAGCTCTTAATGTGAAATTCATCCACAATGGCTCTGTGAAAATAGGATCTGAAGTTCAACAGAGAACTAGGGGTTGTTGAAACCCACCTCCTCTTGAGGGGTTTGTAGGACTACTGATTAGCGAGTGAGAGCAGCCTGGATTTCCCTGATCCTCTCTACTTCATTTCTCTCCCTGCTTAGTGCACAAAGATAACACTGGATTATCTTAGTCCAGACTGAATCTCACTCAATCACTGATCCATACATATTATTTTTGTCATTTATTATTCATATTCTTTAAAATGATTACCTGAAACTCATAATCTGATAATTTTTGTTGCTGTTTTGCAATATAACAGACTGTTTTAGTAAAAAACTTCTGCCTTTAAGATATTGAACATTTACAGGGTTTACATATTTTCTATGAATATTGAGAATACACATGAGTCTTTGGAAAAGCCTTGGAATATGTGCCCATATTTATTAGTCATTAGAATGCCTGCCTTATTAGAGACTTAAGAAATCAACTAGTCCAACCCATATTCTGCCCTTCAGCTTACCATTGATGCTTTCATAACCTAAAGAACAGCAAATTGGTGCTGCAGGAAATGGTTATGATGATGTTGAAGAGTTACCTGTTCTTGAAATTCCTCTTTCCTCTGGGATGAGTGAGAAGAACCTTATCCCAGGAGAGGGCGGTGGTAGTGCCAGATGTTCTCAAGCAGGTGGGTGGGCAGCTCTTCTTCCCTGTCTTGAAAACAATGGGCTTGAATCCATCAATCATCACTTTCTCTTTATTAATGGCATTTATGTAGCCTTCTTTACCTATACTAGTCAATCTTTGCCCTTTTCCTAGCCTCTGGCTTATTATACCTACCCTAAATCTGTTCTTTGTCCCCATTGCCAATTGGATGTAGACATGTCTGCATGAGTTACAGATTCTTTGTTACTTTACTGCACTTTGCATGTTCCAAACCAAGATATGATCTCACAATAAGAATGGTATTTTTAAAGTCATCCCTAATAATTTAGAAAGTTTTCAATATAACATAAATATGTTAGATTATATATGTGAATGTTCCATAAAAAATTGTTTGAAGGCAACTGTTTAACTATATGTTTAAAGGTGGCATTGCCCATTATTATTTCAAAAGATGCAATGTCCTTAATCACATCCCCGAAATTTCATTGATAGGAGAAAGGGGTAAACTTCTGTCAGTGTTTCAAATGAACTTACGACATCTTTTACAGAACTAGGTTTGCTCCTCAACTATGGGCCCATTTTTCTCAAAGAATTAGACCCTGGAATTAGTTTGGGCTATTGTCAGTTTACATTGGATAAATGTCCCAAATTGTTCTTATAAATACCCAAGGTTCAATTTGGCCTGTTACTGAGGCCAAATTGAAGAGAGGTAATCCCCTGCCTCCAGTCTTAAAACATCAGACCAGTCTGGTGTATAAGAAACTATCCATGTCTGCTTCCTATGCCTTCTCATTATTCTTCTGTATCCCTTTCCATTCTTCAGACCAAGACAAGATTTTGCAAGGGGTAAACAGAATATGGTATAGCTCTATCTAGATTTTCAACTAGTTCTGAATCTTCAAATATACTTTGTGAATTTTCCAAATTAGGCTTTTGTTACACAATTGTTCTCTGTACTCATTTTTTCACCAGTGAAAACAAGATTCCCCTCATGCTTTCAGACAACTCTTGCTTCTCCTGAAGAGTCTTCTATTTCCAGTATGGAAGAGAAACGATCCCCAGTGGTGTTAATACAAGAATCCATCACTGAGTATGATGATATTGAACTGAATGCAATGTCATGCCATTTTTGAAGCAAGCCAGCCTAAGAAGATCTTCTCTTTGATATTGTTTCTCCCAAATAAGAAAAACATTTTCACTCTTTTAACATTTTTACATTACATAATAAATACTTTCATTCAAAGACTAGTGCTGTTCTTTTAACAATGCTGATATATTCATCTCCAATGACCCTAATTACTTAGCTTTCAAAATGTAATCTCATTTCAGTCATCTCTTGTTATGACGCCCTAGAGACTACTGTCTTGCCTTCCTTTAGATGCACAGAAGTTTGTTCTTTCCTTGAATAACATAAAATTCTGAAATGTAGTCCTAAGCTAAGTGGAATATGATCTCAGAAAAATATAACTGAATATTCCAAAATATCTCAGCCATCTTGTGCCAGAAAATGAAGTGTGTTTCAAAATAAATTGGATAAATCAGTCATAAGGGGCAAGATTTCAGTCTCATAGCATTGTTAAAATTTTGTTTGTTTGTAAAAAAATTGATGAAAAAATTAGAGACATAAGTTCAGAAGATGAAATAAAATCAGTTTATTGGAAAGGGAAGGAAAATGAGGGAGCAAAATTTTATTGGGAAAAGGAGAGAAAATTAAGTAGACAGAGAGCTATCTTGTTGGTAGAGAAAATAAATAGACAGATAGCTAGCTCTTGGGGAAATTTGTTCTAAGGCTTTTTATTGCATGGCAAGAAAGGGACTCTCTCCCTTAATAGTTGCTATAATTTGATTGGTTGTTTTATGTTCTGAGACCCCCTTATTGGGCTATTGCTCTTTCTATTGCTTATAGGTGTATTCTTGGATAAGCACTTCTGTGATGCCTTTGTAGTGCCCAGGTGCTTATTTATTGAGACTTACAGTGAAGTTATATTCAAAGTTGAATTAGTAGAATGGATACATGTGATTTTCAGTGTATTAATGTGCAGAGAGTATAATAAAACCTTATATATAGTATATGTAAAATATAATACAGCCGGGGATGGTGGCTCATGCCTGTAATCTCAGCACTCAGGAGGCTGAGGCAGGAGGATTGTTGTGAGTTCAAGACCAGCCTGGGATACAAAGTGAGCTCAAGGCCAGCCTGAACTGCATAGAGACCCTGTCTCAAAGAAGACAAAAAAATATAATACCTAAGATATATAGCATATAATATATACATTATAGAGGAGTGTGTGTTTGTGTATTGTGAATATCTAAGTGTTATTTTGTTTTACATATTAAGTGAGTTTTCATTATATAGCTCCCCTTCTAAATTTGTTTCTTTGGTGTTTAATTAAAGATGAAGTGAAGAGAAATTTAAGCTTTGACAGGGATGCAGGTCAACAGTGAGTCAGGCTGCCTTATCAGCTCTGGTTTTGTTGCTGTTGTTTGTTTGTTTTTGTTTATTTGTTTGTTTTTTGGCTATTCTCTTCAGCAGAATTTCAACACTTTATCTGCCAGAAACCTCACTGAGACCCTTTAACTTTCCCTGTCTGTCTCCCAACTGCCTACATATCAATAACCAAAATCTTCTCCTGTCAAATAACACTTTGTACTCCACAGCCTTTTACCCCTTTCTAGTTTATTGCAAATATTTATGTCAACTAATTGTACTTTCTGTTGTTCAACAAATTTCATTGGTTTCTCTTTTTTAATTAGTACTCCTCCTCTATTCCTTTATATACTTTAACTTCCAATAGATACATTGTTTCTGTTTTAATATTTAGATCTTTGAACCATTCTGAATTCTATCTAGAATATATAAAGAAGTGAAAAAAATCAGGACCCCCAATCCAAAACTGGGCATCTGAGATAAACAAGCACTTCTCAAACAAGAAACACAAAAGACAAATAAATATATGAAGAAATGTTCAACATCACTGATCATTAGAGAAATGCAAATGCAAAACAATAATAGAGGCCAGGGATTTAGCTCAGTGGAGTAATCACCTGCCTTGGAAATGCAAGGTCATGAGTTCAATCCCTGGGACCACCAAAAAAATAGTGGATTCCATCTCACTCCAGAAAGAATGACTGTCATCAAATGATTAACCAGTAACAATTACTGGTGTGGCTGTGGGGAAAAATGAACACTTCTTCACTGTTGGTGGGAGTGTAGACTGGTACACTCGCTGTGGAAATCAATAAGGAGTTTGCTCAAAAATCTAGAATTGGAGGGCTCATTCACTTTCGTGATATCAATTATACTTTTTGAATTTCATTTACTCTATCAATATTTTTACACTGGGGAGGCAATATGATATTTACACATGCAACTCTGATTTATTTCACTTATAAGTGTGGTCTCAATTTGCATCTATTTACCTATAAGAGCCTCAAATTTATCCTTCTTTATAACTGAGTAGTAGTCCATTGTATAAAAATATCACATCTATTTTATCCATTCTGAGGTTGATGGGCATTTGAGTTGTTTCCAAGATTTAGTTATTACAAATTGTGCTGCTATAAACTATGTTGCACATTTATCACTATGGCATGATGTCAATTCTTCTGGGAAAACAACAAGTAGGGAAATAAATAAACAAAATAAATTTACTCCCAGACATAAAAATCATGATGCCACAAATTCAGCATAAGAACAGAATAATAAAAGCTGTTAAAGAAAAGAAACAGATCACCTATCAAGGAAAGCCCAGTAGAATAACAACCAATTTCTCAATACAAACCTGAAGTCAAGAAGAGCCAGTGAAAAAATGATCATCAATAGATGAAGAAAAATCTTTTGATAAAGTCTTAATACTCATTCATGATAAAATCCTATAGAAAATCATATCAGATAGTCTCTACCTTAATCTGATTAAAGTTATCTATGACAAGCCAAAAACCAACATCATACTAAATGGACACAACTTAAAATCTTTGACTCTAAAATCAGGAACAAGAAAAGATGTGCACTATCACCACTCCTCTTCAATATAATTCTGGAAATGTTAGCCAAAACAATTAGACAAGAGAAAGAAATAAAAAAATCAGGACAAGAAAAGAAGTTAACCTATCATTATTTGCAGACGACATGATACTCTACATAGAAGACCCAAAAACTCCATCAAAAGACTACTAGAGTTAATTAAAAAAATTCAGCAGCATAGCTGGATACAAAGTCAACACTCAAAAATGAATAGCATGCTTCTACAAAAACAACAAACTCATTACCAAAAGAATGACTTGCTTTCTTGATTATTCTTCAAATAACCAATAACAAATGCTGGTGGGGCTGTGTGTAAAAACAACCCTTCTTCACTGTGTGTGGGAGTATAGACTGGTACAACTACTGTGGAAATCAATGTGGAACTTCCTTAAAAAACTAGGGTTGAGAGGGCTATGGGTTTAGTTCAACGGTGTAAGAGCCTGCTTGGTAAACGCAAGGTTGTGAGTTCTATCCCTGGCACACACACACACACACAAAAACCCTAGGGTTGGTATACTCTGGTTTTCTCTTCAGATCATATAAATCTTTCATCTTCTACTAAAAAACTAGGATTGGTGGCCCCATTCTATCCAGATATTTCCCTACTTTGTATATTCTCAGAAGAATCGAAAACATCTTGCCCCAATGATATATGTGCAACCTGGTTTACAGCAGCACAATTTGCAATAACTAAATCTTGGAACAACACAAATGCTCATCATCCACAGATTGGATTAAAAAAATGTGATATTTTTATACAAAGGACTACTGATCAGTTATAAAGAAGGATAAACTTGAGCCTATTATAGATGAATGGATGCAACTTGAGACAATACTCATAAGTGAAATAAATCAGACTCACATGTGTAAATATAATATTGTATTCCTATTGTAAAAAGCTGAAAGAGTAAATGAAATTCAAAAGGTACAATAGATATTGTTACAGTGAAATAGAAAGAAACTGCTCAAAATGAAAGAAAAACTGGGATAGTGGAAAGAACAAAAGAAGAAAAGAATATATATATATATATATATATATTCATATACTATGTATGATAGATAACTATACTACTATATATACTAGTATATACTATAATACATATACTAGTGTATATATATATATGTATATATATGCTATACTACTATATATATACACTAGTATATATATGTATTTATATTCATATATAGATATATATGATAAATACCTATACTAATAATCTCTGTTAGTTCAATAAAAAACAGTTTGCACTTTATAGCATGCTCTTTTAATTTTTGAGTTAAGATAAGAACACAGACTAGTAAAAGATCTGTTGGAAGGCAGCCAAATTTTTACAATAAAAGTCTGGAAAAAATTGATTGTTGAACAGATCTGTTTGCAGTCTCACTGCTTTAGTGTCCATTTTGTGTGCTTTAATTTTGTAACTTGAACAACTATTTCAAAAAGAGCAATATGTAATTTATCAACTAGTGATTTCTTACTGTTTATGTTTTTTTTTGAAATTCTGTAATATTTCTCTCCTTTTTCTGTTTTATCCCTTTAAATAAAAAATTTTTAAAAAAAGAAAAGAAAAAAGGAACAGTTTAAAAATCTAAGTGGTTACAATAAAGTTTAGCAAGAAAAAATATCAAAGTAAAATTGATATGCTTTCATATGAGAAGATTTGTTATGATGAAAGTTTTGTCTCAAAATAAAAGATAATGACAAGACTAGAAAGCTTATACACATTGAAGAAAGCTTATGGAAGTTATTTATTTTAAAGATTTGGGGATTACTTGTTAATTTGATGAAACTCAAGTTGTACCATTTAAAAATTTCTATGAAGGGAACAGTATGATCTGAAACAAAATTACTTGAGGTAGTGTTTTGTGCCATACTTGGGTAGAGATGGGAAGAAAATCATCAAAACTCACCACATTAAAATGTATGCTTAAAAAAACTTACGAAATGACATACTGGCAAATATGAGGTAAATTTAACTCCCCAGAGGTTGAAAATTTTTTGTGGAATTGATTGGCCATTATTTAATTTAAAGTGGCTGGAAAAGGACCAATTTATAGGGGGCCAGTTGATGGACTTTATGATGCTTAGTGGAGCCAAGCACTGTAGTGACACAATCACACTATGCCACTATCTCAAAAAAGTGACTATTATGGGAGCCACCATAATTAAGAGGTCATTTTTCCAGCCTAAAATGTGTTTCATAGACATAAGATTCTATTTTTTTAATTTTAAAAACAAAAAAGAATAAAAACAATGACACAAAATTTCAAAACAAAATAATAGGACATTAACGCTGGTTAATATATTGCATATTCAAAGTAGATGTTCAGATTATAAGATATAGGCATAAAAACTGGGGTTGTAGTTTTGATCTGACGCACCCCACATCAAATGACTAGGTACACCCCTCACCCAAAGGTGATCAAGCTGCCATTCTCTCCTAATGGAATGAGTTTTCCCCCTTTGGCCCTCAAAACCTTAGTGTAGTCCTATAGCATGCTTTTTCCAGAATCATCCTAAATCCGCTCATGCTTTCTCTGTGATAAAAGGGAAGAAGTCTGTGGCCTGTGGGAAGTCAATGTCTTTTCTGAGCTGGAATTTCACTAGATGGCACCAGAAGTGTTAGGCTCCCTCATCTCAGGGCCCTCCAGCCTACAGGCAAAGGAGACAGCAAATCCACTATCTCTGGTCCTTTTATGGTCACCAGAAATGTTAGGGGATTGTACAAAACAGTTGGAAACAGAAGGATTTTTGCTTAAATGTAATTTAAATCAGCTGATAAAGCCAAAATGGGTGAGCAAAGAACAAAGAACAGGTGCCAGTTTTTATATGTTTGGCTGAGGCCACTGGTCTTTAGAAACTTGGGTGGAGGCAGGGAAGGAAAACAAGGTTATGGAAGCAAGATGAAGCACTTAATGACATTGTTTTTAAAAAGACATAGCTGTATGAATCCTGGGAAAACAAGAAGGAATAAAATTTGTTTACAAGACATAGTTACCAATCTTATCTCTACCAAAAGACATTATAGATACAAGGAAGTAGAAGGGTAGTTTTAAGGGGATTGTTTTTTAAGTCCCACTTCAATGCAATACTTTTGTGAAGTTTTTATTTTAAAAGATATTTTAGAGTTAATCATGAAGGAAGATATATAAGATAAGAATCAAATTTATTAGGTTGGAAATTCTCTACCAAAGTTTACTCTTTGTCCTAATAAACTCTTGTAAATCAGTGTGGAAATGTCAACTACTATACATAGTTTATATCCTGAGAACATAACATGCCTACTGGAGAGAGACAGTAGGAATTTATTGAATGTAGACAAATGTTCTTTACCATTTATTAGCTGGAGAAGTTGTGCTGAAGAGAAACACTGAGCTTCTAAGAAGCACTGAAAAACCTTCAGTTAGATGACAGATTTTGTTTTGAAGCATCAAATTCACTCACCATAGAACTATTTAATGTAAATTACTTTGGGCTATTAGAATTTTATATGGGGGGAAAGGTTTCAATGTACTGAGTGTGATAAATTTGTCTCTCAAACATTGTTCCTTATTCTACATGTGAGAAGTCCTACCAAGAGAAACTACATAAATAGAAAACTCATGGAAATATATTCAGACAAAAATGCACCCTCATTCATAAAAAACTTCCTACTGCAGAGAAATCTTGTGAATATGAGAAAAATGCCATTCCATAGAAAACATTTCAATCAGTAGAAAAATTGTAGTACATAAAACTTCTTCACCTGTTAGTTGCATAGGAAAATCTTCAACAACAAATCTAATCTTAATGAACATGAACATATCATACTAGAGAGAAACCTGTTGAATGTAATGTGAGTATCAAAGCCTTTATGTAAAAGCCATATGTCACTAAACATCAGAACATCAATGCTGCAAAGAATCATTTTGAATATTATGATTGTGAAAAATCTTTTAACCAGAGGAAAATCTCCTTACCCTAGAAAAAAATTGACACTGGAGAGAAACTTTTTAAATGCAAATACTGGGGGAGTTTTCACTTAGAAACCAAACCATTGCAAATACCAGAGACATCACATGGGAGACAAGTCCTTCATATATAAGGAGTATGGAAAAATCAATGATGGCATATCAAATCTTACAGAACTTGAAAATTTCGTATTGCTGAGATACCCTTTAAATGTATTCCTTGTAAAACAGATTTTGGCAAGAAGTACCTTGTAAATAATAAAAAAATCATAATGAAGAGAAATTCTTTGAATATAATTAATGTGGAAAAGCCTTGTCTCAATGAACATCACTTATTCTGTATATGGAAATTCTTTCACACAATAAAGCTTATGAATTCAGTGTATATAGAAAAACTTTCCCTGAGAATTCCTCTACTGGGCAATTAAGAAACCATACAGATCAGAAGCTCTGTGGCTGTAATAAGTGTAGAAAAGGTTTTTCCTATTCTCAATCCTATCCCTGCATTTGA
Source organism: Hydrochoerus hydrochaeris (assembly GCA_004027455.1). Taxonomy (NCBI): domain Eukaryota; kingdom Metazoa; phylum Chordata; class Mammalia; order Rodentia; family Hydrochaeridae; genus Hydrochoerus; species Hydrochoerus hydrochaeris. Next base: position 77,928 of record PVLA01003049.1, read on the forward strand.
GAATGTACTTAGGAAGGAAGACGTATTGATGAAGTGAATGTAGGGATTTTTTAAGTTCAAAGTCACATCATGTTAGATACCAGAAAACCCATACTTATTAAAAACCCCAAGAATTTCTCCAGAATGGAAAAACTTATGCCAGGAATTTGTATTTCATGGTACCACACACATATTTTGAGGCAAGGCACCATAATTGATATGAACTTTAACAAATGCTAAAACTTAGAGGACACCAATAATTCATATGGAAGAAAGACAAGACATTCACAGAATGTAAACACTGCTCAATGAAAAAGAAACAAAAAAACTTACAACTGATATAACACTATAACTTTTGATTCATTTCTTTCCTAAAATTGAAAAAAAGATAGCAAAAAGCTATTATTGATCTCAGAGTGCGTTTGAACACATTCACAACCTAAGAAAAATAAGGTATAGGTATTAGAAAGGGTCTTAGCTAATTTTTCATTTCTGGGACAAAATATCCAACATCAGAAAGTTAAATGTACAAAGATTTATATTTATTTTACTTCACAATTTCTAGAGATTTCAGTTCATGGCCAGCTTGATCCAAGGCTGAGGGGCATGGCAGAGGTGCATCACAGAGGTGAAACAGTCCATGACAGAGCAAACGGGAAGCAGTGCTCTGCTTTTTTCCCATTTTTATACTACCCATACTACAAGCCTATGGGTTGGTGCCACCCACACCCAGGGTGTTGTTTCCTCCTGTGTAAATCCATCATACACACCAAGAGCTATGCTACACCAATCAGTGAACTAACCCACTATTGTGCACTCATGAACAATGCCCTGATGACATATGTGATGCTTCTTAGATTATGCAATAAGACAGAGAATTGTTGCATTTTGAGCCTTACTTATTCACACAATTCTTATTCTATAATGACAGAACAACCTCAACAACAATGTACCCATGTGAGGTACAGGAACACAGTTTGTGTCCCTTGGAGAGTTTTCCAGGAACTGTTAACTCAGGAGGTCCTCTCACGGGAGCACAGCCTCTGGAGTCAGTATACCTGGGTCAGTGCCCAGTGATGTGAAGTTCTAGGGTCCTGTCAGGGTCTGATTGCTCATGCTTTATGTGTTATCAATCAGATTTTGGGTGTAAAGGTCAGAGCCAGAAATTCCGAGTTCATTGATTCATATCTGCATGCTCTCCTTGGGTCATTGTGCTGAACAGTAGTGAAGACATTTTGTTTTCATTTTTATGACTCTCTCCTCATTCCATCCCCTTGGTCCTGCAATGTTTTAAAAGGGAAGTGAGGAAACCAAAGTAGAGGAGATGCCCAGAGTCTCATTTTAACAGGCATACAGCACAAGTGACACAAAGACTTATTGAACAAAATCAGGCAAATCCAAATCACAAATAGTCCAAAATAGAGTCATATAAAATCTCTGATAGTGCCAAATCCAAAGAAAATCTGTTTTAATCCATGAGAAAGGAGACTAATAAATGATTATTCCTTTAGAAGCATCAATTCAATATATCTTGTGAAGAAAGTAAATACTGAACAAGCCTTGTTAAGGTTTTTAGCCAATTCAATCTTATTTATTATACCTATATTAAGAATATGGACAGCATCGTCATGTTTCCTTTATAACACTGCAATTGCTAAAAATAAGTATCATTGGCTCTTCCTAACAATTTTATATTTTATATTTATAGTATAGGTAAACAGAAAGAATAGGATCAGAAAAAAATAGCATCAGAGTATGAAGTGCAATATCATATTATTATCCCAAATAATGTTATGTTCCAAGCTCAAAAAGGATAAATCACACATTTGTTCAGTTCATAATTTCCATACCATGCAATATACCATAAAACCAAGCTTAGTAAAATAGGAGAGTTTCTTCCACAAGTATCTTTCATAATATTGTTTTGATCTTTAGTACATTATTTTCCTACAATAACTGTTCAACAGCCAATTTCACAGAAATAACTTCAGCATCCTGTATGGACTTCAATTTACTTTCTTTGTGTGATGAATTTACCTTTACTAGACTGATACTCTAAGATTTTCTGAGTGGTAACCCCATTGAGGATAGTGGCAATGCCATTACTGAACCATGTGTTGACCAGATTACAGGAGCAGAGAAGACCCAGTGTCCTATAAGGGTCTAGATTTTTTCCCTTTAGAGCTATGTCTGGAAGTCCAATAACAGTATGTGCTAGTTGCTCAGTAATATGACTTATGGTTCAAAATGATTAAGAACATGCTCCTGTGTATACCATTTCCAGGTCATTAATCTGGGTTCCATCTGTACACCACTTGTTACCCCAGGCGTCTTTTGGATCCATTGCAATAAAGACAGTTCACACTGTATTGTCAATGGTGATCCTCTCACAAAAGGCTCAATATGTTTCAATGCTTCAAACAACATCTAAATATTTCTCAAATAGAGAATGTTTATTATTAAAATAAGCAAAGTAGTAGTAATTCATTCTCCTTGTAATATAGTTGCTTGACTGCCAATAATACTTAAGAAAATAAATCAGACTTGCATGTATAAATATCGTATTGTCTCCATAGTGTGAGAAGCTCAAAGTGTATATAAGACCTAGAATGTAAAACACTTGTTGTGAAGTGAAATGGGGAAAAGACTGCTCAAAAGAAAACAAAAAATGGGATGGAGGAAAGGAGAAAAGAAAGAAAGAAAATTACATATATATATTGTAAATAGTTTTACTATTAATCTCTATTAGTTCATCAAAAAGAACAACTTGGAACATTGCAAAAGCCCTCCCTAGGCGTAACCTCCCCTGTGGACCTTCCCTGCCACCAGGAACATTGCAGAAGCCTCCCCTGTGGGCCTTCCCTGCCACCAGGACCATTGCAGAAGCCTGCCTCAGGCTTAAGCTGCCTGGAAACTTCCCTGTGGGCACACCCTGCCACCATAGCATCTCTTAAGCCCATCCCACACTGAAAACTGCCCTGGAATGCTTCTGCTGGGCCTGCCATCCCACCTGGAACATCAGAAGACTCAGCAGGCTCCAGACAGTGTGAAAAAACTTGGAACTTTGCTCCCAGGAAACAAACCTTGGACTGCAGTGAGTTAACTGTGTCAGTGTGGTGATTAGGTAGCTAAAATAGAGGTGTACAGGGGATAAATAAGGTCAGTAGTAAAACCCCCTCAAACTAACAGACATTAGTGAGACTGAAAAGAGTGTGTGTAATCCCCTCCTACTCATGGAAAACATCAGGAAGAGTGAAAATGACAAAACAAAAAAGCAAAATGCAGTCTCAAACATATAGTCCACCAGAAGCAAGTACAGGAGACACTGAAATAGAGAACAACAAAAGTAACACACTGGCAATTTCTGAAAAGATAGTGAGTAAAATAAAAAAACAACTCCATCAGGCTATAGATGAAATCAAATAAGTACTCTCCCAAGTAAAGATAGAAATAACAACTTTACTAAAGGAGTTGTTGAATGCATCTAAAGAAGAAATAGAGAAAAATGTACATGAGCATGGGAAACTGATTGAAACCTTGAATGAACAATATAGAAATCAAGCAGAATACAAGAAACAAACTCAAAGACACATTCAAGAAACAAAAAAATTCTATTAAAAGTGTGCAAAACCACCTAAAGGAAGCTGAAGATAAGATTTTGGACCTTGAGGACAGGATCACAATTAGTGATCAGGAAAGGTTAGAACTTTTAAAAATAAAAAAGCAGCATGAGATGACAATCCAGAAGCTTCATGATGATGCCAAGAGCAATAATATAAGAATAATGGGCATTAGTGAAGATACAGGAGTCCAAGCAAATGACATACATAAAGTATTTACAGAAATAATAGAAGAAAATTTCCCAAACATGGGGAAAGAATCTGATATGCAGATAAGTGAGGCATATAGAATACCAAACAGTCACAATCAACATAAATCTGCACCAAGACACAGAATAATTAAGATATCAGATATACAGCATAAAAACAGAATACTAAGAGCTGTTAGAGAAAAGACACAACTCACCTATCAAGGAAAAGCCCATTAGAATCATTGTAGACTTTTCATCACAAACCCTCAAGTCAAGAAGAGCTTGGAGTGAGGTATTTCAAGCCCTGAAAGAAAACAACCTTCAACCCAGACTGATGTACCCAGCAAAACTTTCATTCAAATTTAATGGAGAAACAAGATGCTTCCATGACAAAGAACAACTGAAGAAATTCATGTTCACCAAACCAACCCTAGAAAGAGTACTGAAGGACATACTAGACAGAGATAAAAATTACCACAATCCCCAAAACAACAAAAGAAGGAAACCACTAGGTAGGATAAGCAATTAAATAAAGCAAAAGCAGAAAGAAACAACTGGAACATAATATGGCAAAACTGAGCCAATATATATCAGTGATACCATAAATGTAAATGGCCTCAATTCACCTATCAAAAGAAATAGATTAACAGAATGGATCAATAAACATGATTGCACAATAGCTGTATACAAGAAACACATCTGACCCAAAAGGAAACTCATACATTAAAAGTCAAAGGATGGAAAACAGAATTCCATGCAGCAGGAATCCAGAAAAAAGCACAGTTAGCTATTCTACTTGCTAGCAATGTGAACTTCAAATCTAAAATGATTAAAAGAGATAGAGAACATCACTACATACTCATGAGTGGAAAATTTCAAGAGGAAGAACTAAGAATTATATATATATATATATATATATATATATATATATATATATATACCAAATACAGGAGCACACAACTATGTAACAGATACTAATGGACATGAAAAAACAGATACACAAGAATACAATTATAACAGGAGATCTTAACAGCCCATTGTCACAAAGAGATAGATCAACTAGACAAAAAGTCAGCAAAGAAATAATAGAACTGAATCATACCTGTGAGCAATTGGACTTAGTAGATGTTTACAGAGTGTTCCATCCAACCACAACAGAACACACATTCTGCTCAGCTGCACATGGGACATTCTCCAAAATATACCATATATTATACCATAAAACATTCTTAAGTAAATGCAAAGGTATTGGAATGGTACCAAGCATAGTATCTGATGGTAGTGCACTGAAATTGGACATTAATGGCAAAAGAAATTGTAAAACATGCATAAATACATGGAAATTAAATAACAAACTTTTGAACAACTAGTGGGATACAGATGAAATTAAAGAAGAAATAAAGCAATACCTACAATTCAATGAAAATACAGAAACAACATACTGTAATCTGTGGGATGCAATGAAAGTAGTCTTGAGGGAAATGCATAGCAATAAATTGTTATATGAAGAAAATGGAATGAACACAAATAAACAACCTAATGCTCCATCACAACCTTCTAGAAAAAGAAGATCAAGCTAAACCCAAAGCTTACAGAACAGAGGAAATTGTAAACATTACAGCAGAAATAAATGCAATTGAAACTAAAAAAAATACCAAGAATTAATGAATCAAAAACCTGGTTTTTTGAGAGAATAAACAAAATTGACAAACCCCTAGCTAACCTTATCAAGAGAAAGAAAAAACCCAAATTCTCACAATAAGAACTGAAAAGGGAGAAATTACTACAGATATAATGGAAATTCAAAAGATCGTGAATACCTACTTTGAAAATCTCTACTCACATAGAGTGGAAAACACAGAGGAAATGGACAGATTTCTAGAAACATATGAACTACCAAGGTTCAACCAAGAAGAGATAGCAATTTTGAATAACCCAATTATCAGCTATTGAAATTGAAAATGTAATTCAAAACTTACCAACAAAGAAAAGCCCAAGTATGATGGATTCATGGCTGAATTCTACAAGAAATTTGGAAAAGATTTGATGACAATACTCCTTAAACTCTTCAATGAAATTGAGAAGAAAGCAATCTTCCCTATCTCATTCCTGGAGGCAAGTATTAATCTGATACCAAAACCAGAGAAAGATTCAACCAAAAAAGAGAACTATAGGCCAATCTCACTAATGAACATTGATGCAAAGATTCTCAATAAAATACTGGCAAATCATCAAAATTATACAACATGACCAAATGGGGTTCATTCCAGGAATGCAGGATGGTTTAACATACACTAATCAATAAATGTAATACAACACATCAACAGAGCCAAAAACAAAAACCACATGGTCATCTCAATAGATGCAGAAAAAGCTTTCGACAAAGTCCAACACATGCTCATGATAAAAACCCTTCAGAAACGTGGAATACACGATGTCTACCTCAAACTTATAAAGGCCATCTATGACAAACCAACAGCCAACATATATGCTAAATGGACAAAAACAGAAAACATTCACTTTAAAATCAGGATCAAGATAAGGATTCCCACTATCACCACTCCTTTTAAATATAGTTCTTGAAACATTAGCCAGGGCAATCAGACAAGAGAGAGAAACAAAAGAAATAAAGATAGGAAAGGAAGAAGTTAAATTATCACTATTTGCGGATGATGTGATATTCTATATAGAAGACCAAAAAAAAAAAAACTCCATTAAAAGACTACTAGAGGTAACAAACAAGTCCAGCAGTGTAGCTGGATACAACGTCAATGTTCAAAGATCAATAGCATTCCTGTACACAAACAAAAAACTCACTGAGAAAGCAATTGTTGAAATACTGCCCTTCACAATAACATCTAAAAAAATGAAACACTAAGGAGTCAACCTAACTAAAAATGTAAAAGACCTATATGCTGAAAATTTAACTATGCTGAAAAAGGAGATTGAAGAGGATATTAGAAAATGGAAGGATATTCCTTGTTCTTGGTTTGAAAGAACCAACATTGTGAAAATGGCCATACTCCCCAAAATGTTATACAAATTTAATGCAATCACAATCAAAATACCATTGATATACCTCACAGATATAGAGAAAATACTCCTAAAATTCATTTGAAAACAGAAGAAACCTAGAATAGCAAAAGCAACTCTAGGCAATGAAAGCAAGGCAGGAGGTATCTCAATTCCTGACTTGAAACAGTACTATAAAGCCACAGTGATAAAATCAGCTTGGTACTGGCAAAGAAATGGACCCGAGGATTAATGGAACAGATTAGAGGATGCAAGTACAACTACAAAGACACTCAACCACCTGATATTTGACAAAGGGACTAAATATGTCCACTGGAAGAAGGATAGTCTCTTTAATAAATAGTGTTAGAAAAATTGGCTCTCCACATTCTGAAGACTAAAACTAGATCCAAGCCTATCACCATGCACAAAACTAAAGTCTAAATGGATCGAAGACCTCAATATTACAACAGAAACACTAAATCCACTGGAAGACAAGGTAGGTAGAAGTCTTGGAGACATAGGGGTAGGCAGAGAATTCATGAACAAAATGCAAACTGCATGGGAAACACTTCAAAGAATCAACAATTGAGATCTCATATTATTGAAAGGTTTCTGCACTTCAAAAGAAATCACCATAGAGTGAAAAGAAAACCCACTGAGTGGGAAAGAATTTTAGTCAACAGCCCCTCAGACAAAGGACTTGTGTCCAGAACATATAAAGAATTGAAAAACATCAAGCCCCCCAAATTCAAAGACCATTTCCAAAAATGGACATCTGAGATGAACACACAGTTCTCAGAGGAAGATATACAAATGGCAAATACATACATGAAGAAATGTTCACCATCACTGGTCATTCAAGAAATGCAAATTAAAACAATTTGAGATTTTACCTCACTCTGTATAGAATAGTGGCCATCAAGAAATCAACTGATAACAAATGTTGGCAAGGCTGTGGAGAAAAGGGAATACTGCTCCACTGTTGGTGGGAATGTAGACTGGTGCAACCATTATGGAAATCCATATGGAGAATTCTCAGAAGACTAGGATTGGAAGCCCCATTCAATCCAGCTATTCCCTTCCTGAGTTTTTTCCCAGAAGAACTGAAAATTTCATTTCACAGTGATATATGTGCACCCTTGTTCATAACGGCACAATTTGTAATGGTTAAATCTTGGAAACAACCAAGATGCCCATCTATTGCAGAGTGAATGAAAAAGATGTGGCATTTTTATACAATGGAATATTACTCAGCTATAAAAAGATGATCTTGAGGCCTTCATAGGTAAATGGAGACAACTTGAGACTATCCTCATTAGAGAAATAAGTAAGAATTATATATGTAAATATCAAATTGTGTCTCTAGTGTAAAAAGTAAGTAAGAACTACAAGTGTAATAAAACCAAAATGTGTAATTGCTATTGTAAAAAATAGAAGAAAAGAAAATGCTCTAAGGGATATAACTGCATGTAAGTTTGAGTGTGTAAAATTGATGAGCACATTGCTGAATCTTTGTTGGATCTTTGAGCAGAACTGTTTGCAGTCTCACTGTTTGAATGTCTACTATGTATCCTTTAACTTTGTAACTTGAACAACTACATCCAAGATGATAATATGTAATTTATCAACTACTGATTTTTTAGTGGTTTTTTCTTTTTCTTTTTTTCTTTCTTTCTTTTAAAATTCTGTATTGTTGCTACCCTTTTTTCTGTTTTGCTGTTTTCTTCTCTTTAAATAAAATTTTAAAAATGTATAATTGCTATTGACAAAAGAGGAAATAGGAAGTGCTATAAAAGATATAACTGCATGTATATTTAAGTGTGTAGGATTGATAACCATACTTCTAAGTTCTTGTTGGATTGTTGAACAAATCTGTTTGTAGTCTCACTGCTTGAGTGTCCACATTGTGTGCTTTAATTCTGTAACATGAATGACTATTTCTTTTTTTAATATTTTTTATTTAAAGAGAAAAAAACAGGAAAAAGGTAGAAATATTACAGAATTTCAAGAAAAGAAGATAAATTGTAAGAAATCACTAGTTGATACATTACATATTATTCTTTTAGAAATAGTTCTTCAAGTTACAGAATTAAAGCACACAAAGTGAATGCTAAAGCAGTGAGAGTGCAAACAGGTCTGTTCAAGAATCCAACAAGAACCTAGAAATATGGTCATCAATCCCACACATCTAAACATACATGTAGCTGTATCTTTTATAGCACTTCCTATAACAACATTTCTAAAAGAACAATATGTAATTTATCAACTAGTGATTTCTTACTGTTTATCTTCTTTTTGAAATTCTGTAATATTTCTATCCTTTTTCTGTTTTTTTCTCTTTAAGTAAAAAAAACTAAAAAGACCAACTTGTGCTTTCACTGTTGGCTCATTTTTTCATGCCTATATTTATAATCTGAGCAACTGTTTTGAAGATAACAGTATTCGATATATTAACCATTGTTAATCTCTTATTATTTTGTTTTGAAAGTTTGTCCCTAGTCTCAGTTTTACTGCAATCTCATGAATTTTTACATATTATATTTTCTTGCCTTTTTTCTGAAAGACATTATCTAATTTTTCTTTGATTTTTTATGGGACCTTTTTTTGTGCTGACATATATTATATTAATTTGTGATACTGAATTTCCCAGTTTTTCTTCTGTTACTGATATTTACTCTTATTTTAGCCAGAGAAGATACTTGATATCATTGAAATTTCCTGAAAATAGTTGTTTCTCCTTTTGGTACTTAATATATGATCTAGCTGTAGAATTTTCTATATGCACTTCAGAAAAATATAAACTCAGGTTATTTGGGTAACTGCTTCATATATACCTTTTGAGTCCATTTGGCCAATAGTATAGTTTAAGAACTCAGATTCTTTACTGATTTTCTGTCTTTTTATCCACTTTAGAGAGTGGATATCAACATTTATTACAAAACAAGCAAAACTTAGTTCTATAACTTAGTTCTATCAGCATTTGCTTGATACATTTAGGGAAATTTTGGAGTGTACACACATATGTAATTGATGTGCTTTCACTGTTGATTGGCTTTTTAAAAAATTGTATAGTATAATATCCTTTGACCCTTATCTAAATTTCAGACTTGAAATGTATTTTGTCTCATAGAAATATACCAAATCCTGTTTCATTTCATTATCAATTTCATTGAATGCCTTTTGCCATTAGTTTCTGCTAAGAGTGTTCTTAACTCCAACATGATGGCAAAATGATTGTAAAGTTTATTTATTATGTTAATTTTTGTACATTCAACTATATGATACTTGATAAAGGAATTAATTATTTTAAATTTGAAATACATATTTAAAGGAAAATAATTATACCATTTGGTTGTTAATGTTTTATCTTGTCTTTTTTCTGTCCTTTTTCTCTTTCCTATTCCTGTCTGCCATTCTGATTTGTTGTTGTTGTGCTATGATTTTATCCCTCTGCCTTTTTTATGTGACTGTAAAATGTGTATTTCAAATTTTTAAGGCTTCCTTTACTCACCACCTATAACCATACTCATTTAAAAATTAATTTTTATGAGTTTTTAGATAGTAAATTTATGCTGTTTCTTTTGAATACTGATATCTTTCAGTCACAGTAAAGTTGTTTCATTTAATAGATCTATTTACTGTGGTCAATATTAAGTTTGTCTTAGTATTTATGCTGTAAGCACACAAATCTTTTCAATGGTTAAGGGTGATATATTAATAATTCTCAGAGTATGTCAATATGACTTTGATATTATTATATAGTTGCTGATTTTATTATAGCCAAGATGACATAGCTATTTATATCAATTGTTTTCTCTGTATGTCAATATATATAAAGCCAAGGTATTATTAACAATCCAGTGGTCCATGCTTTGAGAACTAGGTACTGGGGCAAATACACTGCAGTCCACTCCTAAATCAATGAAGGTATGAGGATTCTGAACCAAAAACCAAAGGTCTATATTTCCCTTGCCCAGAATTTATCATTGAAAAGCAGATGCTAAAGAGGTTCCATACTCACAACAAAGTCTCCCAATATAATGAACCTGAAAGTCTCAGAACAAAAGGAAACAAACAAATAAATATAGAACCTGAGAATACAAGACAAAGAAATGCCTCCATAAGTTCCCAACACATCCATAGCTAACTGATGAAATATTCAGAGTTAAAAAGTAAAAATCCACTGAAAATTACTTGAGAGGAAAGAAGAGAGCTAATAAGTCACATTAATAAGGAATGCAGTTATTTTAAAGGCAAAACAATCACACATGATGATGAAGACAACTTCATTCCTATGATACAAGGATGGATTAAAAAACAAATGAATGAACATAATATAAGAATAAAAAAGAACAAAATCACATGATCATCTCAATTGAATCATAAAATTCATTTGAAAAAATCAAACACCCATTTTTGATAAAAATCCTGAAGAATGAAAGGTTTCTGAAGATGGTAGATGCATAAGTAGCAGGGTGGAAAGCCTCTCTGAAACAGCTCAGACACTGGCATTTAACATCATGGAGAAGATCAGATGAAGGGAGAGGGATTCTCATGACCAAGGAAGAAACTAAGGAAAAAGAAAAAGAGAAAAAAGGAAAAGAAAAATGTGGACAGAAGGCTGGAGCCAGACACATTCCTACCAGAGCCAGTCCCATGGTGTGCAAGATGCCACTGTTGGAATCCGACTATTTGTGGTCATGCTGAAGCTGGGGGTTGGTGAGCCTGAGGACATCAGTAAGAGGATGTATCACAACAGAGAAGGGAGCCAGGGTGGAGATCTGCACTGCCCTGTGGTGGGTGCTCAGAATTTGGTCCTCCCATGTGTGACATATTGGAATTGGGCAGGATGGGCATAAACCTGGAACCATAGCAGCTTCAGCTGGCCACTCCTGGTGCAAAGCAGATTGGTGGGAACTGCTTGAGGTTGGTCCCACCCTGGGATGTGATCCAATAGCCAGGGCCAAGGTTAGCCCTGAAGCTGTCCCAGACCAGTTCCATCTGCACAGCACACTAACTGATGAAGGCCCCCACTGGTTAACTGGCTCAGAGCTGTCAGAAAAAAGAAGCAGATCACCTATAAAGGAAAAACCCATCAAGAACACAGCAGACTTCTCAATACAAACTATCAAATCAAGAAGAGCTTGGCATGAATATTCCAAGCCCTAAAAGAAAATAACCTTCAACCCAGATTGATGTGCCCTGCAAAGTTATCTCTCAAAATCAATGGAGAAACAAAATGATTCCATGACAAAGAGGAACTTGGGGAGTTTGTGACCACCAATCCAACACTACAAAAAATACTGAAGGACATTCTAGAGATAGAGAAACACCAGGGTTTAAGGAACAGTAGCAGAGAGGCCTCAATGAATGGGGCAGATAGTGGAATGAAGGGGAAAAGTAGACAACCAATGGCAGAAAAATAGCATAGCAGAGATGATGCAGAGAAGGTTGGCTATAATCTCTAACACAGATGACCTTGGTACACTAACAAAAAGAAGCACAGGCAGAGTAGATCAGGAGATAGGGTACATTGAGATGTTCATTATAGGAAATATAATCAACATGAAAAAGGGTTTATGGACTGAATGTCAATGATGAGAAAATAATGCTCTGACAGGGAACCAGAGAGAAATAGGGGTAGCCTATCCAGAAGTCACAGATAGATTGGAAAGACATGACACTTTTGTGCAGTGGAGAACTACTCAGCTATAAGGAGGGAAAACCTTGAGACTTTTGTACATAAAGGAATACAACTTAAGATCAGGCTTAAAGATGAAGAGGTTCAGAACCACTTAAGTAAATAGCGAGTTGCCTCCCTAATCTAAAAACTAAAGGAGTTGGTGGGACTCAAAATGGACAATGCACCTTGTGAAAGGGAAAGGGGAGGAATTGTCTAAAGAAAGGAAGGCAGAGGGCATTGTTAATAGTGTATCATGATTTAGAACTCACATCATTCTCATCACTCTGTTTAGTTTGGTTGCATTCTTTTCCAGTCTGTCTACTTATGCTAGATTTGAGGACACAGCTATTCCAAAAATAACATGATATACTATGGTAACCATCCTCAATTTCCTATTAACTTAAACTGAAGCCCTGTATTACTTACATTGTCTTATTATGACTGATCTTATTTGAATCTGATTTGTTAGATAGCTGTTTTGTCTTGACTGATTTTTATTTGAATCTGTTATGATTGAAAGTATCAAGTCTGAGAGTATAGGCAACTACCCTGAAGACACTAAGATTCACTAGGATACCCATTACAGTTTGATTATTACCTTCTTTTGAAATGCTATAATGTCTCCAAAGTTTTGTTCTCATTGATATTGTTATGTACTGCTATGTTTAATTTTACTATGCCTAATGATATAGAAAATTCTATTGAAGATAACAAGAGACATCATAGTAACCATTGTAGATCACCTTATGTTGTGGTTTTAATCACGTGCTATGTCCATCCTTTTGTTTTGAATGACCCTGTTTTGTTTTCTTTCTCATTTGGTTTTGTTCTTTTCAAAATAAAAATTTTTTAAAATCCTGAAGAATATAGAATATGGAAAAACTTTATCTCTACCAGACAAAATATCATATTAAGCAGAGGCAAACAAGAAACTTTTCTTTTAAAATCAAGAACAAGACTAGAATATCCACTGACTCTACTTCTGATAAATATAATCCTCAAAACATTAACCAAGAAATAAAAGGCTTGTGTATAGGAATGGAAGAAGTCAAATAATTATTATTTGCAGATGATGTGATCCTCTACTTAGATCTACTCAAAGATCTACCAAAAGACTGCAAAAATTAATGATAAATTCAATAGTATAGCAGGATAAAAAATCAACAAATAAAAATAGGTAACATTTTGTGTACACCAAAAAAGAATTCATGAGAAAATTAGGAAGTCATGACATGCACAACAGTTTCAAGAAAAAATAAATACTTGGAAATTAAAGTAACCAAGGATGTCAAATACTTCTATGATGAAAATTACAGTGTTCTGGGAAACAAAAAAAAACATAAGAAAATGGAAGCAAATCTCCTATTCTGGACAGACAGAACCAGAAATATAAAAGTGGCCATCCTTTCAAAATTAATTCATACAATTAACAAGATACCAAAGCAAATTTGTCACCATTCCTCAAAAAACTACAGCAAATAATTCTAAAATTCACATGGAAGCAAAAGAGACCCTAAAGAACAAAAGTAGTTCAGGAAACAGGAACAAATTAGGACACATCACAATCCCCAATTTGAAGTTATATTACAATGCTATAGTGATATAAAACAAACATAATTTCACCAAATAAGGAAAAAAGAACACATGCTTATATCCAAAGAACAAAACAGAGGATGCAAAAGCAACTCCAGGCACATTAAACTATCTCATCTTTGACATTAGAGGTCAAAAATTTACACTGAACAATACACAGTTTAACAAATTATGTGGGGAAAAGTGACCATCAATAGGAATGACATTGAAACTAACCTCTAGTTCTTCTCAAATACAAAACTAAAATAAAAATATTTAAGATCTAATATTGAAACAGAAACACTCAAACAGCTGAGACAAACACTATAGATGTGGAGATCTGGTGACCTGAAACAACCTGAAGATATAATAAAAGCAGGAATTAAGGGCTGATTTACATCAATGCTCCTAGGTTTAACAGCCTAGGAAGAATATAGGACTCATCCAACAGGCCATACAGGACTTCAGGTGACTAGCCCACTTCTTCATTCTGGCACCTAGCAGTTGGACAAACATCAATCACACAATAGGACCCAAAGATACATACTACCAATAGGTGAGACTAGTTGGATTGAAAGGTGAAATTATTAGACCAAAAGGTGAAAATGACAAACAAAAAGCAAAATACAATCTCAAACATCTAGTCCATAGGGAGAAAGCAAAGGAGACACTGAAATAGAGAACTTTAAAAGTCACACATGGAAATCTCTCAATAGATAGCAAGTGAAATAAAAAGACAAATCCATGAGGCTACAGAGGAAATCAAATTAGAAGTAATCTCCTATGTAAAGACAAAAATAACAACCTTAGTAAAGGAGTTGCTAAGCACAGCTAGAGAAGAAACAGATTTAAAAAGTACAGGGGCATGGTAAACTGATTAAAACCTTGAAGGAACAATATAGAAAACAAGCAGAATACAAGAAACAAACTCAAAGAGATACCCAAGAAAAAAACATTCTATTGAAATCTTGCAAAACCATTTAAATCAAGCTGAGGATAAAATTTCAGACCTTGAGAACAGGATAGCAATTAGCACTCATGAAAGGATAGAACTTTTAGAGCAGAAGCCTACATCAGGGGTAAGCTGCCCAGAACCTCCCCTGTAGGCCCGCTCTACACCGGGAACTTAGCAGAAGCCTGCATCAGGGGAAAGCTGCCCAGAACCTCCACCGTGGGCCCACCCTGCCACCGAGAACTTATTGGAAGCCTGCACCAGGGGAAAGCTGCCTGGAACCTCCACTGTGGGCCTGCCCTGCCACCAGGAACTTATTGGAAGCCTGCATCAGGGGAAAGCTGCCTGGGACCTCCACCATGGGCCCACCCTGCCACCAGGAATTTAGCAGAAGCCAGCATCAGGGGTAAGCGGGCCAGAACCTCCACCATGAGACTGCCCTGCCACCAGGAACTTAGCAGAAGCCAGCATCATGGGAAAGCGGGCTGGAATTTCCACTGTGGGCCCACATTGCCACTAGGAACATAGTGGAATCCAGCATCAGTGGTAAGCTGCTTGTAATCGTCACTGTGGACCTGCCCTGCCACCAGGAACTGGGAGGAGGCCCGCCCAAGACTGAAAACTGCCCTGGACGGCTTCAGCTGGGCCCGTCCTCCCACCTGGAACATCAGAAGACCTCAGAAGGATCCAGAAAGTTTGAAAAAATTTGGAACTTTGCTCCCAGGTGGTGAACTTTGGACTACACTGGATTGACTGTATCAGTGTGGTGAGTATACCCCTAAAATAGAGGTGTACAGCAGATCAATAGGGCCAGTAATAAAACATCCTTCAGCTAACTGTAAGACTTTGGCATGTCTGAAAAGACTGTGTGTGATCCCCTCCTACACATGGAAAACATCAGACAGAGTGAAAATGACAAAATGAAAAACCAAAATGCAGTCTAAAACATAGAGTTCACCAGAAGCAAGTATAGGAGACATTGAAATAGAGGATCCCAAAAGTAACACACTGGGAAACTCTGAAAAGATAGTGAGTGAAATAAAAAGACAACTGCATCACACTATAGAGAAAATCAAATTAGAAGTAGTCTCCCATGTAAATATAGAAATAACAACTTTACTAAAGGAGTTGTTGAATGCAGCTAAAGAAGAACTAGATAAAAAAGTACATGAGCATGGGAAACTGACTGAAACTATGAATGAACAATATAGAAAATAAGCAGAATTCATGAAACAAACTCAAAGAGACATCCAAGAAACAAAAAATTCTATTGAAAGTGTGCAAAACTACCTAAAGGAAGCTGATGATAGGATTTCAGACCTTGAGGACAGGATCACATTTAGTGATCAGGAAAGGACAGAACTTTTCCAAATAACAAAACAACATGAAATGCCAACCAAGAAGCTTCATGATGATGCCAAGAGCAACAATATATGAATAATAGGCCTTAGTGAAGATACAGGAGTCCAGGAAAATGACATACATAAAGTATTTGCAGATATAATAGCAGAAAATTTCCCAAACATGGGGAAAGAATCTGATATGCAGATAAGTGAGGCATATAGAACAACAAACAATCACAGTCAGCATAAATCCACAACCAGACACATAATAATTAAGATCTCAGACATACAGCATAAAAACAGAATATTAAAAGCTATCAGAGAAAAGACACAACTCACCTATCAAGGAAAGCCCACTAGAATCACGGCAGACTGTTCAGCACAAACACTCAAGTCAAGAAGAGCTTGGAGTGAGGTATTTCAAGCCCTGAAAGAAAACAATCTTCAACCCAGACTGTTGTACCCAGTAAAATTTTCATTAAAATTTAATGGAGAAACAAGATACTTCCATGACAAAGAGCAACTGAAGAAATTCATGTTCACCAAACCTACCCTAGAAAGAGTACTGAAGGACATACTAGACAGAGATAAAAAATGACTACAATCCCCAAAACAACAACAAAAGAAACCACCAGGTAGGATAAGCAATTAAATAAGAGGAAAAGCAGAAAGAAACAACTGGAACATAAAATGGCAAAGTCGAGCCAGTACATATCAGTGTTATCCATAAATATAAATGGCCTCAATTCACCTCTAAAAAGAAGTAGATTGACAGAATGGATCAAGAAACAGGACCACACAATATGCTGTATACAAGAAACATATCTGACCCAAAAGGAAACTCATAGATTAAAAGTCAAAGGACAGAAAACAGTATTCCACGCAACAGGAACCCAGAAAAAAGCAGGGGTAGCTATTCTATTTGCAAACAACGTGAACTTCAAACTTAAAATGATTAAAAGACATAGAGAATGTCACTACATACTTGTTAGTGGAAAAATTCAAGAAGAACTAACAATTATAAATATATATGCACCAAATACAGGAGCACCCAACTATATAAGACAAATATTAATGGACAAGAAAAAACAAATACACAATAACACAATTATAGCAGGGGAAGTTAATAGCTCATTGTCACAAAGAAATAGATCAACTAGACAAAAAGTCAGCAAAGAAATAACAGAACTGAATCACACTTGTGAGCAATTGGACTTAGTAGATGCTTACCGAGTGTTCCACCCAGCCACATCAGAATACACATTCTGCTCAGCTGCGCATGGGACATTCTCCAAAATAGACCATATATTACCCATAAAACATTCTTAAGTAAATGTAAAGTATTCAAATCATACTTTGCAAACTATCTGATCATAGTGCACTGAAATTGGAAATTAATGGCAAAAGAAATTGAAAAATCTGCATAAATACATGGAAATTAAATAACAGCCTTTTGAACAACCAGTGGGTTACAGATGAAATTAAAGAAGAAATAAAACAATACCTACAATTCAATGAAAATATAGAAAAAACATACTGTAATCTGTGGGATGCAATGAAAGCAGTCTTAAGAGGGAAATATATAGCAATAAACTGTCATATCAAGAAAATGGAATGAGCACAAATAAACAACTTAATGCTCAACCTCAAGCATCTAGAAAAAGAAGAGCAAGCTAAACCCAAAACTCATAGAAGAGAAGAAATTGTAAAGAATAGAGCAGAAATCAATGCAATTGAAACTAAAAAAAAAAATACAAAGAATTAATGAATCAAAAAGCTGGTTTTTTGAGAGAATAAACAAAATTGACAAACCACTAGCTAACCTTATCAAGAGAAAGAAAGAAAAAACCCAAATTCATGCAATAAGAACTGAAAAGGGAGAAATTACTACAGATCCCATGGAAATTCAAAAGATCGTGAATACCTACTTTGAGAATCTCTACTCACAAAGAGTGGAAAACACAGAGGAAATGGACACATTTCTAGAAACATATGAACTCCCAAGGTTCAACCAAGAAGATATAGCAATTTTGAACAACCCAATATCAGCTATTGAAACTGAAAATGTAATTAAAAACTTACCAACAAAGAGAAGCCCAGGTCCTGATGGATTCACAGCTGAATTCTACAAGAAATTTAGAGAAGATTTGATTCCAAAACTCCTTAAAATCTTCAATGAAATTGAGAAAAACTCAGTCCTACCTAAATTATTACTGGAGGCAAGTATTACTCTGATACCAAAACCAGAGAAAGATCCAACCAAAAAAGAGAACTATAGGCCAATCTCACTAATGAACATTGATGCAAAGATTCTCAACAAAATACTGGCAAACAGAATGCAAGAAATCAACAAGATGATTACACAGAATGACCAAGTAGGATTCAGTCCAACATTGCAGGGATGGTTTAACATGCACAAATCAATAAATGTAATGCACCACATCAAACAGAACCAAAAACCACATGGTCATCTCAATAGATGCAGAAAAAGCTTTCATCAAAGTTCAACACATGTTCATGATAAAAACCCTTCAGAAACTTGGGATACACGGCATATACCTCAACCTCATAAAGGCCATCTATGACAAACCAACAGCCAACATCTATGCTAAATGGACAAAAACTGAAAGCTTTCACTTTAAAATCAGGAATAAGACAAGGATGTACACTATCACCACTCCTTTTCAATATTGTTCAGGAAACACTAGCCAGGGCAATCAGACAAGACAGAGAATTAAAGGGAGTAAAGATAGGAAAGGAAGAAGTTAAATTATCACTATTTGCAGATGACATAATACTCTATATAGAGGACCCAAAAAACTCCAGTAAAAGACTACTAGAGGTAATAAATAAGTTCTGCAGTGTAGCTGGATACAAGGTCAGTGCTCAAAAATCAATAGCATTCCTGTACACAAACAAAAAACTGACTGAGAGAGAAATTATAGAAATATCACCCTTTACAATTACATGTAAAAAATGAAATAATTAGGAATCAATCTAACTAAAAATGTAAAAGACCTATATGCTGAGAATTATACTAGGCTGAAAAAGGAGATTGAAGAGGATATTGGAAAATGGAAAGACATTCCTTGCTCTTGGTTAGGAAAAACCAACATTGTGAAAATGGCCATACTCCCAAAATTGTTATACAGATTTAACCCAATCCCAATCAAAATACCATTGACATACCTCACAGATATAGAGAAAGTACTCCTAAAATTCATTTGGAAACAGAGGAAACCTAGAATAGCAAGGGCAATTCTAGGCAGCAAAAGCAAGGCAGGAGGCATCTCAATTCCTAACTTGAAACAGTACTATAAAGCCACAGTGATAAAATCACCTTGGTACTGGCAAAGAAATAGACCTGAGGATCAATGGAAAAGATTAGAAGATGCAAGCACAGCTACAGACACTCAGCCACCTTATATTTGACACAGGGGCTAAATATGTCCACTGGAAGGATAGTCTCTTTAATAAATGGTATTGGAAAAATTGGCTCTCTACATGCCAAAGTCTGAAACTAGATCCATGCATATCACCTTGCACAAAACTAAAGTCTAAATGAATCAAAGACCTCAATATTAAAACAGAAACACTAAATCTACTGGAAGACAAGGTAAGTAGAAGTCTTGGAGACATAGGTGTAGGCAGAGAATTCATGAACAAAATGCAAACTGCACGGGAAACACTTGAAAGAATCAACAAATAGGATCTCATATTATTGAAAAGTTTCTTCACTTCAAAGGAAATCACCAACAGAGTGAAAAGAAAACCCACAGAGTGGGAAAGAATTTTAACCGGCAACCCCTCAGACAAAGGACTTGGGTCCAGAACATATGAAGAATTGAAAAATATCAAGCCCCCCAAATTCAAAAACACTCTCCAAAAATGGGCATCTGAGATGAACACACAGTACTCAGAAAAAGATATACAAATGGCAAATAAATACATGAAGAAATGTTCACCATCACTGGTCATTCAAGAAATGCAAATTAAAACAGTATTTAGATTCCACCTTACTCCAGAAAGAATAGTTGCCATCAAGAAATCAACTGATAACAAATGTTGGTGAGGCTTCAGGGAAAAAGGAACACTGCTCCACTGTTGGTGCGAATGTAGACTGGTGCAACCACTATGGAAATCCACATGGAGAATTCTCAGAAGACTAGGGTTGGAAGCCCCATTCAATCCAGCTATTCCCCTCCTGGGCATTTTCCCTTAAGAACTGAAAAGTTCATATCACAGTGATATATGTGCACCCATGTTCATAGCTGAAGAATTTGTGATAGCTACATCCAGGAAACAACCAAGATGCCCATCTACTGCAGAGTGAGTGAAAAAGATGAGGCATTTTTATACAATGGACTATTACTCAGCTATAAAAAGGATGATCTTGAGGCCTTCATAAGTAAATGGGGACAATTTGAGACTATCCTCTTTAGTGAAATAAATAAGAATCATATTTATAAATATCACATTGTGTCTCTAGTGTAAAAAGTAAGTAAGAACTACAAGTGTAATAAAACCAAAATTTGTAATTGCTATTGTAAGAAAAAGAAAGGGCTCTAAGGGATATAACTGCATGTATGTTTGAGTGCATAAAATAGATGACCATATTGCTGAATTTTGTTGGATCTTTGAGCAGAACTGTTTGTAGTCTGACTGTTTGAATGTTTACTATGTACCCTTTAACTTTGTAACTTGACCAACTACATCCAGGATGACGGTATGTGATTTATAAATTACTGATTTCTTAGTGGGGCTTTTTTACATTTTCCTTTATCTTTCTTTCTTTTACAATTCTGTATTGTTGCTACCCTTTTTTCTGTTCTGTGTTTTTCTTCTCTTTCAATAAAATTTTAAAAATGTATAATTGCTATTGTAAAAAAAGAGGAAATATGAAGCAGTATAAAAGATATACCTGCATGTAGGTTTTGATGTGTGGGATTGATAACCATATTTCTAGGTTCTTGTTGGATTGTTGAACAGATCTGTTTGCACTCTCACTGCTTGAGTGTTCACTTTGTGTGCTTTAATTTTATAACTTAAATAACTATCTCTAAAAGAACAATATGTAATGTATCAACTAGTGATTTCTTACTGTTTATCTTCTTTTCTTGAAGTTTTGCAATATTTCTACCTTTTTTCCTGTTTTTTCCTCTTTAAATAAATTTTTAAAAAAAGAAAGGATAGAACTTTTAAAAATAACAAAGCAGCATGAAATGACAATCCAGCAGCTTCAAGATGATGCCAAAACAAACTACATAGAACTAACAGACATGAGTGAAAATGTAGGAGTCAATGCAAATGACATAGATAAACTACTCACAGAAGTAATAGCAGAAAATTTCCCAAACATGGGGACGAAATCTTATATGCAGATAAGTGAGGGAAGTCAGACTGACTCACCTATTCATTGTGGGACCCAACAATTGAACAAACATCAACCTTACATTAGGACCCCAGGATACACACTACCAACAGTTGACACTATTGGGATTGAAGGACCAAACACTAACTCAAAAGAGGAAAATGGCAAAATGAAAAAGCAAAATGCAGTTTAACATATAGTCCACCAGGAGCAAGTACAGGAGATGTTGAAATAGAGGAATTCAAAAGTAACACACCAGAAATCTCTGAAAAGATAGGGAGTGAAATTAAAAAACAACTCCATGAGGTGAGAGAAGAAATAAAATTAGAAGTACTCTCCCACGTAAAGATAGAAATAACAATCTTAGTGAAGGAGTTGTTGAAAGCAGCTAAAGAAGAAATAGAGAAAAAAGTACAGGAACATGGGAACTGACTTAAACTTTGAATGAACAATAGAGGGAACAGGCAGAATTCATGAAATAAACTCAAAGAGACATCCAAGAAACAAAAAATTCTATTCAAAGCATGCAAAACCGTTTAAATGAAGCTGAGGATAGGATTTTGGACTTTGAGGACAGGATCACAATTAGTAATCATGAAAGGATAGAACTTTTAAAAATAACAAAGTAGCATGAAATGACAATCTAGAAGCTTCAAGATGACAGCAAGAGCAAGAATATAAGATTAATAGGCATTAATGAGGATGGAGGAGTCAATGCCAATAACATAATTAAAATATTCACAGAAGTAATGGCAGAATATTTCCCAAACATGGAGGAAAAGCTGATATGCAGATAAGTGAGGCATATAGAATACCAAACAGTCACAATCAACATAAATCCACAACCAGACACATAATAATTAAGATACCAGACATACAGCATAAAAACAGAATACTAAGAGCTGTTAGAGAAAAGACACAACTCACCTATCAAGGAAAGCCCATTAGAATCACAGCACTTTCCAGGACAAACCCTCAAGTTAAGAAGAGCTTGGAGTGAGGTATTTCAAGCCCTAAAAGAAAACAATTTTCAACCCAGACTGTTGTACCCAGCAAAACTTTCATTCAAATTTAATGGAGAAACAAGATGCTTCCATAACAATGAACAACTGAAGAAACTCATGTCCACCAAACCAACCCTAGAAAGAGTATTGAAAGACATACTAGATTGAGATAAAAATGACCATAATCTCCAGAACAACAACAGAAAGAAAGCACCAGGTAGAACAAACAATTAAACAAGGGGCTAAAGCAGAAAGCAAACAACTGGAACATAACATGGCAAAGTCGAGCCAGTACATATCAGTGATATCCATAAATGTAAATGGCCTCAATTCACCTATCAAAAGAAATAGATTGACAGAATGAATCAAGAAACATGATCCCACAATATTCTGTATACAAGAAACACATCTGACCCAAAAGGAAACTCATAGATTAAAAGTCAAAGGATGGAAAACAGTATTCCATACAACAGGAACCCAGAAAAAAGCAGGGGTAACTCTTCTATTTGCAGACAAGGTGAACTTCAAACTTAAAATGATTTAAAAAGATAAAGAAGTTCACTATGTACTCATAAGTAGAAAATTCAAAAGGAAGAACTAATAATTATAAATATATATGCACCAAACACAGGAGCACCCAACTATTTAAGACAGATATTAATGGACATGAAAAGCCAAATACACAAGAACACAATTTTAACAGGGAACAATAACAGTCCATTGTCACAAAGAGAGAGATCAACTAGACAAAAAGCTGGCAAAAAAAATAATAGAACTGGGTTTTGGAACTTGGGGCACTGGGAAAACAAGCAGCCAGCTTGCTACTCTGGTAAGCAGCTGTGGCCTGACAAGCCATGGCCACTCTGGGGCAAGAACCATCAGCATTTCCTGAGCTCTGCACCACGTTAGAACTTGGGCACTGGGAAAACAAATAGCAAGCTCATTGCTCTGGTAAGTGGCTGTGGCCTGACAAGCCGCAGCTGCTCCAGGACTACAACCATCGGCATTTCCTGAGCTCCACACAGTTTTGCAACTTGGGGAGCTGGGAAAACAAGCAGCCAGCTCACTGTTTTGGTAAGCAACTGTGGGCCTGCCAGCATGCGGGCTAAGAATCAAACATCCATCCCCCCATTGGCAAATGGGAACTGGAGGTCTGAGTATCTCTCAGGATGCACTGTGGCAAGTAAGGGGGATTTCCTTCTACCATCTCTTTGAAGGCAAATATTTTTATCACTGTTTTGCTCAGTTCTGACTAATGGTACTGCTCTTTTCAATATTCTGTTTGTAAAAGTTCAGTATTTCCTTCCATTTTTCTCTACCTGAGAAAGCAGCTATTGTGAAGAGAACGGGATGTACTATTGTGCCTTTTGCTGTTGTCCTGGTGACCTGCTGTGAGGTTCTGTGCCAATTTCACTGTACTGTCTTGGTTGGCTTTGTTCTGCCTTGTTCTGCTGTATTTTGCTACCTTCAAAATGAAAAAATAAAAAAATTTTAAAGATAACAAAGTAACAAAATACCTCCAAAAAACTCCTAACTCCACCAAAGCTGATCCATGGGGCATGGAAGAGGAGGAACTCATAAACACAGCAACACGATTATATAAGGTGGTTAAAAAGTAAATAACAACAACAAAACAGATCAGAAAGGTACTGAGCAAGCTGAAACATGGTATAACTAAATAGATAATGGACTTAAAAAGCAAAAGAAAGAAAAGAAATTGCTCTAAAGGATAAAATGCATGTATGTTTAAGTCTGTACGATTGATAACCATGTCGCTAAGTTTTTACTGGATCATTGAATAGAATTGTTTGCAGCCTCACTGTTTGAATGCCCACATTGTATGCTTTAATTTTGTAACTTGAACAACTATATCTAAGAAGACAATATGTAATTTATCAACTAGTGATTTCTTACTATTTTTTTCTGAAATTCTGTATTGTTTCTACCATTTTTTCTGTTTGGCTTATTTTTCACTTAAAATAAAATTTTAAAAAAAGAAAGCATAGAAATGAATCATATCTGTGAGCATTTGTACTTAGTAGATGTTTACAGAGTGTTCCACCCAACCACATAAGAATACACATTCTTCTCAGCTGCAAATGGGACATCCTCCAAAATGTACACACCATAAAACATTCTTAAGTAAATGCAAAGGTATTAAAATTATCCCATGTGTAATATCTGACCACAGCACACTGAATTTGGAAATTAATGGCAATAGAAATTGCAAAACCAGCATAAATACATGGAAATTAAATAACAAACTTTTGAACAACCAGTGGGCTACAGATGAAATTAAAGAAGAAATAAAGCATTACCTACAATTCAATGAAAATACAGAAACAACATACTGTAATCTGTGGGATGCAATGAAAGTGATCTTAAGAGGGAAATACATAGCAATAAATTATCATATGAAGAAAACACAAATAAATAACCTAATGCTCCATCTCAAGCTACTAGAAAAAGAAGAGCAAACTAAACCCAAAGCTCATAGAAGAGAGGAAATTGTAAAGATTGGAGCAGAAATCAATGCAATAGAAATATTAATGAATCAAAAAGTTGGTTTTTTGAGAGAAAAAACAAAATTAATGAACCCCTATCCAACCATATAAAGAAAATGAAAGAAAAAACCCAAATTCACACAATAAAGACTGAAAGGGGGGAAATTACTACAGATCCCATGGAAATTCAAAAGATCATGAATACATACTTTGAAAATCTCTATTCACATAGAGTGAAGAACACAGAAGAAATGGACAGATTTCTACAAACATAAGAACTACCAAACTCAACCAAGAAGATATAGCAATTTTGAATAACCCAATATCAGCTATTGAAATTGAAAATGTAATTAAAAGCTTACCAACAAATAAAAGCCCAAATCTTGATGGATTCATGGCTGAATTCTAGAAGAAATTTGTAAAAGATTTGATGCCATTACTCCTTAAACTCTTCAATGAAATTGAAAAGAAAGCAATCCTCCCTAGCTCATTCCTGGAGGCAAGTATTACTCTGATACCAAAACAAAAGAAAGAGCCAATCAAAAAGGAGAATTATAGGACAATCTCACTAATGAACATTGATGCAAAGATTCTCAATAAAATACTGGCAAAGAGAATGCAGCAAATCATCAAGATTATGCATCATGACCAAGTGGGGTTCATTCCAGGAATTCAGGGATGGTTAACATGCACAAATCAATAAATGCAATATGCCACATCAACAGAGACAAAAACAAAAACCACATCATCATCTCAATAGATGCAGAGAAAGCTTTTGTTAAAGTCCAACACATGTTCATGAAAAAAACTCTTCAGAAACTCAGAACACATGTTGTCTACCTCAACCTTATAAAGGCCCTCTATGGTAAACCAACAGCCAACATTACACTAAACAGACAAAAATCGAAAGCTTTCACTTTAAAATCAGGAATAAGACAAGAATGTCCACTATCACCACTCCTATTCAATATAGTTCTGGAAACACTAGCCAGGGCAATTAGACAAGAGAGGGAAAGAAAAGAAAAAAAAATATGGGGAAGGAAGAAGTTAAATTATCACTATTTGCAGATGACATGATACTCCATATAGAAGACCCAAAAAACTCCATTAAAAGATTACTAAAGATAAAAAATTCAGCAGCACAGCTGGATACAAAGTCAACACTCAAAAACCAATAGCGTGCCTGTACACACACAAAAAAAAACTCCCTGAGAGAAAAATTGTGGAAATACTGCACTTTACAATAATATCTAAAAAAATGAAATACTTAGGAATTACTCTAATTAAGGATGTAAAAGACCTATATGCTGAAAAGTATACTATGCTAAAAAATGAGATTGAAGAAGATATTAGAAAATGAAAAGATATTCCTTGCTCTTGGCTAGGAAGAACCAACACTGTGAAAATGGCCATACTCTCAAAACTTTTATACAAATTTAAAGCAATCTCAATCAAAATATAATTCATATACCACACAGAAATAGAGAAAAAACACCTAAAATTCACTTAGAAACAGATAAAACCTAGAATAGCAAAGGCAACTCTGGGCAACAAAGGCAAGGCAGGAGACATCTCGATTTTTGACTTGAAACTATACTACAAAGCCACAGTAATAAAATCAGCATGGTAATGGCAAAGAAATAGACCTGAGGACCAATGGAACAGATTAGAAGATGCAAACACAACTACAAAGACACTCAGCCACCTGATATTTGACAAAGGAGCTAAACATGTCTGCTGGAAAAAGGATAGCATCTTTAATAAATGGTGTTGTAAAAATTGGCTTTCCACATGAAACTAGATCCATGCATATCACCATGCACAAAACTAAAGTCTAAATGGATCAAGGATCTAAATATTAAAACAGAAACACTAAATATACTGGAAGACAAGGTAGGTAGAAACCTTGAAGACATAGGGGTAGGCAGAGAATTCATGAACAAAAGGTAACTGTACAGGAAACACTTCAAAGAATCAACAAATGGGATCTCATATTATTGAAAAGTTTCTTCACTTCAAAAGAAATCACCAACAGAGTGAAAAGGAAACCCACAGAATGGGAAAGAATTTTACCAACAACCCATCAAGAATATATAAATAATTGAAAAAAAATAAAAACCCCAAATTCAAAGAACCTCTCCAAAAATGGGCATCTTAGATGAACACACAGTTCTCTGAGGAAGATATACAAATGACAAATACATGAAGAAATGTTCACCATCACTGGTCACTTGAGAAATGCAAGTTAAAACAACATTGAGATTTCATCTCACTCTGGAAAGAATAGCTGCCATCCAGAAATCAACTGATAACAAATGTTGGTAAGGCTGTGGGGAAAAGGGAACACTCCTCCACTGTTGGTGGGAATGTAGACTGGTGCAACCATTATGGAAATCCATATGGAGAATTCTCAGAAGACTAGGATCAGAAGCTCCATTCAATCCAGCTGTTCACCTCCTGGTATTTTCCCAGAATAACTGAAAAGTTCATATCACAGTGATACATGTGCACTCATGTTCATAGCAGCACAATTTGTAATAGCTAAATCTTGGAAACAACCAAGATGCCCATCACCTTCAGAGTGAATGAAAAAGATGTGTTATTTTTACACAATGCAATATTACTCAGCTATAAAAATCATGATCTTGAGGTCTTCATAGGTAAATGGAGACAACTTGAGACTATCTTTATTAGTGAAATAAATAAGAATCATGTTTATAAATATCATTGTGTCTCTAGTGTAAAAAATAATAAGAAATGTGGGAGTAATAAGACCCAAAATGTGTAATTGCTATTGCTAAAAAGAGAGGGAAAGAAAGTGCTCTCTAGGATATAACTGCATGTATGTTTAAATGTGTAATATAGATGATCATATTACTACGTTTTTGTTAGATCATTGAGCAGAACTGTTTGCAAACTCATTGCTTGAATGTCTACTTTGAATACTCTAATTTTGCAACTTGAACAACTATTTCTAAGATGACACTATGTAATTTATCAACTAGTGATTTCTTAGTGTTCTTTCCTTTTTTTGTTTAAAGAGAAAAAAAGCAAAACAGAAATTGGGTTGAAACAATACAGAATTTCAGGGGGAAAAAAGCAGTAAAAAATCACTAGTTGATAAAATACATATTGTCTTCTTAGACCTAGTTGTTAAAGTTACAAAATTAAAGCACACAAAGTGGACATTCAAACAGTGAGACTGCAAAGAAGTTCAATGATCCAATAATAACTTAGCAACATGGCTATCATCCTACACACTTAAACATACATGCATCCATATCCTCTAGAGCACTTTCTTTTCTTCTTTTTACTTTTTAAGTCCATTATCTGTGTAGTTATATCCTGTTTCAGGTTTCTCAGTACCTTACTGACTTATTTTGTTGTAGTTATATACTTTTAATCACCTTATATAATTCTGTTGCCTTGTTTTTGAGTTTCTCCTCATCCATGATCCATGGATCAGCTTTGGTAGAGTTGAGAGATTTTTGGAGGTATTTTGTTACTCTCTTGTCTACTTTTTTTTTGAAGGTAGCAAAATACAGCAGAATAAGACAGAACAAACCCATGCAACCACAGTACAGTAAAACTACAACAGAACCTCAGAGCAGGCCACCAGGACACGAGCAATGGGCTCAATAGTACAGCTCATTTTGTTCACATTAGGTGTTCTTTCAATCAGGTAGAGGAAAATGGAAGGAAATATCAAGCTTTTAAAAACAGACTATTGAATAAAACAGTACCATTAATCAAAACTGAGCAAAACAGTGATAAAAATATTTGCCTTCAAAGAGATGGTAGAAGGAAATCCCCCTTACTTGCCACACTGCATACATTCATCCTCTAAAAAGATACTCAGACCACCAGTGCTGACTTGCTAATGGGGAGGAGGGAATGGACCAATGTCTGATTCTTACCCCACGCACCAGCAGAGCCCCAGCTGCTTACCAGGGAGGTGAGTAGGCTGCCTGTTCTCCCAGTGCCCAAAGTTCCAACATGATGCAGAGCTCAGGAATCACTGATAGTTCTCACCCTGGTGCATCAGTGGCTTGACAGGCCTCCAGCTGCTCACCAGAGTGGTGAGTAGGCTGCCTGTTCTCCCAGTGCCCAAAGTTCCAACATGATGCAGAATTCAGGAATCACTGATAGTTCCCATTTTTTTTTCCTTTGGAATTCTGTACTTTTTCTACCCTTTTTTCTGTTTTTTTTCTCTTTAAATAAAATTTTTAAAAAAGAAGTTTCTGCATGATCAACCTGGCCAAATGGTTCATGAGACATCTGTTTCTCTAATTACCTGTAGATCTGCTATCATTCTAAAGAAAATGATTTTTAAAAAGTAGTATCCCAATGTAAGTTTTCTATGAAAATTCATTTTAAATATAGACATAGATGAGAATAAAAGAATAAAATATATTATAATATGCAATATTAACCTTAAGAAAATTGGTGAATCTACATTACTTACAAAATGTTGATCCCAAGATGGACAGGAAAATAAAGACACACATTAAATAATGGTAAAGGAGAAAATTTTAGGGAAGTCAAAACACTATCAATGCACAAATAATGATAGAACATAATTCTTGAAGCCACAATTAGAAGGAGAAATAGACAAACAATAATCTTAAATAGGATATATTGGTATGCCTGTTTTAGCAGTTGATTGACAAAGTGAACAATATCTCACTTGATCTACAGATATCCACAACACTGCTAACTATCTTGACATAATTGGAATTTATAAAGAAAAAAGATAAAAATGAAAACTTCCTTTGCAAGTGGATGTTCAGCCTTCTGGACTAGATCAAAGCCAGACTAGATGGACAGAATCCTGGAGAGCTACACCATTAACTTTCCACTGTGTCTCCTACAATCATATAGATACATCATGAATATATTCTGAGTCTCACTGCTTCATACCCTGGACAGACAGAGAAAGCATAATGTACTCAAATGAAATTGTCTCTTTGTGTATAAAGCCAGCTTTCTTTCAAAATAATTCTCATTTTTAAACATGGTTGGGGAGGTTCTTTTTATATTTACATGTACATGCTACATGAAACTTTGCTCTTTAAACTTTATTCAAGGATCCCTGGACTTCTAATAAACCATATGAAAATAAAACTCTTTCTTCCTTCAGATTGTTTCCATGTGTCCTAGTGTTGTAAAGAATACTTTCTACTCTTCCAGACCATGAGATCAGTACCTACTAATCCTTAAAAGTCTCAGATTAAATAAATGAAATGTGTTCCTCATCCCCTACTATCCCTTCTGCTGCCACACACAGTTCTTTCAGATGGAATTGTTTTCTTCTTCCTATAAAAGCTTATCTTTCACTGTGCTTTCCTCCATATCCCCTCTTTCATCTTTGGTTACCTACTTACAATATTTACCTGCATAATACACTGTCAGTCTATACACTTAACCTGCAGGACCAAGACAGTTTCCAATGGCATTTTATCTCCAGTTTTTAGCATTTGTTCAAAAAACAGCTGTGTATAATAGATTGGTTTAAATTTTGTGCAATACAATAATTAACATTAATTGAGTGGATGGAAAAATGTGGTATTTTCATACAATGGAATACTATTCAGCTATAAAAAGGATGATCTTGAGGTCTTTATAGATAAATGGAGGCAACTTGAGAATATCCTCATTAGTGAAATAAACAAGACTCACATTAGTAAATATCACATTGTCCCTCTAGTATAAAAATAAGAAGAACTGACAGAATAATGGGATCCAAAAAGTATAATAGATATTGTAAAAGTGAAAGAGAAGGAAAGTGCTCTAAAGGATATAACAGTATGTGTAGTGTGTAAATAGATGACCATATTACTAAATTTCTGTTAGATCATTGAACAGAAAGGTTTGCACTATCAATGTTTGAGTGTCTAGCCACGTTTTATGCTTTGATTTTGTAACTAACAACTATTGTTAAGATTACAATATGTAATGTATCAACTAGAGCTTTCATGATGTTAATTTTTTTTGAATTCTCTATTATTCTACTTTTTCTCTTTTCTATATTTTTAATTTTCTCTTATTTCTATCTTGAAATAAAAAAGTGGAAAAAAATTAAGTGAATGCTATCCAAGTATCAAGCATGATACATAGTCCTTACAAACTTCATTCTTAGTACATCTTCACAATCTATGGAGGGTGATTTTTGAAACTTCAAAGCTTTGTTTCCCTGCAGCAAATAGGGACTAAAATTTTAAAGTAATAAAATAGTGAAAAACTTAATTGAGGTGAGAAAGTGAAGTGATGCAGACTTTATAGATTCAAACTGTCTTCAAAACAGTCCTAAATCTCTATGAGGTTCACTTACAGCTCAAAAATCAAGGCAGAATGTATTAAAGGATATACAGTCAATATCCATAGTCCCTTGATGTCTGACCCACTTTGTTACATTCACCTGAACTGTTTTCCTCATTCTAATTGTAATTCCCTGCTCACTTGATTTTCTGTTTTACCATTAGTTATTTCTTGATTCTTTGCTGCCACACATGTAGGCTGTTGACATTGCAGTTCTAAGTCTAATTATAGTGGAGAAAAGTCATTTTTCTTGAAACAAAAACTGGAAGAGACACTGAAACATTGCCACTGTAACTTGATCTCACAGTATGATTTTAATCAGTCCTTGATCCAGACCCCTGCATGATGAAAAGAAAGCCACATATTTTTTTAAGTATTCTCTATGAGACTTGGGGGAGGAAATGCATGCTATCAGAAATCTTTGTATCTCATGTAAGGAGATATGTAAGATGCAGCTGCTAGTTGATGTCAAAAATTCAAAAAATTTTCCTTTTTATGGAGTCTCTGATGATAGCAAAGAATCAGAGAAGAGGTTAAAGAAAATTTCTATTGGCTCAAGAAATATGGCCATACAAGGGGATAGGACTATGTAACCCCCATTCTGCTGTAGGAGCCCCCATGAATAGTCTCAGTTTACCATCAGAAGACAAGATTGGGGCTGGGGATTTAGCTCAGTGGCATAAGTGCCTGCCTGGCAAGTGCAAAGTCGTGAGTTAGATCCCTGGTACCAAAAAACAAAAAAAAAGCAAAAGAATAAAAGAAGACACAGATTGGCAGAATGGATCAAGAAAAAAAGCCTAACAGTATGAAGTATATAAAAGATTCCATATTTAATTTAAAAAGATACTTGCAGATTAAAAATCAAAGGATGGAAAACAATATTTCATACAACAGGAGTCCAGAAAGAAGCAGGAGTTGCTTCTTATTTCAGACAAAGTTGACAATTTAACACTGATTAGAAAAGATAAAGATGGTCACTACATATTGGTTAATGGAACAGTTCCACAAAAAGAGCTAATCATAAACATATACCCACTGTATTTGGT
This sequence comes from Hydrochoerus hydrochaeris, assembly GCA_004027455.1. Lineage (NCBI taxonomy): Eukaryota > Metazoa > Chordata > Mammalia > Rodentia > Hydrochaeridae > Hydrochoerus > Hydrochoerus hydrochaeris. The sequence goes on from PVLA01003049.1 coordinate 110,526, forward strand.
GTCTATCTGATTTTTCATGTTCATTAGCATTTGTTTTATGAAGTTGGGGTCAGCATCACATGTGGATAGGTCAACTAGACAAAAAAAATCAATCAATAAATATCACAGTTGAAGCAAACCTTGAAACAAATGGACTTAATAGATACCTAGAGAGTTTTCTATCCAACAACAAGTGTATACATTCTTCTCAGCAGTACATGTCACTTTTGCCAAAGTAAACCACATTCTAGTCAATAAGGCAAGCTAAATAAATGCAGTGTCTCAAACAATGGACAGTTCTAATCTCTATATTTTAGGCTTATTCTTATACATGCTTGCCTATAATAAGTTTTAACTTATAAATGAAGCATAGTAAAAGATTAACTAAAATACCAAATAATAAAATAGAAAAGGTATAACAATTACAATAATATGTATTATGTAAATGGTCTCTCTTGCACTTGATAAATATCTGAAACAAAAGAAGTGAAACCATTGATAAATGAAGTGAAGAAACTGTTTTTGAGTATTTTTATGCTATTTTTAAATGGTAGCATGCTATGTGTAATAATGTTGTAATTTAAAATTTTATTTTATTGAGATAATTTTCAAACAATAAAATACATTCATTTTCAGATACAATTTAATCAAAATTCATGTGCATGACTGATGCAACTAAAATTTAAGCTAATATTCCTTCCATAATATTTTCTTCATGATATTTTAAAATTAATTCTATTAGCAGTCAGCTCTTAAGACATCTCTCAGTTTCTGTCACTACAGAATGATTTCACCTTTCTAGAATTTCATATCAATGAAATAATACAGTTTGCATTTTTAACATATGTGCTGCTGAGGCAAGTATACAATTTGTACCTTTACATTTAATTTGTAAGCATATTTTTAGATTTACCTATGTCATTTCATGTATCAACAATTCATTATTACTGCAAAAATTCCACTCTATGGATACATCACAATTTTTTCATCCATTCACTTTTAGAGAACATTTCTGTTATCTTTAACTAGTCTTATGAATAATCTTGCTAAAAAATATTCATCAATAAATTTTTCAGAGAATGTATTTGCAATTATTCTTAATATTACCATCATTTGGGGATTGTATATTTTTGTCTTTGTACCAGGGGTTGAACTCACAACCTTGTGCTTGCCAAGCAAGCACTTGAGCTACTGAGCTAAATGCCCAGAACTGGATTATCTTATTTATATATTTCTTATATTCTTTAACAAATTGCTTGTGTTATTGTATCAGTTTTACATTCCATCAACAATGGGTGAAAGTTTCAGCTACTGTGTATACTCTTGAAACATTAAAATTTGTTATTTTGCCAATTCTCCTCTGCAGGTTAAGCTCATAATTAATTTAATTTGCATTAACCTAATGACAAGCAGTATTCAATATTGAGGATCTTTTTGTATACTAACAGTTCATTTGGGAAATTAGGCATAACATACAGTTCTGTTCCTGGTTCTCCATTCTGTTGAGTAAGCTATATATCTATCCTTAGGTCAATACCATATTGTCTTGACTACTATAGATTTATGATGCCTTAAAATAAGGTATCATAAGTACTCTAACACAATATTTTATGTGCTCTTATAATTCTTAATTACTTATGGCTACAATATGAAGGTAACTTTTTTATATTGGTTTTACATGTTCTTATCTTTAGATACAATTATATGTTGTAAGCATAAGCAATTTTACTTCTTATTTTACAAACTATATACTTTTACTTGCTTTTTACTTCCTTTATCTAGGTTCCCCAGTGAAATAATGAGTAAAAATTTTAAGATTGCATATACTTATGGGTTAAGGACTCTCTCTTATATTCCTAGTTTCCTTAAGATTTTTATCATGACACTGGATTTTGTTAAATCCTTTGTCTGTGGCAAAATAAAGCAAAAATTATGAACAAATCTCCAAAGAAAGAAGTTCTATTTAGGAATAAGCAAATACTAGGATTACAGTTAAGACAGTGCATAGACAGTGGTGGTCTACAGCATATCTAAAGACAAAAGAAAAGGTTAGGGTTTTATTAAGGAAAGAATAAAGCTATGTAAAGTGTTTTGAAAGAAAACTATTTTGGCACTGGCGGTATCAGGTGAGGGCAGTGAGGGCTGTTTGGCAAGAGACTGCATTTACCAGGTAAAACTCTTCTTATTGCCACAGTAAGCTTCTTCATTGAATTTGGTATGGGGACATTGTGCTACCAACCATTATTTTATAAGATATGAGCTGTCCTAGAACTTCTGGCTTTCATTGAACTGATAGTTCCTGCTGTCAGCCCATCCTTCATGGTTTACCTAGTTCCATTTATCAGGGTTAGACACAGATGTGCCTTGATTTTGAACAGCTTTCATATCTGCCATCTATTGAGACAGTCATGTATCTAAAAAATAGTACTGAATTAATGTGGTGAATTATTCATTATTTTTTCAATGATAACATTGCATTCTAGAGATAAGCCACATCCCAAATCTGGTATAGAATATAATTTACTTACATTTTCTTGAGGATTTTATGTTTGTATTCTTGAGGAATACTCACTTGTGGTTTTTTATTTTATTGTAATATCTTGACTTTGAGATTGGAAAGGCCTCACAAAACAAAAAAAATGCTTTTTATCTTCCTGTTTGCTGATATGTGATATAATTTGTCACTGAACACATCTAAGGCAGGATATTTCTTGTTTAAAGATTTTAAAGAATGAATTATATTTTTTATATATATTGTTGAGACAAGATTTTTTAGACAGGATTTTACCATGTAGTTTGGGCTGGATTTAAACTCACTGTGTAGGCCAGGCTAGTCTCAAACTTGCAGTTATTATCCTGCCTCTGCCCCTGAAGTGCTGGAACTACAGACATGTGCCACCATGCCAAGTAAATTCCATTTTAAACATAAGATTAGTGTGGTTTTAATATTACTTTTTGCATCACTTTTGATGATTTTTTCTTTCTCCAAGCTGTTACCCATTTCAAATTAGCAGTTTGAAGCTTGGCATGAAGATGAATGTAATATTTTTATCTCTTCCCTAATTATTTTTATGAAGTGAAAATAAAATCTTCCTTGATAATATAGTTTATGTCTCCATTTTATATTTTATCTTGTTCATACCTAGCTAGGTATTTGTCAATTTCATTAATATCTCCTTGGTTTTGGTGAACAAGCTATTAATTTTATGTCTTCCCTCCACTGTTTGCTTCTATTTCATTGGTTTTTACTATAATGCTTACATTTTCCTTGTTGCATATTAGGTCTTTTAATATTCCAGGTGCTTAATATGTAAGATTATACTAGTAATTTATATGTTAATGTGAATATATGAGACTAAATGTTCCTCTAAGCAAGAGTTCTGGTTGCATTTAAGAAATTTTTAAATTGTTACATCTTATTTATCATTCAGTTGCAAATTTTCTAGTTTCTCATGTAATTTTTACTTGGTTCACAGACTAAAAGAGAGTGTTTTATTTAGTAGTAGCAGGTATGCTTCTATTGTGTTGATATTTTTGTTAAAGTCCCAATGTACTGTGACATTAGAATCCTCTTATTCTTTTTCATAAAATCATCCTACTAATCTGCAGTACAATAGTGATCAGAAAGGTAGTGTAACTACCCCATTCCTACCCCCGGGAGCTGAGCTAGGGAGTTCACTGTGAATTGAAGGGAGTTTTTCCCTTACTCATCATTGAACAAGAATGAACTTCTGTAGAGTTTGAATCATTGTAGACAGATTGTGATGTCATGTACCTAAAGGCTATTAAATTCTAATTAGAATGGTCAACAAATGTGTGTATGCTTTTAATGTAAAATGTAAGATGTTTACCACTAAAATGTTTTATTTTTAAATTTAATTCAAATTTGTATAGACAACAAGTTCAATACAGTTTCAATTCTCTTAAATTTAGATTTATTTCATAATCCAAGAAATCATTTATCTTATTGAATATTCCATATGCACCTAACAAAACACATTTTTCTGTTTTATGATTTAAGGTGGAAACATTAATATCTTATGGTAAGTCTTGGAAAACATGAAATGTCTTTTTATATTGACAGATAGTAATTGTACATTACTATGTGTTACAGTGCATTGTTTCAGTGCAATTATACATTGTGTAATGATCAACTCTAGATAGTTAGGAATCATCTGAAACACTTTTCAAATTTGGTGATGAAAACAAGAAAAGTCCTCTTTCAGAGTATTTTTAATCATACAGTATAATATTGTTTGCTATAGCTGCCCTTGTATTTGTTAGAATACCAGAACATAATCCTTAACATCTGGCTGTGACTTTGTACCTGTTCACCAATATTTTTTATCCTATCTATACTCCCTGGAATATGGAAACTACTATTCTACTTTCTACTGCTATGAACTCAGATTCTTTTTAGATTCCACATATAAATGAGTTCATGAAGCACTTATCCTTTGCTTATACATTTTGTGATTGTATTAATTGTATGATCATTAGGTCCATACACACTGCTGCAAAAAGGAGCATTCAGGTTTTCATTCTTATACATGAAAGATTCCATTGTTCTTATGTCACATTTTCTGTATTTGTTCATTTATGGATGGATATTTAGGTTGATTCCTTTTCTTGCCAATTGTGAATTGAGTTTTAATAAGCCATGGGAGTTCCAGTGTCTCTTTGACATGCTGATTTTGTTTCTTTTGCATATTTACTCAGTAGTGTGATTGTTAAATCATACTGTGGTTCTATATTTGCTTTTTTTGAGAAATCTCCATAATGCATTCCACAATAGTTATACTAATGTACATGCCTATCCACAATATCTAGAAGTTTTCTTTTCTCCATATCCTTGCCATCATTTCTTATTTGTTATATTTTGATAACTCCAGTAGAAAATATTTCATCATGGTTTTGATTTACATTTGTATGATGTTTAGTGATTTAGAGCAACTTTTCATATGTATATTGGACATTTTTTATTTAAAGAGAAAAAAAGCAACACAGAAAAAAGGGTAACAATAATACAGAATTCCAAAGGAAAAAAAGAAAAAAAAAGCACTAAGAAATCACTAGGTGATAAATTACATAATGTCATCTTGGAAATAGTTGTTCAAGTTACAAAATTAAAGCATGCAATGTAGACATTGAAACAGTGAGATTTCAAACAGTTCTGCTCAAAGATCTAACAAAACCTTAGTAATAAGGGCATCTACTTCACACAGTTAAACATAGATGCAGTTGTATCCTTTAGAGCACTTTCCTTTCCTCTCTTTTTTACAATAGCAATTAAAAATTTTGGTTTTTATTACTCCTACATTTCTTATTACTTTTTACACTAGAGACACAATGTGATATTTATAAATATGATTCTTATTTATTTCACTAATGAGGATAGTCTCAAGTAGTCTCCATTTACCTATGAAGGCCTCAAGATCATCCTTTTTATAGCTCAGTAATATTCCATTCTATAAAAATACCACATCTTTTTCACTCACTGCAATTGATGGGCACCTTGGTTGTTTCCAAAATTTAGCTATTGCAAATTGTGCTGCTATGAACTTGGGTGCACATATATCACTGTGATATGAACTTTTCAGTTATTCTGGGAAAATACCAGGAGGTGAACAGCTGGATTGAATGGAGTTTCTGATCCTAGTCTTCTGAGAATTCTCCATATGGATTTCCATAGTGATTGCACCAACAATCCCAACAGTGGAGCAGTGTTCCTTTTTCTCCCCCAGCATCGCCAACATTTGTTATCAGATGATTTCATGATGGCAGCTATTCGTTCCAGAGTGAGATGAAATATCAGTGCTGTTTTAATTTGCATTTTTCGAATGACCAGTGATAGTGAACATTTCTTCATGTATTTATTTTCCTTTTGTATATCTTCCTCTGAGAACTGTGTGTTCATCTCAGATTCCCATTTTTGGAGAGGGTCTTTGAATTTGGGGGTCTTGATGTTTTTCAATTCTTTATATGTTCTTGATATAAGTCTTTTGTCTGAGGGGTTGCTGACTAAAATTCTTTCCCATTGTTTGGGCTTTCTTTTCACTCTGTTGGTGATTTCTTTTGAAGTGCAGAAACTTCAATACTATGAGATCCCAGTTGTTGATTCTTTGGAGTGTTTCCCGTGCAGTTTGCATTTTTTCATGAATACTCTGCCTACCCATATGTCTCAAAGATTTCTACCTACCTTGTCTTCCAGTAGATTTAGTGTTTCTCTTTTAATATTTAGGTCTTTGATCCATTTAGACTTTAGTTTTGTGCATGGTGATATGCATGGATCTAGTTTCAGTCTTCAGCAAGTGGAGAGCCAATTTTTCTAACACCATTTAATAAAGAGGCTATCCTTTTTCTACTGGACATATTTAGCCCCTTTGTCAAATATCAGGTGGCTGAGTGTCTTTGTAGTTGTTCTTGCATCTTCTAATCTGTTCCATTGATTCTCAGGTCTATTTCTTTGCCAGTACCATGCTGATTTTATCACTGTGGCTTTGTAGTATAGATTCAAGTCAGGAATTGAGATGCCTCCAGCCTTGCCTTTGTTGCTCAGAATTGCTTTTGCTATTCTAGGTTTCTTCTGTTTCCAAATGTAATTTAGCAGTGTTTTCTCTAGATCTGTGAGGTATTGTGATTGAGATTGCATTAAATCTGTATAACAGTTTTGGGAGTGTGGCCATTTTCACAATGTTGGTTCTTCCTAGCCAAGAGCAAGGAATATCCTTCCATTTTCTAACATCCTCTTCAATCTCCTTTTTTTAGCGTAGTATAATTGTCAGCATATAGGTATTTTGCATTCTTAGGTTGATTCCTAAGTATTTCACTTTTTTAGATGTTATTGTAAAAGGCAGTATTTCCATAATTTTCTCTCAGTGAGTTTTTGTTTGTGTACAGGAATACTATTGGTTTTTGAGCACTCACTTTCTATCCAGCTATGCTGCTGAATTTCTTTATTATCTCTAGTAGTCTTTTAGTGGAGTTTTTTGGGTCTTCTATATAGAGTATCATGTCATCTGCAAATAGTGATAATTTAACTTCTTCCTTTCCTATCTTTATTCCTTTTATTTCTCTCTTGCCTGATTGCCCTGGCTAGTGTTTCCAGAACCATAATTAATAGGAGTGGGGATATTGGACATCCTTGTCTTGTTCCTGATTTTATAGTGAAAGCTTTCAGTTTTTGTCCATTTAGTATGATGTTGCCTGTTGGTTTGTTATAGATGGCATTTATAACGTTGAGGTAGACACCATGTGTTCTGAGTTTCTGAAGAGCTTTTTTCATGAACATGTGTTGGACTTTACAAAAGCTTTCTCTGCATCTATTGAGATGATGATGTGGTTTTTGTTTTTGTCTCTGTTGATGTGGCACAATGCATTTATTGATTTGTGTATGTTAACTATACCTGCATTCCTGGAATGAACCTCACTTGGTTATGATGCATAATCTTGATGATTTGCTGCATTCTATTTGCTAGTGTGTTATTGAGAATCTTTGCATCAATGTTAATTATTGACATTGTCCTATAATTCTCCTTTTTGTTGGGTCTTTCTTTGGTTTGGGTATGAGAGAAAACTTACCTCCAGGAATGAGCTAGGGAGGATTGCTTTCTTTTCAATTTCATTGAGGAGTTTAAGGAGTATTGGCATCAAATCTTCTCTAAGTTCAGCCATGAACCCATTAGGACTTGGGTTTTTCATTGTTGGTAAGTTTTTAAATAAGTTTTCAATTTCAATAGCTGATATTGGGTTATTCAAAATTGCTATTTCTTCTTGGTTGAGCTTTGGTAGTTCATATGTTTCTAGGAATTTGTCCATTTCCTCTGTGTTTTCCACTCTAAATGTGTAGAGATTTTCAAAGTAGGTATTCATGATCTTTTGAATTTCTATGGGATCTGTAGTAACTTTTCAGTCCTTATTGCATGAATTTGGGTTTTATCTTTCTTTTTCTTGATAAGGTTAGCTAGAGGTTTCTCAATTTTGTTTTTTTCTCTCAAAAAACCACATTTCTGATTCATTAATTCTTTGTATTTTTTTTTAGTTTCAATTGCATTTATTTCTGCTCTAATCTTTAAAATTTCCTCCCTTCTATGAGCTTTGGGTTTAGCTTGCTCTTCTTTTTCTAGAATCTTGAGATGGAGCAGTAGGTTGTTTATTTGTGCATGTTCTGTTTTCTTCATATTACAATTTATTGCTATATATTTCACTCTCACAATTTCCCTCTTTCCTTCATTATGTTCATTGCATCCCACAGACTGCAGTATATTCTTTCTGCATTTTCATTGAATTGTAGGTATTACTTTATTTCTTCTTTAATTTCATCTGTAGCCCACCAGTTGTTCAAAAGGTTATTACTTAATTTCCATGTATTTATGCAGGTTTTGTAATTTCTTTTGCCACTAATTTCCAAATTCAGTGCACTGTGGTCAGATATTATGCATGGTATAATTTCAATACCTTTGCATTAACTTAAGAATGTTTTATAGGATAATATATGGTCTACTTTGGAGAATGTCCCATGCACAGCAGAGAAAAATGTGTATTCTGATATGGTTGGGTGGAACACTCTGTAAACATCCAACTGCTCACAGGTATGATTCAGTTCTATTATTTCTTTGCTGACTTTTTGTCTAGTTGATCTATCTCTTTCTGACAATGGGCTGTTAAGTTCCCTTGTTATAATTGTGTTCTCCTGTATTTGGTTTTTCATGTCCATTAATATCTGTCTTATATAGTTGTGTGCTCCTGTGTTTGGTGCAAATATATTTATAAGTGTTAGTCCTTCCTCTTGAATTTTTCCATTTACTAGTATGTAGTGACCTCCTTTATCTCTTTTAATCATTTTAGATTTGAAGTTCACATTGTCTGCAAATACAACAGTTACCCCTGCTTTTTCTAGGTTCCCACTGCATGAAATACTGTTTTCCATAATTTAACTTTTAACCTATGAGTTCCCTTTTTGGTTACATGTTTCTTGTATACAGAATATTGTGGGATCATGTTTCTTGATCCAGTATGTCAACCTATTTCTTTTGATAGGTGAATTGAGGGAATTTACATTTATGGATATCACTGATATGTTCTGGATCAACTTTGCCATATTATGTTCCAGCTGTTTGCTTTCTGCTTTTCCCCCTTATGTAATTCTTTGTCTTACCTGATGGTTTGCCTTTTTTTCTGTTGTTGTTCTTGGGATTGTGGTCATTTTTATTTCTGTCTAGTATGTATTTCAATATTCTATCTAGGGTTGGTTTGGTGGACCTGAATTTCTCCAGTTGTTCTTTCTTATGGAAGGATCTTGTTTCTCCATTAAATTTGAATGAAAGTTTTGCTGGGTATATAATTCTGGGTTGAAAGTTGTTTTCTTTCAGGGCTTGAAATACCTAACTCCAAGCTCTTCTTGACTTGAGGGTTTGTGCTGAAATTTCCACTGTGAATCTAATGAGCTTTCCTTGATAGTTGAGATGTGTCTTTTCTCAAACAGCTTTTAGTATTCTGTTTTTATGTTGTATGTCTGAGATCTTAATTATTATGTGTCTGGGTGTAGGTTTGTGTTGATTGTGGCTGTTTGGCATCCTATATGCCTCACCTATCTGCATATCAGCTTTTTTACCCATGTTTGGGAAATTTTCTGCTATTTCTTCTGTGTATATTTTACTTATGTCATTTGCATCGACTCCTGCTTCTTCTCTGATGCCTATTAATCTTACATTGTTTCTCTTGGCATCATCTTGAAGCTTCTGGATTGTCATTTCATGCTCCTTTGTTTTTTTATTTTTTTTATTTTACAGAGAATAAAACACAAGAGTACAGAACAAAGCAGATCAGAACAGAACAATGTAAGCAACACAGCAGTTCACAAAAAGGCAATTGGATATTAACAGTAGCTATCATAATGTCTCTTTCTTTGAAATAGTTGAGCATAGCTTCACACACAATAGTATCAAACATAACAAAATAGAATAAAACCATTCAAGAGAATGAATTACAAGACATTCTAAACCAAATAAACAAAGATGAACAATGGCTACTATAATATCTCATTTTCCATAAGAAATTTCTTTATACTATCATATATATTAAAATCCAATCAGACACAACATGATAGAACCAATGGTAATAGAAGAACAAAAGTATGTTCAAAGCAAGATGATATTACATCAGCAATGGCTGACATAATGTCTTGTTTTCTTCAAAGTATCTGTTATATTATCACACATAATAAGATCAAACTAAACAGAATAAAACCATTCCAACCAATGAATGAAGACATTATAAGGCTTCAAAGCAATATAATGGTGAACTATGATCACCATAAAATCTTATGTACTCTTACCATTTCTTACACTAAGGATACAATGCGGTATTTATACATGTGAGTTTGATTTATTTCACTTATGAGTATGGACTCAAGTTGCATCCCTTTATAAATATGTCAATGTGACCATTCTTTATAGCAGAGTAGCACTCCATTTTATAAAAGTACCACAATTTTTTTATCCATTCTTCAGTTGATGGGCATTTAGATTGTGTCTGAGATCTAGCTATTACAAATTGTGCTGCTATAAACATGGGTGCACATATATCACTGTAGTATGATGTTTTCCATTCTTCTGCGAAAATGCCTAGAAGTGGAATAGCTGGGTCAAATGGGACTTCCAACCCCTGCTTTTTGAGGAATCTCCAAACTGAACTCCATAGAGTTTGCACCAGTCTGCACTCCCACCAACAGTGCAGAGAAGATCCTTTTTCCCCCACAGCCTGTCTAGCATTTTTTGTTGGTATTTTTCTTGATCCTGAAGATCCAACACTCATTCTTGATAAGAACCTTACAGAGAATTGGAATAGGTGGACTTTACCTCAATATGATAAAGGCCATCTATGACAAACCAACAGCCAGTGAAATATTAAATGGACAAAAATGAAAGCCTTTACCTTGAAATCAAGCACAAGACAAGGATGTCCCTTATCACCAATCCTATTCAATATAGGTCTGGAAAGCCTAGAGAGAGCAATTAGACAAGAGAGAGAAATAAAAGGAGTAAAGATAGGAAAAGAAGAGGATAAATTATCATTATTTGCAGAACACATGATACTCTACATAGAAGACCCCAAAGATTCCATTGAAAGACACCTAGATATAATAAACAAATTTGGCACTGTAGTTGGATACAAAGTCAATACTCAAAATCAATAGCATTCCTATACACTAACAACAAAATCACTGAGAGAGAAATAAGAGAAGCCACACCCTTCACACTAGCATCCAAATAAATGAAATACTTAGGAATTAATCTAATGAAAGAAGTAAAAGGGCTATACAGGGAAAATTATAATACCCTGAAAAATGAAATAAAAGTGGACCTCAGCAGATGGAAAGACATCACTTGTTCATTGATAGGAAGAACAAATATTGAGAAAATGGCCATTCTCCAAAAATTGGTACATAGATTCAATGCAATCAAATGAAAATACCACTAACATACCCCATAGATCTAGAGAAATCACTCCTAAAATTCATCTGGAACCAGAAGAGATCTAGAATAGCAAAGACAATTCTAAGCAGCAAAGGTAAGGCAGGAGGCATCACAATCCCTAACTTGAAGTTATACTACAAGGTTACCATAATAAAATCAAAATGGTACTGGAATAAAAACAGACCTGAAGATCAATAGAATAGACTAGAAAATACAACTACAAACACACTCAACCACCTTATCTTTGATATAGGGGCCAATCATGTTCACTGGAAGAATGATAGTCTCTTTAATAAATGGTGCTGGAAAAACTGGCATCAAAAACTTAAACTAGACCCATACCTATCACCAAGTACTAAACTAAAATCTCAATGGATCAAAGATCTAAATATTAAAACAGAAATACTAAATCCATTGGAATACAAGGTAGGTAAAAATCTCGAAGATATAGGGGTAGGTAGAGAATTGATGAACAAGAACCAAATTGCACGGGAAGTACTTCCCAGAATCAGTAACAGATCATGCCTTATTAAAGAGTTTCAGCATGTTGAAAGAAATCTCCAGCAGACTGAAAAGAAAACCTACAAATTTGGAGAAAATGTTAGTGAACTGTCCCTCAGACAAAGGACTTCTTTCTAGAACTTATAATGAATTTAAAAAATCAGACCCCTAAAATTCAAAGACCCAATCCAAAAATGGGCATCTGAGATGAACACATAGTTCTCAGATGAAGAAATAAGAATGGCAAATAAATACAGGAAAAAAATGTGCATCATCATTGGTCATTAGAGAAATCTTTGTTATTTTTAAAAGTTCTATCCTTTCATGATCACTAATTGCTATCCTGTCTGCAAGGTCTGAAATCCTATCCTCAGCTTCATTTAAATGGTTTTGCACTCTTTGAATAGAATTTTTTGTTTTGAATAGAATTTTTTGTTCATTTTGCCATTTTCCTCTTCTGAGTTGGTGTTTGGTCCTTCAGTCCTGCCAGTGTCAACTTTTAGTAGTATGTATCTTGGGGTCCTAATGTAAGGTTGATGTTGGTTCAATTGCTGGGTTCCACAATAAATAGGTGGGAAGGCACCTGACTTCCTGTTGCAGGGCCTGTTGGGTGAGTCCTATATGCTTCCTAGGCTGACAAGCCTAGTAGTATTGATGTAGGTCAGCTTTTCATTTCTGCTATTACTTTATCTTCAGGTTATTCCAGGTCATCAAATCTCCCTGTCTATGGTGTTTGTGTCAGCTGAAGCCATACTGTGTCCCTATTGTGTGCCTGTGTGTCTCATAAGCCCTTTTAATTTTCTTCAAGTTGGGGGAGTCATTCTTGACACCCTCCTCACTCTGCCTGATGTTTTCTGTATGTAGGAAGGGGCCACCCACATTCTTGTCAGGCTCACCAAGGTCTTACAGTTAGTTGGAGGGGGCTTTACTACTGGCCCTATTTACCCACTGTACACCTCTATTTTAGGGGCATACTCACCACACTGACTGGTTCCTGCTAGGATCTTCTGTTTGGGTGAGGCAGTTACTGAACCTCCCATCAAATTAGGACAGTTAATCTTCTGTAGTCCGTGACCTGGGAGCAAAGTTCCAAGTTTTTTCCTTACACTGGGATTCCACCAGAGCATGCAGTCAGGGCCCTGATCACTGCTTGGAGTTTGCTTGCGTTGCCCAGTTATGTCCCCGTGCCTGTCGTGCACCTTGGGGTACTCTCTGATGCAGGGCATGGCCTTACTGCCTGGGAGCAAGCTCCAAGTCCCTTTCCATGCACTGGGGTTCCACACAGTCAGGGTCCGAGGCTGGATTCCTGGCCCTTCTCACTGCTTGGAGTTTGCTCTGCATGGCCCAGTTAGGCCCTGTCCCTGTCTTATGCCTTGGGGTGGTCTCCAAGGCAGGGCATGATCTTACCGCCTGGGAGCAAAGCTCCAAGTCCCTTTCTGTATGCTGCAGTTCTGAATGGTCAGGGCCTGAGCTGTTTGACATTTTTACATCTGCCTTTGAAAGATGTTTATTTAATTCTTTAACTCATTTTAATTAATTTTTGGGGGTTTTATTTGTTGTTGTGTTTTCAGTTCTTTGAGTTCCTCAGAAATTCTGCATATTTTCCTCTTGTCCTATGTGTAATTTGCAAATGTTTTACCTCATTCTGGAGATTGTTCCCTAATTCTACTGTTTCTTTTGATGTGTGGAAGATTTTAGTTTGATGTGATACATTTGTCTATCATAGTTTTTGTTGCCTATAATTTTGACATCTCACCTAAAAATAGCAGGCTGAGGCAATGTTGTGTAGCATTTTATGTATAATTTTTCATAATACTTTTGTAGTTTTATTTAATACATTTATATTTCTTTATAGATTAGTAGATTTCCATTGCATTAAATGTCATATTTTCTTATCCATTCTGCAGTTGATGGGCAAGCTACTCTTACTTTTTCTGGTTCCCTGTCATATAGAGCATTGTTTTCTCTCCTTTGAGTTTCAGTTTATGAATTTTCTTTTGAGTTAAATATGTTTCTTGTATAAAGCATATCGATGGATCCTGTCTTCTGACCCACTCTGCCTGTGTTTTTTTTCATTGGTGAAATGAGGCCATCTATGACCAACATGCACTGACTTGCCTCTGGTAGCTGGTAGCTGCCTACTTTTCCCCTCAATTTTGTGTATGTTTTTCATAATACTTTTCTATTTTTATTTAATATATTTATTGCTTGCTTTCCTTGATGATCTCCTCTGCCAGTATTCCTGGATCCATGGTCATTTCTATTTCTGTCTATAATGTCCTTCAATATTCTTTTTAAGATTAATTTGGTGGTCATGAATTCTTTCAGTAGTTCATTGTCATGGAAGTACGTCATTTCTTCATCAATTTTAAAACATAGTTTTGCAGAATACACCAATCTGAGTTGGAAGTTGGGTTTTTTAGGGTTTTTTAAATTTTATTTTACAGAGAATAAAACAAAAGATGACAGAACAATGCAGATCAGAACAGAACAATACAAGCAACACAGCATTTCACAATGAGACAACTGGATATCAACAGTAGCTACCATATTATCTTTTTCTTTGAAATAGTTGAGCATAGCTTCACAAACAATAATGTCAAACATAACAAAGTAGAATAAAACCATTCAAGAGAATGAAACTATTAAAAGGCATCCTGAACCAAATAACAGAAAATGAACAATGGCTACAATAATATCTCATTTTCCATAAAAAAATTGTTTATGTTATTACACATATTAAAATCCAGTAAGACCCAACATGACAGAACCAATGGTAATAGAAGACCAAAAGTATGGTAGGACTACAAAACCAGATGTTATTAAATCAGTGATGGATGACATAATGTCTTGTTTTCTTCAAAGTAGCTGTTCATACCATCACAGATAATAAGGTCAAATAAAACAATAAAACCATTCCAACCAAAGAATGAAAACATTACAAGTCTTTGAAGCAATATAATGGGGACCCATGATTACCATAGAATCTTGTATACTCTTATCTTTTCTTACACTAGGGAGAGTATACAGTATTTATACACATGAGTTTGATTTATTTCACTTATGAGTATGGTCTCAAGTTACATCCATTTATTTATAAATATCTCAATGTGACCATTCATTATAGTTGAGTAGTACTCCATTCTATAAAAGTATCACAATTTTTTTTATCCATTCCTCAGTTGATGGGCACTTAGATTGTTTCCAAGATCTGGCTATTACAAATTGTGCTGCTATAAAATGGGTGCACATATATCACTGTGGTATGATGTTTTCAGTTCTTCTGGGAAAATGCCTATGAGTGGAATAGCTGGGTCAAATGGAACTCCCAACCCCAAATTTTTCAGGAATCTCCAGACTGACCTCCAAAAAAGGTTGCACCAGTCTATTCCCAGCAACAGTGCAGAAGAGTTCCTTTTCCCTCACAGCCTCTCCAGCATTTGTTGTTGGTAGATTTATTGATCCTGGCCATTCTTTCTGGAGTGAGATGTAATCTCAGTGTGGTTTTAGTTTGAATTTCTCTAATGACCAATGATGATGAACATTTTTTCATGTATTTATTTGCCATTCGTATTTCTTCTGAGAACTGTGTGTTCATCTCAGATGCCCATTTTTGGATTGGGTCTTTGAATTTTAGGGGTCTGATTTTTTTTATTCTTTATAAGTTCTAGACAGGACTCCTTTGACTGAGGGAAGAGTTCACTAAGATTTTTTTCCCAGTTAGTGGGTTTTCTTTTCACTCTGCTGGAGATTTCTTTAGACATGCAGAAACACTTTAGTAAGACATGATCACAGTTAATAATTCTGGGAAGTATTTCCCATATAGTTTGTTTCTTGTTCATGAATTCTCTACCTACCCCTATGACTTTGAGATTTTTACCTACTTTGTCTTCCAACAGATTTAGTGTTTCTGTTTTAATATTTAGATCTTTGATCCATTGAGATTTTAGTTTAGTACATGATGATAAGCATGGGTCTAGTTTTAGTTTTCAGCATGTGGATAGCCAGTTTTTCCAGAACCACTTATTAAAGATACTATCATTCTTCCAGTGAACATGATTGGCCCCTATATCAAAGATAAGGTGGTTGAGTGTGTTTATAATTGTATTTTCTGGTCTATTCCATTGATCTTCAGGTATGTTTTTATTCCAGTACCATGTTGATTTGATTATAGTAGCGTTGTAGTATAACTTCAAGTCAGGGATTGTGATGCCTCCTGCCTTACCTTTGCTGCTTAGAATTGCCTTTGCTATTCTAGATCTCTTCTGGTTCCAGATGAATTTTAGGAGTGATTTCTCTAGATCTATGGAGTATGTTAGTGGTATTTTCCTTGGGATTGCATTGAATCTGTATAACAATTTTTGGAGAATGGCCATTTTCTCAATATTTGTTCTTCCTATCAATGAACAAGTGATGTCTTTCCATCTGCTGAGGTCCACTTTTATTTCATTTTTCAGGGTATTATAATTTTCCCTGTATAGCTCTTTTACTTCTTTCATTAGATTAATTCCTAAGTATTTCATTTATTTGGATGCTAGTGTGAAGGGTGTGGCTTCTCTTATTTCTCTCTCAGTGATTTTGTTGTTAGTGTATAGGAATGCTATTGATTTTTTAGTATTAACTTTGTATCCTGCTATATTGATGAATTTATTTATTATATCTAGGAGTCTTTTGATGGAGTTTGGGTGTCTTTTATGTAGACTATTATGTAATCTGCAAATAATGATAGTTTAACTCCCTCTTTTCCTATCTTTACTCCTTTTATTTCTCTCTCTCTTGCCTAATTGCTCTGGCTAGCATTTCCAGACCTATATTGTATAGGAGTGGTGATAAGGGACATCCTTGTCTTGTGCCTGATTTTAAGGTAAAGGCTTTCTGTTTTTGGCCATGTAATATGACGCTGGGTGTTGGTTTGTCATAGATGGCCTTTATCATATTGAGATAGAGACCATCTATTCCAATTCTCTGTAAGGTTCTTATCATGAATGGGTGTTGGATCTTATCAAAAGCTTTTTCTGCATCTATAGAAATGATCATGTGATTCTTACTTTTGGCTCTATTGATATGGTGTGTTGCATTTATTGATTTACATATATTGAACCATCTCTGCATGCCTGGGATGAATCCCACTTATTAATGATGTATAATCCACTTGATGATTTGCTGCATCCTGTTTGTCAATATTTTATTGAGAATTTTTGCATCTATGTTCATTAGGGAGGTTGGCCTGTAGTTCACTTTTTAAGTTGGGTCTTTCTCAGGTTTTGGTACTAGAGTAATATTTGCTTCCAGGAATGACTTAGGGAGAATTGCTTCCCTTTCAAATTTCATTGAAGAGTTTGAGGAGTGTAGGCATTGTCTTTTTATTTCTTGTAGAATTCTGCAGTGAATCTGTCTGGGCCTGGGCTCTGCTTTGTCGGTAAGGACTTTATTACATTTTGAATTTCATTAATAGAAATTGGGTTATTCAGCAGTTTTACATCTTCTTGATCCAGCTTTGGTGATTCATATGTTTCTAGGAATCTGTTCTTTTCTTCTATGTTAATGAACCTGTGAGAGTAGAGGTTTTTGAAATAGGTGTTGATGATCTTCTATATTTCCACAGAGTCAGGAGTGATTTTTCATTCCTTTTTCATTCTATATTGCATGATTTTGTGTCTTTTCTTTCCTTTCTTAATTAGGTTGGCTAGAGGCTTATCAATTTTATTTATTCTTTCAAAGAACCAACTCTTTGATTCATTGATTCTTTGTATTGTTTTCTTAGTCTCTATTGCATTAATTTCTGCTCTAATTCTTACAATTTCCTCCCTTCTTTTGGCTTTGGACTTGGCTTGCTCTTCTTTTTCTATATGTTTGAGGTGTAGTATCAGGTTGTTTGTTTGTGTTCATTCTGTTTTCCTACTGTGGGAATTCAGTGCAATAAATTTTCCTCTAAGTACTGCTTTCATTGCATCCCACAGATTATGATAAGTTGTATTTGTACTTTTGTTTGCTTGTAGATATTGTTTAATTTCTTCTTTACTTTCCTCTGTGGCCCATTGATTGCTCAAGAGTGTATTATTCCATTTCCATATATCTGTGGGGTTTTTGAAGTTTTTTATTATTAATTTCTAGTTTCATTGTGCTATGATGAGATAACATGCATGGGATAATTTCAATTCTTTTGCATTTACCTAAATATGTTTTGTGGGCTACTACATTGTCTATTTTAGAGAATGTCCCGTGTACTGCTGAGAAAAATGTATATTCTGATGTTGTTGGATGGAACATTCTGTATACATCTATCAAGTCCACTTGTTCACAGGTATGATTCAGTTCTGAATATTTCTTTGCTGATTTTCTGTGTACTCAATCTGTCCCCTTGTGTCAATAGTGTGTTAAGGTCTCCTGTTATAATTGTGTTTTTGCTTATTTGATTTTTCATTTCTGTTAATACTTGCTTTGTATAGCTTGTTGCTCTGGAATTTGGAGCATATATATTTAAGATCACTATCTCTCCCTTTTGAAGTTTTCTCTAACTAGTATATAGTGACCTTCTTTATCTCTTCAGATCATTATTGGCTTGAAGTTCACATGATCTGCAAACAAAAGCTACCCCTGCTTTTTTTTTTTTTTTTGAGTTCCTGTTGCATGAAGTGTTGTGTTCCATCCTTGGACTTCCAGTCTATGAATTTTCTTTTGGGTCAGATGGGTTTCTTGTAGACAGCATATGGTTGGAAGTGGTTTCTTGCTCCATTCTGCCAGTCTGTTTCTTTTAATTGGTGAATTGAGGCCATTTTCATTAATGGTTATAACTGGTATATATTGGTTTATTGTTGACATTATCTTTCTGCTGTTGTATCTTTATCTTTCCATCCTGTTTAAATGTGTGTCTTGCTCAGTGGTTTTCTCCTATGTGTATCTAGAATGTCTTTGAGTATTCTTTGCAGGTTGGTTTGGTGATCATGAAATTCTTCAGCTGTTCTTTATCTTGTTGTTTATCCATCCATTTTGAAGGACAGTTTTGCAGCATACAGCAGTCTGGGTTGGAAGTTGTTTTCCTTTAGGATCTGAACTATTTTACTCCATGCTCTTCTTGACTTCACTGTTTGTGTTGAGAAATCTGCTGTGATTCTGATAGGTTTTCCTTTATAGGTGATCTTTTCTAACAGCTTTTAATATTCTGTTCTTATGTTGGATTTCTGGGGTGGTGATTATTATATGTCTGGGTGTAGTTTTGTTTTGGTTATGGCTGTCTGGAGTTCTATATGCTTCACTATTCTGTATGTCAGTTTCCATACTCATGTTTGGGAAGTTTTCAGCTATTACTTCTATATATAGACTCTTGATATCATTTGTGTTTTCCCCTTCTTTTTCATTTATCCCTATTAATCTTATGTTGCTTTGCTTTTCATCATATTGCAACTGTTGAATTGTTATTTCCTGGTTTTTTGTTATGTTTAAAAGGTCTTTCCTTTTCTGTTCACTAGTTGCAATCTTATCTTCTAGGTCTGAGATTCTACCTTCACTTTCATTGAGGTGATTTTGGCAACTTACAATAGAATTTTTGATTTCTTGTATATCTCTTAGAATCTGCTTTATGTATTCTGTTTGTTTCTTATACTGTTCACTCAGGGATTCTATATGTTTGCCTTGTTACTCTAATTTTTTAGCTGTGTCTTCTTTAGATGTATTCACTTTTTCTTTCACTACAGTTATCATTTCTCCTTTTACCTGGGAGATTATTTCTAATTTGAGTTCCTTTATAGCTTCCCATATTTGCCTCTTTATTTCAGTTGATATGATTTTAGGTATTTCAGGTGTATGACTAGTATTTTCTTCTATGTATGTGGCTCCCAGGCTTTCTTGGGATGGGCTGGAGGTTTGAGATTGCATTTTGGTCTTTCATTTTGTCATTTTCCTATATTTCCATGTTTCAAGAAATGTTCCAAAACTTTCCCTTAGCATGTTGGAAATCACCTTCTATGCCCTCAGCTCCTGGGTCTCATGGGCCTTGGATCCCTTGGTTGAAAGAAGGTCACTGTGCATGGTCCACTCAAGCCCACATAGCCTTTCAAGGCTATTTCAGTTTCTGGCAGGGGCACTGAAGCACCAGGAGCAATGTCCCAAACTCTCCCAGGCCAGAGCCAGGGAGCTGGAATTCCACTTGCCACCGTGTTGGCCCACCTCCCCTCTGGGGCTGGCTTGTTCCCGTTTGAATACAGGTGCCTGGGCATGGTCTACTCAAGCCTGAGAAACTTCTCCAGGTTAGTCCAGTGTCCTAGGGGGCTGGGCAGCAGCCCAGAACTGGAAGTGATGTCCCAAACTCCCAGATCCAAGCCCAGCAAGCTGTAACTTCCCTTGCCCTTGCTGCCACATGAACTGGAACTCCCTTGCAACCATGAAGGCCTACGTCCCCTCTGGAACTTTTTTTTTTCAGGACTTGAAATACATCACCACAATCTCTGCTTCACTTGATGGTTTGTGTTGAGAAGCCTATCATGATTCCAATAAGTATTCTTTTACATGTGATCTGTTTCTTTTCTCTAACAGCTTTTAGTACTCCATTCTTGTGTTGAATTTCTGGAATCTTGATTATTATATGTGTGGATATAGATTTATTTTTGCTACAGCTTGTTGGAGTCCTATATGCCTCACTTATCAGTATTTCAGGTCCTTTTCCCATGCTTGGGAAGTTTTCTACTATTACTTCTGCTTCTATAAATAGACTTTTTATGTCATTTGTGTTGACTCCTGCTTTTTCACTGACACCTATCACTGTTAAATTATTTTTCTTTGTGTTATCTTGCAGCCATTGAATTGTTGTTTCCTGATTCTGTGTTATTTTTAAGAGATCTTTCCTTTTGTAATAGCTAGTTGCAATTCTGTCTTCAAAGTCAGAACTTTTATCTTCAGTTTCTGTCAAGCAGTTTTGCAAGTTTTGAGTGGAGTTCTTAATTTCTTGGATATCTTTTTGACTCTGTTTCATGCATTCCAAATCTTTCTTATATTGTTCATTCATAGTGTCCTTCATTTTCCTATGCTCCTCCATTTTTTAAATCTATATCTTCTTTTGAAATGCTTAGCAACTCTTTTATCATGTTTTTTATTTCTTCTTTTACCTCAGATAGTATTTCTGTTCTAATTTTTTTTATAACCCCATGAAATTGTTTCTTTATTTCAGTTTCCACAACTTCAGAAGCTTCAGGTGTGCAACTCCTGTCTCTTTCATGTTTACATCTTCTGGACTTGCTCTGCATGGGATGGAAGCCATAAACTGCCTATTGTTTCTTCATCTTGACATTTTCCTGGGTTCTTCTGAACTAGTGAGTAATAGGGTCTTAGACACTTCATGCACTGGCTATAAATTCTCTAAAGTGTGACTGGCTGGTTCTCTTGGCCAGTGCTGTTTATGGGTATCCAAAGGTGGCTATTGGGTTCACTGCATCAGGGTTGGCTACTGCTTTTCTCATCCCATGCTGGCTACCTACAGAAAGCTCCCTGATGGCAGCCAGTGTGCATATCAGGGTGGAGTTGGCTGCTGCTTCTCCCTACTGGAGATGGATACAGGAAGGGTGTATCCCTAGTGGCTGCTGGTGTGTATGCAAGGGCAGAGTTGGCTCCTGCCTCCAGCAGTATTGAATTTTCCAATCCATGGAAACAATTTATTTGTGTCAATTTTTTCCATGAGTTTTACAGTTTTGCTTGTAAATTGCCTTTATTGCCATGATTAAATTTAATCTTAGGAATTTTATTTTAAAATGTATGATTTTCTAGATTTCTTTTTCAGATTATTTCTCTTATTATGTAACAAAGTTATAGAATCTTATAGAATCTTGAATTTGTATGCAGCAACAGTACTGAGTTTGTTTATTCATTTTATTATGTCTGTGGAGTTTTTCATCTCTTTGTGGGTTTTTCATCTCTTTAAACATGTCACATGCCAGCAAGAACAGACTGAATTTCTCTTTACAATTTGGATGCCTTTTATGTTTTTCTCAAGCATAGTTTTTATGGTAGTAAGTTCTAGTGCTGTGTTGAATAAAAGTATCAAAAATGAACATCCTTATATTGTTCTAGATCTTTCATAGCACTCATTTATGCCCTCATCAGTATATTAGATGTATGTTTGGCCTAAAAGTTATTGCAGTAGAAAAAACTTGTCATTAATCCCCCTCATAATACTGACTCTTACTTCCTTAATCCCATCTTCCTTGCTCCTTTCTAAAGCAATTCTGGAAGTCCTCTTTTAGGTCTAAATTTGACTGTCTTGTGTTGTACTCCCTTGGTGTCGTGAGTCATTTCAGAATGTTTAAATTTCAACTTCAGATGTTACATTGTGCTGAATTCTGTGAATAAGGTTGATAAGAACATGTACTATTGATTTTTCAGAAATTAATATACCAGAAGATAAATGTTACTCAATGGGTCACAATAATTGACAATGAAAACATGCACATGACTCTTAAATACTCTACAAAGGCTTAGTAATAGGCATAGTTCATTATAATGCTCCTGGAAAAATGTCAACTTGAAAAATTCCATCAATTTCAAAAATACAATCAAAGTCACACTGATGTTGGATTTGTGTATGTTGCACAGTAAAAAATGAGTGATTTCCATGGAACATTCTGAACTGTAGTCTCAGAATTATAACCACAGGCCCAGTTTCATCTCACATGATGATATTCCTTAAAATGCTGCAATCTGGAATGATATATTGCACAAAATCCAATATAATGTATTGTTTATGGTCCATAATTTAGAGTATGTTTGAAAACATACTTTCAGCAATAGCTCACAAACAACTGACTGCAACAAAAAATAGAGTCTTGTCACATAGTGTTATTAAGATTCAATGCTTTATTTCTCTTGTTCTGAATCCCACTCATTCTGTTGGCCGGCATGAAGTAGCAGCATTCAGCATATTTTTTGAACACACCTTATATGACCTTTATTGTGCTGAAATTTGTTCCTTCCATAGATAAATAATTTAAAGTTTTTATCATGAATGTTGAATTTTATCAAATAGTTCTCATGAATCTATTGAAATGATTACAGAGAATTTGTTCTTGATTCTGTTCATGAAATGTATCACATTCCTTGCTTTGCCCATGTTGAATCTCCCTTGCATCTGTGACATGAATTCCACTTAACCATAGTGAATGACCATTTTACTAAAGGACTGTTGAGTTTCATTTACTAGCATCTTGTTGAGAATTTTTATATCCATGTTCCTTGGGGATATAGATCTATAGTTGTCTCTGATGTGTAACTGTCTTTTCCTGATTTTACTATCAATACAATACTGCCCTCATATAATGAGTGAGTTTATAAAAATTCTCTGTCTTCAGTATTTTGGAATAGTTAGGGATGAACCAATGTAGTCATTCTTCAACTGTATGGTAGAATTCAGCTGTGAATCTGGAAGAGCCCAGATTTCCTTTGATGAGAGACTCTGTTACTGAATCAATCTTGCAGCTTTTTATTTTAACTTTTAAATAATTCAACTTAGGAAGAGCTAAAGATTTTCATTCAGTGAGCAACAAAATACAAAGCCTCCTGAGAGAAACAACTCATATGCCAGAATAAAACATCCTGGAGAGATCCAGACAGAGGAAGATGGAGCCTTTTGACACAGGAAGAAATTAAAACATAAAAAAAGCTCATCAAACACATTGGGACTATAATTGGAACAGCTAAAATTATGGGACACAGTTTTTTCACTGCAACCACCAAGTTTGCGCCAGCCTGAATTTGGGCCAGCTTGAATACACACCAAGCAGCAGAACCACCCAAATTCATTACTGCCACCACTCACAGGAGCCACAGCAGCACTGAAGTTAGGGATTGGTGAGCCCAACAGAAAGTGGAGCTGTGAAGGGACCTTCATTAATGCACAGTCAGTACTCGGAATGAGAGCCCCCCATGGGAAGGGTGCTATCAAATGGGTAACACATTGGAATGAGGCAGGAGGAGCCTGAACTAGGAACAACAGTGACTTCAGTTGGTTGCTCCCTCCCCAGAGCAGATTCATGGGATTTGCTTGGACTGGGTCGCACTCCTGGTCAGGACCCAATGAGCCATCCCAAATTGATTCCCTGCACCTAGCACACACTAACTTGGTGAAGGCACCTAAAGTTTGGCTGGCCCAGAGGGGAAGGGCAGGCATACACAGCTCCTGCTTACATCTTACTGAAAAGAGCAGACAGAAGAGGGTGGAGTTCCCTCAACAGCCTGCTTCAGAGGAACCAAACCTGAGAGGGAAGAGGGCTGTGACCTCCACTGTACACCTGTGTGGAGGAGGCTGGGACCATGACAGGACAGAAAGGCAAGATGAGGCCCCCATCCCAGAATCCTGAGAGCACTGATCCAGGGAAAATAAGGGAAACTGAAGACAGCAAACATGCAACATCAGACATGGCTTCAATGGACAGTAAGAGATATCTTTGGGGCCTTGTAGATGAGCTAAAAACTGAAATATTAAATAAAGTAAAGCAAGGTATGAACAGAGCAATCAAAGAAATGCTAAGCATCTCTCAGGAGATACAGATGGAAGAAGGGAGGAACACAAAAAGAGGAGAGAAACATTCAATAAAGAATATAAAGAAAATATAGAATATGTGAAGCAGATTCAAAGACACTACCAGGAAATTTAAAACTCCATTAAAAGCTGGCAAAACTCCTTAAAAGAAACTAAGGATAGACTATCAAAACTTGAACACAAGTTTGCAATGTATGATCATGAAAGGAAAGATCTCTTAAAAATAACAAGGAAACAGGCAGGAACACTACAAAGGCTAGAAGACAACAAGAGAATCTATAATTTAAGAATAAGAAATGTGAACAAAGAAGCAGGAATACAAACAGGTGAATTATGAAGGCTATTCACAGAAATAATTAAGGAAAACTTCCCAAGCATGGGAAAAGAAATTCAGTTATGTGAGACATACAGAACTCCAGCCACCTACAACCAAAACAGATCCACACCCAGACATACAATAATCAAGATACCAGAAATTCAATATAAAAACAGAATATTAAAAGCCATCAGAGAAAAGAAACAGATTACCTATAAAGATAAGCCCATCAACCTCATGGCAGACTTCTCAATACAGACCATCAGATCAAGAAGAGCTTGGAGTGAAGTATTCTGAGCTCTGAAAGAAAATAACCTCCAGCCCAGATTGATGTACCCTGAAAAACTGTCACTAGAAATTAATGGAGAAGCAAGATACTTCCATGACAAAGAGGAACTGGGCAAGTTTGTGACCACCTATCCAACCCTACAGAGAATACTGAAGGACATTCTAGAGAGAGAAAAAAATACCAGGATTTTAGGAACAGTGGCAGAAAGGCCTCAATGAGTGGGGCAGGCAGTCGAATGAAGGATAAAAGTAGACAGACAAAGGCAGAAAAATAGCAGAGCAGAAATGAGGCAGAGAAGGATGGCTAGAATCTCTAACATAGATGGCCTTGATACACTATACTGTTAATAGTGCACCAGGATTTACAACCCACATTACTGACATCATGTTGCTTAGATGTATTATATTCTGTTCCAGTTTGTCTACTTGTACTAGATTTGAGGGCAGACAGTCATCCCAAAAATGGCAAGATATAGTATGGTAATCATCCATAATTTCCTATTAACTTAATCTAAAACTATGTATAACCTAGACTGTTTTACCGTAACTGATTGTAACTGAATCTGGTTTGTTAGGTCACTGTTTTGTATTGATAGATTTTATTCAAAGCTCTTATGATTGATAGTATCAAGTCTGAGAGTATAGGCAACTACATTGAAGATGACAAGATTCACTAGAATACCCACTATGGTTTGATTATTACCTGCCTTAGAAGTTTTATACTGTCTACAATGTTTTATTTTTACTAATATTGTTATGTACTGGTCTATTCAATTATACTTCTATATTCAAATATGCCTGATGATATAGAAAATTCTATTGAAGATAATAAGAAACAACAAAGTAATCATTGTACTGTGGGTTTATACAACTTTTTGGTTTCATATTTTTATAGGAATTTGTTTTGTTTTGCCTTGCTATGTTTTGCTTTTCCCTCTAATACAGAAAGGATAGAAATACTTGTAGAGACTCATTCATGTGCAGCTGTTTACACTCTCACTGTTTGAATATCTACTTTGTATGCTTTAATTTTATAACTTGAACAACTATTTCTAAGAGGACAATATGTAATTTATTAACTAGTGATTTCTTACTTTTTTTAATTTTGTATTATCTCTACCATTTACAAATTTTTTCTCTTTGAATAACAAAAATCCAACTTAGTCAATTTGTTTGCAGAAGGAATCTTTTCTTCTAGATTTTCCAAACTGCTGGCTATATTTTTTCTTAATAGACTCTAACGATTGCTTTTATCTCTGAGTTCTAATGTTTCTTTTTACATCTCTGATTTTATTTCTTTGGGTCTCTTTTAATTTTATTAGTTAAGCTAAAGATTTTTTAACTTTGTCTTTTCCAAAAGCATATCTTCATTCTCTGATTTCTATATTGTCCTTTACCCTCCATTTCATTTATTTTTGCTGCAAACTTTATTACTTCTTTCCTTTACTAATTTTAGGTTTAGTTCATTCTTATTTATTATTTAGTTTTAAATTTCTGTTTTTTATTTCTTTTTTATTTTAAGACAGAAAGAAAAGAAAATTAACAAGACAAAATATTAAAAATAGGAAGAAAAAATAGAATACAGAGTTCAAAAAAAATTAACATCATGATATCACTAGTTGATACATTACTTCTTATTAACTAAACAATAGTTGTTAAAGTTACAATGTCAAAGCATAAAAAGTGGCTAGGCACTCAAACATAGACAGTATAAACTCCTCTGTTCAATGATCTGAAAAAAAGCTCATTAATATGGTCATTTGTCTTACACACTATACAAACTATTATATCCTTTAGAGCACTTTACTTCTCTTTTACTTTTACAATATGTATTATATCTATTATACTTTTATATCTATTATACTTTTTGGATACCATTATTCTGTCCATCATTATTATTTTTTACACTAGAGAGACAATGTGATGTTTACTCATGTGAGTCGTGTTTATTTCACTAATCAAGATAGTCTCGATTGGAATTGGCAAAATGGCCACCTGAGTGGCAGCAGGTAAGAAAGACTCTCTGAGAAAATAAATAAATAAATAAATAAATAAATAAATAAATAAAAACTCAGATCCTGGAAATCTGGCAACATGGAGAAAGCCAGACAAAAGGAGAGCAATTCTCATGACCTAGGAAGAAATTGAGTAAAAAGAAAAAAAAAAAAAAAGAAGAAGACAAATGGACAGAGGGCTGGAGTTGAGCAAGCCCTGATCACTGTACTGGCATGTCTTAGAGTCAGGAGACTCACAACCAAACTGAGATTGCATCCCTGCTGAGAGCTTGGATTGGTGAGCTCCAGACCCTCTGCTGTAGGAGGCACTGAGACAGTGAGAGGAAACAGCCAGTCGAGCTGCATGAACTTTGGTGAGTGATGGGAACTGGATTCCCCAAATCAGGAGGATTGGCTGGGCGACATTTTGGAGATGGGCAGGGTTGAAACCCAGTAGCCAGGGACAAGGCTTTTCTGGGCCAGTGGCATCCCCAGGGAACACACAAACTTGTTGAAGCATAAAATGGGTGACTGGCAGAGGGGGAGGAGCCAGCTGTCAGTGTGCAACTCACAGATCCACAGTGAACTGGGGGGCAGTACTTCCCTAGCAAGTGCACTGCAGAACAAGAGTAAGCAACACAAAAGGCCCAGAGACCTCCACCACCCACCTGTCTGAAGGGGTTGAAAACATGACAAGACAGAGAAAGAGCAAAAGGTCCCCAACTGTGGAACCAGGGAAAGTGAGTCCAACAGAGGTAAATGCAGAGGAGGTTGAGAGCAGCAAACCTGTAATGTCAGAGACAGCCTCATCAGAAATAAAGAAATACATCCATGACCTCATCATCGAATTTAAATCTGAAATTCCAACTCAGGTGAAGCAAGATATAAGAAGATTAATAAAAGAAGTCCTGGGTAATCCTCAAGTAGACACAAATGAAAGAATAGAGGAACCCAGAGAAAGGAGAAAAGCCTTTGATGAAGAATATATATAAAACCTAGAATATATGAAAAAGGTCCAAAGAGAATATCAGGAAATTAAAAACTCCATTGAAACCTGGCAAAACCTTTTAACAGAAACTAAAGACAAACTTTCAGAACTTGAAGATAGATTTGCAAAGTATGATCCTGAAAGGAAGGATCTCTTAAAAATAACAAGGAACCAGGAAGCAATGATACAAAGGCTAGAAGATGACAAGAGGATTTATAGCCTATGAATAAAATATGTGAATGAAGATGCAGCAACAAATACAAATGAAATAAAAAGTCTATTCACAGAAATAATCAAGGAAAACTTCCCAAACATAGGTAACGGAAGTGAAGTTCAGATAAATGAGGCATATAGAACTCTAGCCAGCTACAGCCAAAACAGATCTACACTCAGACATATAATAATCAGGATCCCAGAAATCCATCACAAGAACAGAATATTAAAAGCAGTCAGAGAAAAGAAACAGATTACCTATAAAGGAAAATTCATCAAAATCACAGAAGACTTCTCAGTGCAAACCATCAAATCAAGAAAAGCTTGGAGCAAAATATTTCAAGCCCTGAAAGAAAATAACCTCCAACCCAGAATGATGTACCCTGCAAAACTGTCTCTCAAAATTAATGGAGAGACAAGATATTTCCACAACAAAGAGGAACTGGGGGAGTTTGTGACCACCAATCCAACCCTGCAAAGAATACTGAAGCACATTCTAGAGAGAGAGAAGAAAATCACCAAGGTTCCAGGAATAATGGCAGAAAGGCTTCAAAGAAAGGGGCATACAGTGGAATGGAGAAAAGTAAACAAATAACAACAGAAAATAGCATGGCAGTGATAAGACAGAGAAAATTGGTTATATCACTGTCTTATCTTGACTGATTTTACTTGAATCTGGTATGCTTGAGAGTATCAAGTCTGAGAGTAGGGGCAACTACTCTGAAGATGACAGGATTCAATAGGATACCAATTCTGGTTTGATTGTTAACTGCCTTTGAAGTCCTATAATGTCTACAATGTTTAGATTTTATTAATAGTGTAAAGCAATGCTGTTTATATTATATTTGATGATATAGACAATTTTATTGAAAATAACAAGAGACATCATAGTAACTACCGTAGATCACCTGGTGTTGTGTTTTTGTATGTTCTTTTCATTTCGTGTTTCTCTAGGAATTTGTATTGCTGACTTGTTTTGATTTGTTTCTCCCTCTAATACAGAAAGGCTAGGTATATGTGTAGAGACTGATACATGTGTAGAACTTCTAAGTAGTTTACAAGAATAGACTATAGTTCCTGTAACCAAAAAAAAAGGAAAAGAGTATTCTAAAGGATATAACTGCATGTATGTTTGAGTGTGTGGAATTAATAATCATGTTGCTAAAGTTTTAGTTGGATGGATGAGCAAAACTGACTGCAGTCTCACTGTTTGGATGTCCACTTTGTGGACTTTACTTTTGTAAATTGAACAACTACATCTAAGAGGAAAGTATGTAATTATCAACTAGTGATTTTTTACTGGTTACTATTATTGTTTTGGGGGTGTTTTGTTTTGTTTTGTCTTTCAGATTTTGTATTGTTTCTACCCTCTTTCTGTTTCAAAATTTTTTCTTTAAATAAAATTTTTTTTTAAAAAAAGCAAGAGGAGGAAAAGAAAGTGCTCTAAAAGAGATAACTGTATGTATACTTAAGTATGTAGGATTGATAACCACGTTACTAAGTTTTTGTTGGATTGGTGAATAGAACCGCTTGCAGCCTCACTGTTTGAATGTCCACTTTGTATGCTTTAATTTTGTAACTTGAACAACTATATCCAAGAAGACAATATGTAATTTATCAACTAGTGATTTCTTACTGTTTATTTTTTTTGAAATTCTGTATTGTTTCCACCCTTTTTTCTGTTTTGCTTCCCCCCTGTTTAAATAAAATTTTAAAAAAAGATATTCTCAACTTGGCTCCATTTACCAATAAAGTCCTCAAAATCATCATTTTTTTTTATAACTGAGAAGTATTCCATTGTATTAAAATACCACATTTTTTTCATCCACTCTGGGGTGGATGGGCATTTTGGTTGTTTCCAAAATTTAGCTATCACACATTGTGCTGCTATGAACATGGGATACATATATCACTGAGATATGACATTTTCAGGTTTTCTGGGAAAATACCCAGGAGGGGAATAGCTGGATTGAAAGGAACTTCCAATCCCAGTTTTTTGAGGAATTTCCAGACTGACCTTCACAGTGGTTGCACTAGTCTGCATTCACACAAACAGTGGAGAAGTATTCCTTTTTCCCCGCAGCTTTGCCAACATGTGTTATCAGTTGTTTTCTTGATGGCAGCCATTCTTTCCAGGGTAAAGTAGAATCTCAATGCTGTTTTAATTTGCATTTCTCAAATGACCAGTGATGGTAAACATTTCTTCATAAATTTATTTGCCATTTGTATATCTTCATCTGAGAACTGTGTGTTCATCTCTGATGCCCATTTTTGGAGATGGTCTTTGTATTTGGAGGGCTTGATGTTTTTCAGTTCTTTATGTGTTCTTGACACAAGTCCTATCTGAGGAATTCTTTGCTAAAATTCTTTCCCATTCTGTGAGTTTTCTTTTCACTTTGTTGGTGCTTTCTTTTGAAGTACAAAACTTTTTAGTAATATGATACCCCAGTTGTTGATTCTTTCAAGTATTTCCCTTATGGTTTGCATTTTATTCATGAATTCTCTCCCTACTCCTATGTTTCCAAGATTTTTACCTACTTTGTCTTCCAGTAGATTCAGAGTTTTTGGTTTAATATTTAGATCCTTGATCCATTTTGATTTTAGCTTAGTATATGGTGATAGGCATGGGTATATTCTCAGTCTTCAGCATATGGAAAGGCAATTTTTCCAGTACCATATATTAAAGAGGCAATCTTTTTTCCAGTGAACATGTTTAGCCCCTTTGTCAAATATAAGATGGATGAGTGTCTTTTTAGTAGTGCTGCATCTTTTAATCTGTTCCATTGGTCCCCAGGTCTCTTTCTTTGCCAGTACCATGCTGATTTTTGTAACTATGTCTTTGTAGTACAGTTTCAAGTCAGGAACTGAGATGCCTGCTGTCTTGTCTTTGTTGCCCAGAATTGCCTTTGCTATTTTGTTTCTTCTGTTTCCAAATGAATGTTAGAAGTGTTTTCTCTAAATCTGTGAGGTATTTCAATGGTATTTGATTGAGATTGCATTAAATCTGTATAACAGTTTTGGGAGTATGGCCATTTTCACAATGCTGGTTCTACCTAATCAAAAGCAAGGAATATCCTTCCATTTTCTTATATCCTCTTCAATATCCTTTATTAGGATAGTATAATTTTCATCATATAGATTTTTTACATTCTTGGTTGTGTTGATTCCTACATATTTCATTTCTTTAAGATGCTATTGTGAAAGGCACTATTTCCATAATTTCTCTCTCAGTGAGTTTTTTGTTTGTGTACAGGAATGCTATTGATTTTTGAGCATTGACTTAGTATGCAGCTATGCTGCTGAATTTGCTTATTACCTCTAGTAGTCTTTTAGTGCAGTTTTTGGGGTCTTCTATGTAGACTATCATGTCATCTGCAAATAGTGATAATTTAACTTCTTCCTTTCCTATCTTTACTCCTTTTATTTCTCTCTCTTGTCTGATTGTCCTGGCTAGTGTTTCCAGAACTATATTGAATAGGAGTGGTGATAGTGGACATCCTTGTCTTGTTCCTGATTTTAGAGTGAAGGCTTTCAGTTTTTGTCCATTTAGTATAATAATGGCTGTTTGCTTGCCATAGATGGCCTTTATGAGATTGAGGTACGTACCTTCTATTCTATTCTATACTGTGTATTCCGAGTATCTGAAGGGTTTTTATCATGAACATGTGTTGGACTTTATCAAAAGCTTTTTCTGCATCTAGAGATAATCATGTGATTTTTATTTTTGGCTCTATTGATGTGGGATATTACATTTATTGATTTATGTATATTGAACCATCAATGCATTCCTGAAATAAACCCTACTTAGTCATGATGTATAATCTTCTTTATGATTTCCTGCATTCTATTTGCCAGTATTTTATTGACAACCTTTGCATCAATGTTCATTAGTGAGATTGGTCTATAGTTCTTCTTTTGGTTGGATCTTTCTCTAGTTTTGGTATCAAAGTGATACTTGCCTCAAAGAATGAGTTAGGGAGAACTGCTTCTCTTTCAATTTCAATGAAGTGTTTAAGCAGTATTGCATTAAATCTTCTCTAAAATTTTTATAGAATTCAGTTGTGAATACATCAGGACCTGGGCTTTTCTTTGTTGATAAAGTTTTAATTACATTTTCAATTTCAATAGCTGATATTGGCTTATTCAAAATTGCTATATCTTCTTGGTTGAGCTTTAGTAGTTCATATGTTTCTAGAAATCTGTCCATTTCCTCTGTGTTTTCCACCCTATAAGAGTAGAGATTTTCAAAGTAGGTGTTCATAATCTTTTGATTGTAGTAATTTCTTTCTTCTTAATCCTTATTGCATGGATTTGAGTTTTTCTTTTTCTTGATAAAGTTAGTTAGGGATTTATCAATTTTGTTTATTCTCTCAAAAAAAACTTTTTGATTAGTTATTTCTTTGTATTGTTTTTGTAGTTTCAATTGCATTAATTTCTGCTCTAATTTTTATAATTTCCTCTCTTCTATTAGCCTTGGATTTGACTAGCTCTTCCTTTTTTATAAGCTTGAGATGTAGCATTAGGTCATTTATTTGTGTTCATTCCATTTTCTTGATGTGACTATTTATTGCTATATATTACTCTCTTAGGACTGCTTTCATTGCATCCCATAGGTTCTGGTATGTTGTATCTACATTTTCATTGTATTGTAGGTATTGTTTATTTCCTCTTTAATTTCATCTGTAACCCAGGTTATTCAGAAGATTGTTGTTTAATTTCCATGTATTTATGCAGGTTTTGAAAGTATTTTGGCCATGAGACCCACGCCACCTCCACAAGGTGGGTTTCAGCTCACTGGTGCACACCAGGGAAAAGTTTGGGGCCATTGAACTCAGTGGCTGGGTGCCCATGAAGCCTCTTAGGACACTGGAGTAGGTGCCAAAGGTTCCACAGGCTTCAGTAAACCTTGCCCAGAGACCTTCTTTCAACCAGGTGAACCAGGCCCACCATGTGAGGAGAGCCAAACCCACATGAGTCCCAGTAGTGGAGGGTTCAGGAGATGATTTCCAATACATTCAGGGAAAGCTATGGAATATCACTAGAAACACAGAAATACAGGAAAATGATAAAATGAAAGGCCAAAATGCAATCTCAAACCTCCAGCCCATCCCAAGAAAATCTAGGAGACATGTATATACAAGAAAATACTAGTCATACATCTGAAATGCCTGAAATGATATCAACTGAAATAAAGAAGCAAGTATGGGAAGATATGAAGGAACTCAAATCATAAATACTCTCCCAGGTAAAAGAAGAAATGATAAAAGTAGTGAAAGAAATGCTGAATGCATCTAATGAAGACACACCTAAAAAATTAGAGTAACAAAGCAAAACAATAGAATCCCTGTATGAACAATTTAAGAAATAAACAGAATACATGAAGCAGATTCAAAGAGACATACAGGAAATCAAAACTTCTGTTGTAGGTTGCCAAAATCACCTCAATGAAAGTGAAGGTAGAATCTCAGACCTAGAAGATAAGATTGCAACTAGTGAAAAGAAAAGGAAAGACCTTTTAAAAATAACAAAAAAAGGAAATAACAATTCAACAGTTGCAATATGATGAAAAGCAAAGCAACATAAGATTAATAGGGTTAAATGAAAAAGAAGGAGAAAACACAAATGATATCAAGAGGCTATATATAGATGTAATAGCTGAAAACTTCCCAAACATGAGTATGGAAACTGACATACAGAATAGTGAAGCATATAGAACTCCAAACAGCCATAACCAAAACAAAACTACACCCAAACATATAATAATCACCATCCCAGAAATCCAACATAAGAACAGAATATTAAAAGCTGTTGGAGAGAAAAGACAGATCACCTATAAAGGAAAACCTATCAGAATCACAGCAGACTTTTCAACACAAACAACAAAGACAAGAAAAGCATGAAGTGTTTCAGATCCTAAAGGAAAACAACTTCCAAACCAAACTGATGTACCCTGCAAAGCAGTCCTTCAAAATGGATGGAGAAATAAGATACTTCCATGACAAAGAACAGCTGAAGAACTTCATCATCACCAAACCAACCCTACAAACAATACTGGAAGACATTCTAGATACACATAGGAAAAAAACACGAAGCAAGACACACAATTAAACTTAATGGAAAGTTAAGGTACATCAAAAAGATAACATATGAACATTTAAACCAATATATGACAGTTATGACCATTAATGTAAATGGCCTCAATTCACCAATTAAAAGAAACAGACTGGCAGAATGGATCAAGAAACAACATCCAAACATATGCTGTTTACAAGAAACCCATATAATCCAAAAGGAAAGTCATAGACTGAAAGACAAAAGATGGAAAACAATACTCCATGCAACAGGAAATCAAAAAAAGAAGGGGTAGCTATTCAGTTTGCAGACCATGGGAACTTCAAACCAAGAATGATCCAAAGAGATAAAGAAGGTCACTACATACTAGTTAGGGGAAAACTGCAAGAGGAAGAAATAGCAATCTTAAATATATATGCACCAAATTCAAGAGCACCCAGCTACACAAAGCAAGTATTAACAGAAATTAAAAATCTAATAGGCAATAACACAATTATAACAGTACATCTTAACACACCATTGACACAAAGGGATAGATCAACTAGACTGAAAATCAGCAAAGAAATAACAGAATTGAATCATACCTGTGAACAAATGGATTTGATAGACAAATACAGAGTGTTCCATCAAACAAAATCAGAATATACATTCTTCTTAGCAGTACATGGGGAATTCTCTAAAATAGACCATATATTTACCCACAGAACATACTTAAGTAAATGCAAAAGAATTGAAATTATCCCATACATTTTATTGGATCATAGCACCATGAAACTAGAAATTAATGATAAAACAAACTGCAAAAACCCCACAAACACATGGAAATTGAATAATACACTCTTGAGCAATCAGTGCATCACAGAGGAAATTAAAGAAGAAATTGAACAATCTCTACAAGCAAGCAAAAATACAAATACAACTTACCGGAACCTGTGGGATGTAATGAAAGTGATCCTTGGAGGAAAATTTATTATATTGAGTTCCCACAGTAGGTAAACACAATGAACACAAATAAGCAAACTGATATTACACCCAGACATCTAGAAAAAGAAGAGCAAGGCATGCCCAAAGCCAAAAGAAGGGAGAAAATTATAAAGATCAGAGCAAAATTAATGCAATAGAGACTAAGAAAACAATACAAAGAATCAATGAATCAAAGAGTTTTTTCCTTGAAAGAGTGAATTAAATTGATAAGCCCCTAGCCAACCTAATTTTAGAAAGGAAAGAAAAGACTCAAATTCATGCAATACAGAATGAAAAAGGTGAAATCACTACTGACCCTGTGGAAATACAGAAGATCATCAACAACTATTTTGAAAACCTCTACTCTCCTAGGTTCGATACACAGAAGAAATGGACCACCTTGATCCAAAGCAGGATCAAGAAGATATAAAACTGCTGAATAACCCAATTTTTATTAATGAAATTGAAAACATAATCAAGTCCATACCAACAAAGGAGAGCCCAGACCCAGATGGATTCACTGAGGAATTCTACAATAAATACAAAGAAGACTTAATGCCAACACTCCTAAAGCTCTTCAATGAAATTGAAAGGGAAGAAATTCTCCCAAAGTCATTCCTGGAAGCAAATATCACTCTAGTACTAAAACCTGAGAAAGACCCAACTTAAAAAGAGTACTACAGGCCAATCTCACTAATGAATATAAATGCAAAAATTCTCAATAAAATTTTGGCAAACAGGATGCAGCAAAACATCAAGAAGATTATATAACATGACCAAGTGGAATTCATCCCAGGGATGCAGGGATGGTTCAACATACCGAAATCAATAAATGTAATGCATCATATCAATAGAGACAAAAGTAAGAATCACATGATCATTTCTATAGATGCAGAAAAAGCTTTTAATAAGACCCAACACCCATTCATGATAAGAACCTTACAGAGAAGTAGATGGTCTTTACCTCAATATGATAAAGGCCAACTAAGACAAACCAACAGCCAGTGTAATATTAAATGGCCAAAAACTGAAAGCCTTTACCTTGAAACCAGGCACAAGACAAGGATGTCCCTTATCACCAATCCTATTCAACATAGTACTGGAAATACCAGCCAGAGCAATTAGACAAGAGAGAGAAATAAAAGGAGTAAAGATAGGAAAAGGGGAAGTTAAACTATCATTATTTACAGATGACATGATACTCTAAATGGAAGACCTCCAAAACTTCATTGAATGACTTCTAGATATAATAAATAAATTCAGCAATGTAGCTGGATGCAAAGTCAATATTCAAAAATCAATAACAAAATCACCAAAAGAGAAATAAGAGAAGCCACATCCTTCACACTAGCATCCAAAATATGAAATAGTTAGGAATTAATCTAATCAATGAAGTAAAAGAGCTATCCAAGGAAAACTATAATGCCATGAAAGAAGAAGTCAAAGTGGACCTCAGAAAATGGAAAAACATCCATTGTTCATGGAGAGGAAGAATAAATATTGTGAAAATGGCTGTTCTCTGAAAATTGTTATACAGATTCCATGCAATCCCAATGAAAATAGCACTAACATACCTCATAGATCTAGAGAAATCATGCCTAAAATTCATCTGGAACCAGAAGAAACCTAGAATAGCAAAGGCAATTCTAAGCAGCAAAGCAAAAAGCAGGAGGTATCAAAATCCCTGACTTGAAATTATACTACAAAGGTAGTAATAAAATCAGCATGGTATTGGAATAAATATAGGCCTGAAGATCAATGAAATAGACTAGAAGATATAATTATGAACACACTCAACCAACTTATCTCTGATAAAGGGGCCACACATGTACACTGGAA
Source organism: Hydrochoerus hydrochaeris (assembly GCA_004027455.1). NCBI lineage: Eukaryota > Metazoa > Chordata > Mammalia > Rodentia > Hydrochaeridae > Hydrochoerus > Hydrochoerus hydrochaeris. The sequence continues at coordinate 147,679 of PVLA01003049.1, forward strand.
GAATGATAGTCTCTTTAATAAATGGTGCTGGAAAAACTGGCTCTCCATGTGGTAAAAATTAAAACTAGACCCATGCTTGTCACCATGTGCAAAACTAAAATCTAAATTGATCAAAATTCTAAATATTAAAACAGAAACACTAAATTTGCTGGAAGGCAAACTAGGTAAAAAAAATTTAAGACACAGGGGTAGGTATTCATGAACAAGAACCAAACTGCATGGGAAATACTTACCAGAATCAATACTGGGATCATGACTTATTAAAGAGTTTCTGCATGTCTGAAGAAATTTCCAGGCCTCAGAAGTGGGCTGCCTGGGAACTTCACCCACTGTGGGCCTGCCCTGCCACTGGGAACTTAGCAGAAGCCTGTCTCAGGTGTAAGCTGGCTGGAACCTACCCCATGGGCCCATCCTGCCACCATGAACTCAGCAGAAGCCTGCTCAGGGGTAGGCTGCCCCAACCTCAACCATGGGCCCAATCTGCCACCAGGAACTCAGCGGAGGCCCGCCTCAGGAGTAGATTGCCTGGAACCTCCTCGTGTGCACGACCTGCAACTGGGAACAATAAGGAGGCCCGCCCAAGACTGAAAACTGCCCTGGACTGCTTCAGCTGGGCAGGCCCTCCCACCTGGAACATCAGAAGTTCTCAGCGGGCTCCATAGTATGAGAAAATTTGGAACTTTGCTCCCAGGTGGCTAAACTTGGATTACAGTAGATTGACAGTATCAGTGTGGTGAGTATACCCCTAAAATAGAGGTGTACAGGGGATAAATAGGGCCAGTAGTAAAACTCCCTCCAACAAACTGTAAGACTTTGGTGTGTCTGAAAAGAGAGTGTGTGATCCCATCCTACACATAGAAAACATCAGGTAGAGTGAAAATGACAAAACAAAAAATCAAAATGCAATCTCAAACATATAGTTCACCAGAAGCAAGTATAGGAGACATTGAAATAGAGAACCCCAAAAGTAACACAATGGGAACCTCTGAAAAGATAGCAAGTGAAATAAAAAAACAACTGCATCAGGCTACAGAGGAAATCAAATTAGAAGTACACTCCCATGTAAACACAGAAATAACAACTTTAGTAAAGGAGTTGTTGAATGCAGCTAAAGAAGAAATAGAGAGAAAAGTATTTGAGCATGGGAAACTGATTGAAACTTTGAATAAACAATATAGAAAACAAGCAGAATTTATGAAATAAACTCAAAGAGACATCCAAGAAACAAAAAATTCTATTGAAAGAGTGCAAAACTGCCTAAAGGAAGTTGAGGATAAGATTTCAGACCTTGAGGACAGGATCACAGTAAGTGATCAGGAAAGGACAGAACTTTTAAAAATAACAAAGTAGCATGAAATGACAATCCAGAAGCTCCATGATGATGCCAAAAGCAACAATATAAGCATAATAGGCATTAGCGAAGATACAGGAGTCCAGGCAAATGATACTGTAAAGTATTTACAGAAATAATAGCAGAAAATTTCCCAAACATGGGGAAAGAATCTGATATGCAGATAAGTGAGGCATATAGAACACCAAACAGTCACAATCAACATAAATCCACAACCAGACACATAATAAGATCTCTGACATACAGCATAAAAACAGAACACTAAAAGCTGTCAGAGAAAAGACACAACTCACCTATGAAGGAAAGCCCATTAAAATCATGGCAGACTTTTCAAAGAAAACCCTCAAGTGAAGAAGTAGGAGTGAGGTATTACAAGTCCTGAAAGAAAACAACCTTCAACCCAGACTGATGTACCCAGCAAAACTTTCATTCAAATTTAATGGAGAAACAAGATACTTCCATGACAAAGAACAACTGAAGAAATTCATGCCCACCAAACCAACCCTAGAAAGAGTAGTGAAAGACATACTAGACAGAGATAAAAAATGACTACAATCCCCAAAACAATACCAGAAAGAAACCACAAGGTAGGATAAGCAATTAAATAAGAGGAAAAGTAGAAAGAAACATCTGGAACATAACATGACAAAGTCAAGCCAGTACATATCAGTGATATCCATAAATATAAATGGACTGAATATACCTATAAAAAGAAATAGATTGACAGAATGGATCAAGAAACAGGACCACACAATATGCTGTATACAAGAAACACATCTGACCCAAAAGGAAACTCATAGCTTAAAAGTCAAAGGATGAAAACTAGTATTCCATGCAACAGGAACCCAGAAAAAAGCAGGGATAGCTATTCTATTTGCAGACAACATGAACTTCAAACCTAAAAGGATTAAAAGAGATAGAGAAGGTCACTACATACTTGGTAGTGGTAAAATTCAAGAGGAAGAACTAAAAATTATAAATATATATGTGCCAAATGCGGGAGCACCCAACTATATAAGACAGACACTAATGGACATGAAAATCCAAATACACAAGAATACAATTACAACAGGAGATCTTAACAGCCCATTGTCACAAAGAGATAAAACAACTAGACAAAAAGTCAGCAAAGAAATAACAGAACTGAATCATACCTGTGAGGAATTGCCCTTAGTAGATGTTTACAGAGGGTTCCACCCAACCACATAAGAATACACATTCTTCTCAGCTGCACATGGGACATTCTCCAAAATAGACCATATATTATCACATAAAACATTCTTAAGTAAATGCAAAGGTATTGAAATCATACCATGCATAATATGTGACCATAGTGCACTGAAATTGGAAATTAATGGCAAAAGAAATTGAAAAACCTGCATAAATACATGGAAATTAAACAACAAACTTTTGAACAACTAGTGGGCTATAGATGAAATTAAACAAGAAATAAAGCAATACCTACAATTCAATGAAAATATAGAAACAACATATTGTAATCTGGGGGATGCAAAGAAAGCAGTCTTTAAGATGAAAATATATAGCAATAAAATGTCATATCAAGAAAACAGAATGAGCACAAATAAACAACATAATGCTCCATCTCAAGCTTCTAGAAAAAGAAGAGCAAGCTAAACCCAAAGCTCATAGAAGAGAGGAAAGTGTAAAGATTAGAGCAGAAATCAATGAAATTGAAACTAAAAAAAATATAAAGAATTAATGAATCAAAAAGCTGGTTTTTTGAGAGAATAAACAAAATTGACAAACCACTAGCTAACCTTATCAAGAGAAAGAAAGAAAAAACCCAAATTCATGCAATAAGAACTGAAAAGGGAGAAATTACTACAGATCCCATGGAAATTCAAAAGATCATGAATACCTACTTTGAAAATCTCTACTCACATAGAGTGGAAAACACAGAGGAAATGGACAGAATTCTAGAAACACATGAACTACCAAAGCTCAACCAAGAAGATATAGCAATTTTGAACAACCCAATATCAACTATTGAAATTGAAAATGTAATTAAAAACATACCAACAAAGAAAAGTCCAGGTCCTGATGGATTCACAGCTGAATTCTACAAGAAATTTAGAGAAGATTTGATGCCACTACTCTTTAAACACTTCAATGAAATTGAGAAAAAAGCAGTGCTCCCCAAATCATTCCTGGAGGCAAGTATTAATCTGATACCAAAACCAGAGAAAGATCCAACCAAAAAAGAGAACTATAGGCCAATCTCACTAATGAACATTGATGCAACAATTCTAAACAAATTACTGGCAAATAAAATGCAGCAAATCATCAAGAAGATTATACGTCATGACCAAGTGGGGTTCATTCCAGGAATGCAGGGATGGTTTAATTTACACAAATCATTAAATATCAACAGAGCCAAAAACAAAAACCACATGGTAATCTCAATAGATGCAGAAAAAGCTTTTGACAAAGTCCAACACATGTTCATGATAAAAACACCGCAGAAACTCAGAATACATGGTGTCTACTTCAACCTTATAAAGCCATCTATGACAAACCAACAGCCAACATTATACTAAATAGACAAAAACTGAAAGCTTTCACTTTAAAATCAGGAACAAGACAAGGATGTCCACTCTCACCACTCCTTTTCAATGTAATTCTGGAAACACTAGCCAGGGCAATCAGACCAGGGAGAGAAATAAAAGGAGTAAGATAGGAAAGGAAGAAGTTAAATTATCACTATTTGCAGATGACATGATACTCCATATAGAAGACTATCACTATTTGCAGATGACATGATACTCCATATAGAAGACCCAAAAAAAGCCATTAAAAGACTACTAGAGGTAATAAACAAGTTCAGCAGTGTAGCTGGTTACAAAGTCAATGCTCAAAAATCAATAGCATTCCTGTACACAAACAAAAAACTGACTGAGAGAAATTATAGAAATATCACCCTTTACAATAACATGTAAAAAACCGAAATACTTAGGGATCAACCTAACTAAAAATGTAAGACCTATATGCTGAAAATTACACTTGGCTGAAAAAGGAGATTGAAGGGGATATTAGAAAATGGAAGGACATTCCCTGCTTTTGGTTAGGAAGAACCAACATTGTGAAAATGACCATACTCCCAAAACTGTTATACAGATTTAACCCAATCCCAATCAAAATACCATTGACATACCTCACAGATATAGAGGAAGGACTCCTAAAATTCATTTGGAAACAGAAGAAACCTAGAATAGCAAAGGCAATTCTAGGCAACAAAAGCAAGGCAGGAGGCATCTCAATTCCTGACTTGAAACAGTACTATAAAGCCACAGTGATAAAATCAGCATGATACTGGCAAAGAAATAGACCTGAGAATCAATGGAACAGATTAGAAGATGCAAGCACAGCTACAAAGACACTCAACCACCTGATATTTGACAAAGGTGCTAAATATGTCCCCTGGAAGGATAGTCTCTTTAATAAATGGTGTTGGAAAAATTGGCTCTCTACATACCAAAGACTGAAACTAGATCCATGCATATCACCATGCACAAAACTAAAGTCTAAATGGATCAAAGACCTCAATAGTAAAACAGAAACACTAAATCTACTGGAATCCAAAGTAGGTAGAAGTCTTGGAGACATAGGGGTAGGCACAGAACTCATGAACAAACACAAATTGCATGGGAAACACTTCAAAGAATCAACAAATGGGTTCTCACATTATTGAAAAGTTTCTGCACTTCAAAGGAAATCACCAACAGAGTAAAAAGAAAACCAACAGAGTGGGAAAGAGTTTTAACCAGCAACCCCTCAGACAAAGGACTTGTGTCCAGAATATATAAAGAATTGAAAAACATCAAGCCCCCCAAATTCAAAGACCCTCTCCAAAAATGGGCATCTGAGATGAACACACAGTTCTCTGAGAAAGGTATACAAATAGCAAATAAATGCATGAAGAAATGTTCACCATCACTGGTCATTTGAGAAATGCAAATTAAAACAACATTCAGATTTCACCACACTCTGTATAGAATAACGGCCATCGAGAAATCAGCTGATGAGCCAAGCCAGTGCCACACCATGAGGGCAAGCCCAGAAGGGTTTGGGATCATCAATCCCAGAGGCTGGGTGCCTGACCAGCCCCTTTGGCTCATTAGACTGGGCTACAGAGGTTCCACGTGCATGAGTTGACTGCACCTAGTGACCCTCATTCAACCAGGGGAGCCAAGCCTGCAGAAGGGGAAGCCAAGCCAGTACCACAACTTGAGGTGAGTTGCAGCTCACCAGGGCAAGACCAGAAGGGTTTGGGACCATTGATCCCAGAGTCTGGGTACCTGCCTAGCACCCTTGGATCATTGGACTGGGCTCCAGAGATTCCAAGGGCTTGAGTGGACTACACCCAGTGACCTTCATTCAACCAGGGCAGCCAGGCCTGCTGAAGGGGGAGCCAAAACAGCACCACTCCACAAGGCGAGTAGCAGCTCACCAGGGCAGGTCCAGAAAAGTTTGGGACCATAGATCCCAGAACTGGGTGCATTCCAAGCCTCCTTGGGTCATTGGATTAGGTTCCAGAGGTTCTGCAGGCTTGAGTGGACTGTGCCCAGAGAACTTCTTTCAATCAGGGGAGCCAGACCCACTGAAAGGGGAGCCAAGATGGTGCTGTGCCACAAGGGAAAGCTTTGGAAAATTGCTGGAAACATGGAAATACAAGAAAATGACAAAACAAAAGACCAAAATGCAATCTCAAACCTCTAGCCCATCCCAAGAAACCAAAGCCATGTACATATAAGAAAATACTACACATACACCTAAAATGCATGAAATGATATCAACTGATATAAAGAAGCAACTGAAATACAGGAAGCTATGAGGGAACTCAAATCAGAAATATTCCCCCAAGTAAAAGAAGAAATGATAAAAGTAGTGAAAGAAATACTGAATGCATCCAACAAAGAGAAAGCTGAACAGTTAGAGGATCAAAGAAAAATGATAAAACACCTGAATGAACAGTTTAAGAGACAAACAGAATGCATTAAGCAGATTTAAAGACAAATACAGGAAATCAAAAACTCTAATGAAAGTAAAGATAGAATCTCAGACCTTGAAGATAAGATTGCAGCTAGTGAAAAGGAAAGGAAAGATCTTCTAACAATAACAAGAAATCAGGAAATAACAATTCAACAGCTGCAAGATGATGCAAAGAAAAACAACATAAGATTAATAGGGATAAAAGAAAAAGAAGGGGAAAACACAAATGATATCAAGGCTATTTACAGAAGTAATAGCTGAAAATTTCCAAAATATGACTATGGAAACTGACATACCAATTAGTGAGGCATAAAGAACTCAAAATAGCCATAACCAAAACAAAAGTATACCCAGACATATAATAATAACCATCCCAGAAATCCAACATAAGAACAGAATATTAAAAGCTGTTAGAGAGAAAAGACAGGTCACTTATAAAGGAAAACCTATCAGAATCACAGCAGACTTCACAATACAAACAATGAAGTCAAGAAAAGCATGGAGTGAAGTTTTTCAGATCCTAAAGAAAATTACTTCCAGCCCAGTCTGATGTACCCTGCAAAACTCTCCTTCAAAATGGATGGAGAAATAAGATACTTCCATGACAAAGAACAGCTGAAGAACTTCATGATCACCAAACCAAACCTACAAAGAATACTGAAAAACATTCTAGATACACATAGGAAAAAACCACTAAGCAAGATAGACAATTAAACATAATGGAAAGTTAAGGTACAACATCAGAAAGATAACATGTCAACAGTAAAGCAATATATGACAGTTATAACCATTAATGTAAATGGTCTCAATTCACCAATTAAAAGAAACAGACTGCAGAATGGATCAAGAAACAACATCCAACAATATGCTGTCTACAAAAAACCTATCTAATGAAAAGGAAACACATAGACTGAAAGGCAAAGTATGAAAAACAATACTCCATGCAACAGGAACTCAAAAAAAGAAGGGGTAGCTATTCTGTTTGTAGACCATGTGAACTTCAAACCAAGAATGGTCCAAAGAGATTAAGTAGGTCACTACATACTAGTTAGGGGAAAACTGCAAGAGGAAGAGATAACAATCTTAAATATATATGCACCAAATTCCAGAGCACCAACTACACAAAGCAAGTATTACCAGAAATGAAAAAAATCAAATAGACAATAACACAATTATAACAAGGGCCTTAACACACCAGTGACACAAAGGGAGAGAACAACTAGAGAGAAAATCAGCAAAGAAATAACAGAACTGAATCACACCTGTGAACAAATGGATTTGATAGACATATACAGAGTGTTCCAACAACATCAGAATATACATTCTTCTCACCAGTACATGGGACATTCTCTAAAATAGACCATATACTAACAACCCACAGAACATATTTAAGTAAATGCAAAAGAAGTGAAATTATCCCATGCATGTTATCAGATCATAGCGCCATGAAACAAGAAATTAATGATAAAAGAAACTGCAAAAACACCACAAACACATGGAAAGTAAATAATACACTCTTAAGCAATCAGTGTGTCACAGAGGAAATCAAAGAAGAAATTAAACAATATCTACAAGCAAATGAAAATACAAATACAACTTACCGGAACCTTTGGGATGCAATGAAAGCAGTCCTCAGAGGGAAAATTTTATTGCACTGAGTTCCCACATTAGGAAAACAGAATGAACACAAATAAGCAACCTGATATTACACCTCAAACATCTAGAAAAAGAAGAGCAAACGAAGCCCAAAGCCAAAAGATGGGAGAAAATTATAAAGATCAGAGCAGAAATTAATGCAATAGAGACTAAGAAAACCATTCAAAGAATCAATGAATCAAAGCATTGGTTCTTTGAAAGAATAAATAAAATTGACAAGCCCCTAGCCAACCTAATTTTAAAAAGGAAAGAAAAGACTCAAATTCATGCAATACAGAATGAAAAAGGAGAAATCACTACAGACCCTGTGGAAATACAGAAGATCATCAACACCTATTTTGAAAACCTCTACTCTCATAAGTTCAATAACACAGAAGAAATGGACAGATTCCTAGAAACATGAACCACCAAAGCTGGATCAAGAAGATGTAAAACTGCTGAATAACCCAATTTCTATTAATGAAATTGAAAATGTAATCAAGTCTCTACCAACAAAGAAGAGCCCAGGCCCAGATGGATTCACTGAGGAATTCTACAAGAAATACAAAGAAGACTTAATGTCAACACTCCTCAAACTCTTCAATGAAATTGAAAGGAAAGCAATTCTCCCAAAGTCATTCCTGGAAGCAAATATCACTCTAGTACCAAAACCTGAAAAAGACTCAACTAAAAAAGAGAACTACAGGCCAATCTCCCTAATGAACATAGATGCAAAAATTCTTAAAAAAATATTTGCAAGGATGCAGCAAATCGTCAAGAAGATTATACACCATGACCAAGTGGGATTCATCCCAGGCATGCAGGGATGGTATGCATGTTGAACCATCATACATAAATCAATAAATGTAATCCACCATATCTATAGAGCCAAAAGCAAGAAACACATGATCATTTCTATAGATGGAGAAAAAGCTTTTGATAAGATCCAACACCCATTCATGATAAGAAACTTACAGAGAACTGGAATAGATAGTCTTTACCTCAATATGATAAAGGCCATCTATGACAAACCAACAGCCAGTGCCATATTAAACAGCCAAAAACTGAAAGCCTTTACCTTAAAATCAGGCACAAGACAAAGATGTCCATTATCACAGCTCCCATTCAATTTAGTACTGGAAATACGAGCCAGAGCAATTAGACAAGAGAGGGAAATAAAAGGAGTAAAGATAGGAAAAGAAGAAGTTAAATTATCATTATTTGTAGATGACATGATACTCTACATAGAAGACCCCCAAACCTCCATTCAGAGTCTCCTAGATATAATAAATAAATTCAGCAAAGAGGCTGGATACAAGTCAATACTCAAAAATCAATAGCTTTCTTATACACGAACAACAAAATCACCAAGAGAGAAACAAGAGAAGCCACAACCTTCACATTGGCATCCAAAAAAATGAAATACTTAGGAATTAATCTAGTGAAAGATGTAAAAGAGTTGTACAGGGAAAATTGTAATACCCTGAAAAAAGAAATCGAAGAGAACCTCAGAAAATGGAAAGACATTTCTTTTTCATGGATAGAAAAAATAAATATTGTAAAAATGGCCATTCTCCCAAAACTGTTATACACATTCAATGCAATCCCAATGAAAATACCACTAGCATACCTCATAGATCTAGAGAAATCACTTCTAAAATTCTTCTGGAACCATAAGAGACCTAGAATAGCAAAGGAAATACTAAACAGCAAAGCCAAAGCAGGAGACATCACAATCCCTGACTTGGAGTTATAGTACAAAGCTACTGTAATAAAATCAACATGGTATTGGAATTAAAACAGACCTGAAGATCAATGGAATAGATTAAAAGATACAACTACAAACACACTCAACCACCGTATCTTTGATAAAGGGGGCAATCATGTTCACTGGAAGAATGACAGTCCCTTTAATAAATGGTGCTGGAAAAATTGGCTAACCATATGCCAAAAACTAAAATTAGACCCATGCCTATCACCATGTACTAAACTAAAATCCAAATGGATCAAAGATCTAAAACATTAAAACAGAAACTCTAAATTAGTGTTTGATTAGATCTTTGATTAGATCAAAGATCATTAAAACAGAAACACTAAATCTGTTGCAAGACAAAGTAGGCAAAAATCTTGAAGACATAGGGGTAAGTAGAGAATTCATGAACAAGAATCAAACTGCACAGGAAATACTTCCCAGAATCAATAACTGGGATCATATCTTATTAAAGAGTTTCTGCATGTCAAAAGAAACCTCCAGCAGAGTGAAAAGAAAGCCTACAAACTGGGAAAAAAATCTTAGTGAACTGTCCCTCAGACAAAGGACTTCTGTCTAGAAGTTATAAAGAATTTTAAAAAATCAGACCCTGAAATTCAAAGACCCAATCCAAAAATGGGCATCCAAGATGAACACACAGTTCTCAGATGAAGAAATACAAATGGCAAATAAATACATGAAAAAATGTTCATCATCATTGGTCATTAGAGAAATGCAAATTAAAACCACACTTAGATACCATCTTACTCCAGAAAGAATGGCCAGGATCAACAAAACTACCAACAACAAATGCCGGAGAGGCTGTGGGGAAAAAGGAATTCTTCTTCACTGTTTGTGGGAGTGTAGACTGGTGTAACCACTGTGGAGGTCAATCTGGAGATTCCTCAAAAAGCTGGGGATGGATGTCCCATTTGACCCAGCTATTCCACTCTTAGGCATATTCCCAGAAGATCTGAAAACATCTTACCACAGTGATATATGTGCATTCATATATGTTATACATGTGAAATAAGTCAACATCACATGTATAAATACTGTATAGTCTCCCTGGTGTAAGAAATGGTAAGTGTGCAGAAGATTTTATGGAAATCATGGTTTACCATTATATTGCTTTGATGTCTTACGTCTTCATTCATTGGTTCAAATGGTTTTATTCTGTTTTGTTTGATCTTAATATATGTGATCATATGAATAGCCACTTTGAAGACAAGACAGTATGGTAGCCAGTGTTGATTTAATATCATCTTGCTCTGAAGTCCTACCATGTTATGTTTGACATTATTGTGTGTAAAGCTAAGCTCAATTATTTCAAAGAAAGAGACATTATGATAGCTACTGTTAATATCCAATTGTCTTGTTGTGAAGTGCTGTGTTGCTTACATTGTTCTATTCTGATCTCTTTTGTTTTATTCTCTTTAAAATAAAAAAAGAAATTTATATCCACCAAACCAACCCTATAAAGAGTATTGAAGGACATATTACATAGAGATAAAAATGATCACAATCTCAAGAACAGAAAGAAACCACTAGGCAGAACAAGCAATTAAACAAGGGGGGCTCCCAAAACTGCTATACAGATTTAACACAATCCCAATCAAAATACCATTGACATACCTCACAGATATAGAGAAAACACTCCTAAAATTCATTTGGAAACAGAAGAAACCTAGAATAGCAAAGGCAATTCTAGGCAACAAAAGCAAGGCAGGAGGCATCTCAATTCCTGACTTGAAACAGTACTATAAAGCCACAGTGATAAAATCACCTTGGTACTGGCAAAGAAATAGACCTGAGGATCAATGGAACAGATTGGAAGATGCAAGCACAACTACAAAGACACTCAGCCACCTGATATTTGACAAAGGGGCTGTAATATGTCCACTGGAAGAAGGATAGTCTCTTTAATAAATGGTGTTGGAAAAAATGGCTCTCTACATGCCGAACACTGAAACTAGATCCATGCATATCACCATGCACAAAACTAAAGTCTAAATGGATCAAAGACCTCAATATTAAAACAGAAACACTAAATCTACTGGAAGACAAGGTAGGTAGAAGTCTTGGAGACATAGGGGTAGGCACAGAATTCATGAACCAAATGCAAACTGCATGGGAAACACTTCAAAGAATCAATAAATGGGATCTCACACTATTGAAAAGTTTCTTCACTTCAAAGGAAATCACCAACAGAGTGAAAAGAAAGCCAACAGAGTGGGAAAAAATTTTAACTAGCAACCCCTCAGACAAAGGACTTGTGTCCAGAATATAGAAAGAACTGAAAAACATCAATCCCCCAAATTCAAAGACCCTCTCCAAAAATGGGCATCTGAGATGAACTCACAGTTCTCAGAGAAAGATATACAAATGGCAAATAAATACATAAAGAAATGTTCGCCATCACTGGTCATTCGAGAAATGCAAATTAAAACAGCATTGAGATTCCACCTTACTTCAAGAAATCAACTGATAACAAATGTTGGCGAGGCTGTGGGGAAAAAGGAACACTGCTCCACTGTTGGTGTGAATGTAGACTGGTGCAACCATTATGGAAATCCATATGGAGAATTCTCAGTAGACTAGGATTAGAAGCCCCATTCAACCCAGCTATCCCCCTCCTGGGCATTTTCTCCAAAGAACTGAAAAGTTCATATCTCAGTGATATATGTGCACCCATGTTCATAGCTGCACAATTTGTGATAGCTAAATCCTGGAAACAAGCAAGATGCCCATCAACTGCAGAGTGGATGAAAAAGATGTGGCATTTTTATACAATGGAATATTACTCAGCTATGAAAAACATGACCTTGAGACCTTCAAGGGCAAATGGAGACAACTTGAGACTATCCTCATTAATGAAATAAATAAGAATCATATTTATAAATATCATATTGTATCTGTAGTGTAAAAAGTAAATAAGAACTACAAGTGTAATAAAACCAAAATGTGTAATTGCTATTGTAAAAAAGAGAGGAAAAGAAAGTACTCTAAGAGATATAACTGCATGTAAGTTTGAGTGTGTTAAGTAGATGACGATATTGCTGAATCTTTGTTGGATCTTTGAGCAAAACTGTTTGTAGTCTGACTGTTTGAATATTTACTATGTACCCTTTAACTTTGTAACTTGAACAACTACATCCAAGATGACAATACGTAATTTACAAATTACTGATTTCTTAGTGGGGCTTTTTCTCATTCTCCTTTTTCTTTCTTTCTTAAAGAATTCTGTATTATTGCTACCCTTTTTTGTTTGTTTTTTCTTTTTTTCTTCTCTTTAAATAAAATTTTAAAAATGTAAAAAAATGGGGGGAAGCAGAAAACAAACAACTGGAACATAACATGGCAAATTTGAGCCAATACATAACTGTTATATCCATAAATGTAAATGGCCTTATTTCACCTATCAAAAGAAATAGGTTGACAGAATGGATCAAGAAATAGGACCACACAATATTTTGTATACAAGAAACATATCTTACTTGAAAAGAAACTCACAGATTAAAAGTGAAAGGATGGAAAACAGTATTTCATGCAACAGGAACCCAGAAAAAAAGAGGGGTGGCTATTCTATTTGCAGACAAAGTGAACTTCAAACCTAAAAGGATTAAAAGAGATAAAGAAGACTACTACATATTTGTAAATGGAAAATTACAAGAGGAATAACTAACAATTATAAATATATATGCACCAAGTACAGGAGCACTCAACTATATAAGACAAATACTAATGGACATGAAAAAACAAATGCACAAGAACACAATTTAATAGGTGAACTTAACACCCCACTGTCACAAAGAGATAGATCAACTAAGCAAAAAGTTGGCAAAGAAATAACAGAACTGAATCAAATCTGTGAGCAAAGGGACTTAGTGGATGTTTACATAGTGTTCCACCCAACCACATCAGAATACACATTCTTCTCAGCTGCACATGCGATGGTCTCTGAAATAGACCATATATTAGCCCATAGAACATGCTTAAGTAAATGCAAAGGGATTGAAATTATCCCATGCATCTTATCTAACCATAGTGAACTGAGATTGGAAATTAATGCAAAAAAACCTGTAAAACCTACATACAACACATGGAAATTAAATAACAACCACTTGAACAACCAATGGGTTACAGGTGAAATTAAGAAATTCAGCAATATCTAAAATTCAATGAAAATGCAGATAGACTGAAACCTGTGGGATACAATGAAAGCAATCCTAAGGGGGAAATATTTAGCAGTGAATTGTCACATCAGGAAAACAGAATGAGCACAAATAAATGACCTAATGCTATGCCTCAAGTTTCTAGAAAAAGAAGAGCAAGTCAAGCCAAAGCTCATAAAAGAAATTACCATGATCAGAGCAGAATTAACACAATTTACACTAATAAAACAATACAAAGAATGAATGAATCAAAGAGCTGATTGTTTGAGAGAATAAACAAAATTGATAAACCTCTAGCCAATGTTATCAAGAAAAAGAAAAAACCTTCAATTCATGCTAACAGGAATAAAAAGGGAGAAATTATAACAGATCTCATGGAAATTCAGAAGATCATGAATACCTACTTTGAAAATCTTTACTCACATAGGATGGAAACACAGAGGAAATGGACAGATTTCTAGAAACATATGAATTACCAAAGCTGAATCAAGAAGATATAACAATTTTCAATAACCCAAAATCAGCTACTGAAACTGAAAATGTGATTAAAAACTTACCAACAGGTCTTTATGGATTCATGGCTGAATTCTGTAAGAAATCTAGAAGAAATTTACTACTTATACTCAAACTTTTCAATGAAATTGAAAGTGAAGCAATTATTCCTAATTCGTTCCTGGGGCAAGTATTACTCTGATACTAAAACCAGAGAAAGAACCTATCAAAAAGGAGAACTATAGGCCAATCTCCCTAACGAACATCTATGCACAAATTCTCAATAAAATACTGGCAAATGGAACAAAGCAAATCATTATAAATATTACACATTATGACCATGTAGGATTCATCCCAAGAATGTAGGGATGGTTTAACATGTGCAAATCGTTAAGTTTAATACACCACATCGACAGAGCCAAAGACAAAAATCACATGATCATCTCAATAGACACAGAAAAGGCTTTTGATAAAATCCAACACTTGTTGGACTTTACAATCTACAGAACAGATTTACAATCTACAGAAACTTGGAATAGATGCTATCTACTTCAATCTGATAAAAGCCATCTGTGACAAGCCAATAGCCAATATTATACTAAATGGACAAAAACGGAAAGATTTCTCTCTAAAATCAGGAACAAGACAAGGATGTCCACTATCACCACTTCTATTCAATATAGTTCTGGAAACATTAGCCAGAGCAATTGGACAAGAGAAAGAAATAAAAGGAGTAAGGAAGAAAGAAGTTAAATTATCACCATTTGCAGATGACATGACACTCTATATAGAAGATCCCAAAAACTCTATCAAAAGACTACTAGAGTTGGTAAGAAAATTCAGCAAATATGCAACACAATCCCATAACCTGAGAGGTACATTTTTGGCAAAGATTTTATACTTCTTGGGGTAAGAATCTGAGTTCCCCTACCATCTGGACCAGCAGAGGCCCTCACAGAACATGGGTGAAATCTAGAATACAGTAGAGAGGGGAAGTGGTAACTCCTAGTTTTGGACTTGAGAACCAACTGCAGTGTTAGTATCTGTAGTTTGTCCTATTAGACCAACTTGTGAATTTTGCCCAGAAAAAGAGGTATCCAAGTATTTATTAAGAATAAGCTCCCAGAACTCAAGTTACATACTGCATACTTAATGTGTGAAGTAAGTGAAGCAGCAGTATACAAGTTGGCTGTCTTGGGAGCTGAGGTGTACTCCCTTCTCATGATTAAAGCACTTCCTCCTCATGTGCTATAAGGCTAAAGTTTTTCTTTATTCCCTAGGGACAGTCCTTAGCAAATTGCTCTTTAGAATACTTATATAAAGTCCCTGTCCTTCCTCCTTTGGGATAACTATGAAAGGCCATTCCAGGACAAATTTTACTGTGGGATCAACTGAACCTATGTCATGGCTCTATTTAGTCCCATTCATCCTCTGTCCAATGTTTCTCCTTCGTTCCACTAAAATAGTATTCTTCCATCAACTTCCTGTCCTAACATTTCTATCAGGAACATGGTTCCTAGGGAATGTGATTTGTACCAGTTGTTTCTGTTATACTGAAAATCACCCAATGATTCTAATGGTGACTATTTTAAATGTTAATCATTGGCACTTGTTTTGGCTCACATGTGTAGCATCAGAGATTTGGTCAGGGTTTATCATGCTATTCATTTCTATAAGCCCTAAAGAGTGACATTTATTTAACTCATGATGTTTCCCACAATACGTTTACACAAAGTAATAGATACCCAAATGTGTGGTTTGTCATTTTTGAACTTGCTATAATGGAGTACATATTTCTCTGGCTATCTGGGAATCTGGGTATGGGACATCTCACTAGTTGATATATAGTACAGGGCAGGAAGACAATTCTATACACCTGAGTTTACATCACTATGAGATAGATAACAAGGTTAAAAGTTTTCAAGAATATGGTGCTCTGGTGGGTGGAGAGGCCTGGGCTAAAGGTTGAAGCCCTATAATGAGTAGTTTTGAGAGCTTTGGGGATGAATTTTTTATTAGGTTCAATAATGTTTCCTCAAATTCATGTTCCTTCAGTACTTCACAATGTGACCTTGTTGGAAAATAGTATCTTCATAGATGTAATCGAGCTAAGATGAGGTTGTACTGGTTTAAAGGGGCCCTGGTCCTGTGGTTAGTATCCCTACAAGGAGAGGAAATTTAGGGACAAATTTACAGAGAAGGATGCAGTGTAAAGACAGAAGACACCAATAATACCATGTGATGGTGAAACCATAAATAAGAGTGATGTGTTCACAAGCCAAGGATCACTGGCACAAACCAGAAGCTGAGAAGAGGCAAGGAAATATCAATTCTAGAACTTCTACAGAGTGTGTGGATATGTTGCTGTCTTGGCTTTAGACTTTTTGCTTCCAGAACTGTGACAGAGTGCATTTCTGATGTTTTAAACCATCTTGTGTAAGTTTTTTATAGAAACCCAAGAAACTGGTAGGAATATAAAAATGTTCTTCTAAAAATGCTTTCATGCAACACTTCCATTATTCTTATAGCAGATAAGGATGAGGTCGAAACTGCTCAATTACTTGAGGCACTTTTGGAGTA
This sequence comes from Hydrochoerus hydrochaeris, assembly GCA_004027455.1. Taxonomy (NCBI): domain Eukaryota; kingdom Metazoa; phylum Chordata; class Mammalia; order Rodentia; family Hydrochaeridae; genus Hydrochoerus; species Hydrochoerus hydrochaeris. Next base: position 164,672 of record PVLA01003049.1, read on the forward strand.
AAGAATGTAGCCTTTCCCAGAAATACAGAACCAAGGATTAAAGATGGATGCTCAGATGACAGTTAGATAACTTCACATTCTTTCTTCATTGTCCAGACTGTGGAGTAATTGGCATCATCTTCAAGCAGATATAGTGTCCCCCACCCTCTACCCCATGGCAGAAGACACGCTCTGACATTCTCTCTTGTACCTACATTTCACACAGGTATAAATGTGTTGTGAGAGGCTTTGGCCTTTTAAAAAAATGATCAACAGGAACAGACACTCTGTGCTTTCCCTTTCCCTGCTCAGATGTGGCTGATTCTGTTCCTGGCTGCTTTTTGTACTCATGACTCTGTGAGTTTGTGGCAGTTATGAAGCTTCCCAGTATCTCAAGCATTATCTTTTTTAATATCTGCAAGTAGTACAGGTTGGGGCTGAAGTCCTGTAAAGGTAGAGACTGAGCATCCTTGCCAAGCAGTCTGTTTCCCCCTGCATGTGAAACTGCAACCTCACCAACCTGAGCACTCAACAGATGCTCCACATTCTTTCAATACCAAAGATACATTTTATTTTCAGGGACCCATTGAAATCCCAGGTGGAATTGTCTTTGTAACAAGTATTCTCAGTTTCATCCTCAGGTCTTACCTCAAAGAACAATTCCTGATAACAAGATAAAGGAAAAAATTAGCTTCATTCTCTAGCAGTCTTATTCATATTTCCTGGGATATGCAATTTGAACTGACAATTGTTAATCCTTTCAATAAAAAGAAAATTTGAGTGCTTTCATAATTCTTAATTTTAACCAGGATTACTTTCCCAAATAAATTACTTATGTTATTTATAGGCTTTCTGTTTTTTAATTTTCTTTTCTGCTGGTGACAGAGTCTAGGACCTTATACATGCTGAACAACTGCCATAGCAATGGGATTTATCCCCAGCTCTTTGTCTAGGCAGCATTAGGCACCCTGAGAAGATAACAGAGTTTGTAACAATCAGCCACTATAGTTAGTACACTTTTATAAATTGCAACCATATTTTCCTAGATTATAAAAAGGTATTTGGGGGCTAATTCAGGATGTTAAAACTAAATGAGAAATATAATCAAAAGAGAAACACACTGTACCATACTAAGTTCCACTTTTATATTCTGTAGTTACTCTGAGAAGTGTGTTTTCAAGGTGTACGTTTTGGGTAGCAGAGCAAATTACTACACAGTTATGTAAGACCCTGTAGGACTGGTTACTTAATGTTTAGGGTCCAGTGCAAAATTAAAACATGGAATCCTTTGTTCAAAAGTGTTTAAAATTTTCAACTTGGGTCTGGGGCATTTCCTCTGTGCAATTTTACAGGCTGTTTGTCCATGAAGCTACTATGACACACAGATCATACTTTCAGGACAGCAGGAGTCTCAACAAACCACCTGTCCCTTGGGAGGGGAAATATCATAGCAACTACACCCATTTTCAGACTTCCAGAAAATTATGTGATTCTCCCCGTGGTCATTTGGGAAGTCAAGATTGACTCAGTAACTGTCTTCCTGTAATAGAAAGAAACAGACCAGCACCATAGTACTACTGACTTCCTGAGATTTAGCCATGAGAAAGTGGGATGTTCATAATTCCTTTGTGTGATTTCATGTCCCCGATTGTACAGTGAGAAAGAGCACTTTACAGAGTTCTTCAGTCTTCCAGTAATACCTGAGAGATACTTACTACAATAATCTCAGGTCAGTACTTCATGTTTTCCTCTTTCTCTAATGTTGTATAGAGGCTGTCTTACTCTGGATCTCTCACTATGCTGTTTTTACCTTGCCCAGGACTCTGAGGCCTCTAGGGGGCTCTCCGTCATCTCTGGTCATAATCACACCAAGCCCTGAATTTGCTATTTCTGATTATTTCTCACCTTGCTTGAGGAAGATGATTTAGGAGAGGAGAAACTCCATAATAAAGAAGAAGGGATCAGAAATGAGGACACTGAGCTCAGAGACTCTAGAATGGCACTCAAAGAATTACAGCATGAGAAGATGTAACTTTTTGTTCCAGAGTAGAGATTCATAAGCCATCACTGTCTGTGTCCATATAGGAACGTTCAGGCTTCTGCTTATTTTTTTTATAAGTTTCTCTTTAGTGAATAATCTTGTCACTGCAGACTACTTATATGTTTTTGAGAAAACACCTGGAGAAATCAACACAAACTGCATTTAAAAATTCATAGTCTTATTTATTTAACTTAATATTGTGATCTCAAGTGTGAGAAACCCAAAGTATAAATAAGGAGAAAAATTAAGAATAGGTGTTAGGAAGTAGTACTATTCCAATGTTTTATCCCATTCCTGTACCCAAGGGAATTTCTTTCTGTAACTCATTTTTACGACTGTGACCAGTACTGAGTACATGAGCTCCCCTCTCTTCATTTGCCTTTCCTAACTTCACTTTCACAAGTTTTGAAATGTGTCCTGCCTCACATATAGAGAGAGGTAGCAGGAGAGTAAACCAAAAATATTCTTCCTCCAACTAAGTCACAGTAAAGATATTTTGTCTATGTCAGATAACATGCTACACACACAAGCAAGAAATCAGAGAACAGTTTCATCCTTTTAACAGTCACTGCTTGGCTAGTTTTTAATTCCCTGATCTCTTATTTGAGGCTGTGTATAAGGTGGCCCAACCACACATAATTAGTGCATTCTACTTGATGGAGTTCAGGGCACCCTTGGATTTAGGTGCAACAAAGACTGTCCAAATCTCCATATAGAAATATAACAGAGGTTTAGTAAAGTGATCAGTCTGATTTGTAGACGTTAACAGGAATTTTGCTCATATATCGTACAGAAAGAATAAATCTCAATTATAGTTAATGGCAGTGACTGACTTCCTGTAATACAGGACACATTAGATTGTTAACTCTTTCTACTGCTACCCTCATCCTCCACCACCACCCCCCTTACCTAAATGCAAAAGCAACCGTGGTCATTTCCTCTGAGGTAGCAACTCTTCTTTCCTGTTACAAACCACTATGGTGATAAGTGCAGGCGGATCTAAAGATGACCAGAAAAACATCCTGCCCTTTTAGTAGTATCTAATTAACTATAAAGTCATAGGCCTTGCTGATCTCTACTTGGTGGGAAATTGTGATGTGTTTGTATATCTCACATTGCTCTGAAAGATCTACGATAGTCCCTAAACAAGCAGACTCACCAATGATAAAGCATAAAGATCAAGGAGCATTTGATTTTAGAAATTTGAATGTTATGTATTAACTGATAACATGTAATGCAGGTTAGCTCAAAAGTGGCAATTATTTGTACTATCCTCCCCCCAAAAATTTATTCTTAAGTAGAATGACTTGTTTTATACTCCAAATGTACTGGTTTGGGGCTAGCGTGTTTCTCCAAAGCCTCATGTGGAATTGGGTGGTGGATGTGCTACAGTTGACATGCTGTGAGGAGGTGAGTCCTGATTAGAGGTGAGTCATTGCCAGTGTTACTTACAAGTGAAAATCCCTCCTCTGGCTCCAGCCTACTCTGTATTCTGGCCACCATGATGCAAATGGCTTTCCTCTGCTTTGTTTCTCTGCCAGGCTGTTTTGGTCAGAAAGCCAACAGAACATAAACTGTAATTGTGAGCCAAATAAACCTCTCTTCCTTTAAATTGTAGGTGTCAGGTATTGTGTCTCTGTGATGAGAAAGTGACCAAGACACCAAGGTTCCCTGTACTTGCCAAAATGTTGTACTGATAATGGTCACAGATATTCAAAGAATAACTATATTAACATTAATCAACTTTCTGGATAGACTGAAGCCTAGATTGACAAGGCAGTGGAGAAAAGAGGATGAGGCAGATGTTGGTGTATGCCCTCACCCTGGAAAGAGGGCTTCAGAGCAGGTGACAATAGTACAAACAGCAAGGAAGTTCTGATCCTGTTTTTCTCCAATTCACTTTGTCACTTGTGCTATAGCCAGAAATATCTATGGTAGTGATCTCAGGTATTCATGGCCTTGACTCATATCAGGGAAGTACAGATATCACTAAGTTGTGATTTTAAACAATTAAAAATAAAAGGCAAAATGGATGTACTTGAAGAACAAATTTTGAGTTGGAATATCAATTTTCTGAGAAAAGAAAAGAATAGGATCAGAAAATATTACTGAAATGCTGAAGGACATCAAGACAACTACTACTTCTCTGGATTACCAGAAGAAAAGAAAAAGAAACCTAGAGAAATGGGGGAAAAAATAAAGAACTAAAAGTGATTCAAAGAAATTTAAAAATGAGGTTCAATTTTAAAAGAATTGTAATTTCCATAAAGTTAGATGAAGTAAATAATCAACTAGGACAAATCATAAAGAAACTTAGGATACTTAATAAAAGTTTCCAGAAAAGGGGCCAAGAAAAAAATAAGAATATTGAGTAAAAGTCGTGGCAATTTTACTTACAAGAAGACAATAAAGTAATATTTTAAATGTCTTATAAACAATGACCTATAACTTATAATTATATGTACCACAACAATGTCATTAAGTCAGAGAGAAAAATTATGAGTTCAATTCACAGCTTTTTAAATCCAACATATACTTGATGTTGCTATTAACATAAAATGAAACAGTATAATTTAACAATATGTACAAGAGAATTGCAATGTCTTTCAAGGATCAACTACGACAAAATACAGATCTAAATGGGTTTTTGGTTGAGTTTTATCACAGAAAAATTACCATTTTACAAAAAAAATAGAAAATAGAAAGATAAAGTCTCCATTTAGGTGTTGTGTACTCTAAGTTTCTGTGAATTTATCCATTTCATGTAGGTTAACCAAATTTGTGTTTTGCAATTATTCATAGTACAGTCTTATAACCTTTTAAAAGTTTTTGTAGTATTGGCAGTAATGTCCCTATTTTGCATTTATCTATGCACATGCATGCAAAAAAATTTTATAATTTCTGTATAAATGAGTATTACCATCATAGTAACTAAACTTATTTTCTTATATTTTGCTTGTATAACTACATGGCTTCACATTAGGGACACAAACATTTTAGTCTTAACTCATCTTTGAAGAAATCATTGTTCTGTCTTCATCAAAGATGTTTCCAGGAGACATTTGGAAGATGGCACAGTGGTGAGCAGTAGCAAGTCAGCTTTTCCAAGGAGTCCAGAAGCTGAAGTATATTACAGCAACTTGAGGAAGAGAAGGAGGGATGAAGATCCCTGAGGCCCAGGAAAGTTCTAAAGAGTGAATTACAACAGGGAGAGTGAGTTAATAGACCTCAATGCCAAAGAAAGAGGTAGCAAACTGTGCTTTCTCCTTCACTCCCACTTTGTTGGCTAACTGCACCTTCTCCCTCATACCCAGATTGTGGTGTGAGAGAGTAGGCTCAAGACTACTGAGGTCAGTGATGGTGGAGGACCCTGGAGTCCTCCAGGGAGATACACACCAGAGGAGTACAGTAGTAGATGCTGTGAGTTCAGCAGCTGGTGAGTTACTCCAGTCTAAATGTCCCCAAGAGAGGATGATTAACTGGATACCAGTTGGGGGTTGGGCCTGCTGAATCCAGGACTCAGGGCACCGGTAGGTTGACTCCATCTTGGGGCTACAAGTGTCTGGGTGAGGCACAGTCCTGAGAGATCCCCAGGATCAGGGAGGTAAGATCAAGCTGGAAAGAAACACCAATAGTGTTGTAGGGTGAACAACTCTGGTCACAAGTCCAAATCCAGGAACCAGGATCAGCCTGAGCCTCTGTGGAATTGAGTTGGCAACCCACCCTACTCTTACTGTAGACTTGTTGGAATTATATAGTACTCCAGCCTAATCTTTCTGTAGGCTTGCTGGGATCAGACAATGTGAATCTGGGATCTGCCTGCCTCCTTTGTCTACCAGTGACAACAGAGACACACTCTGAAGTGGACACTGGCACAAAATTGTAGAGCCCAGGAAACAACCAAAGATGACATGAAATCACAGAGAAATGTTCCTCTTCTTTGCTTGTTTGTTTTGTTTTTTTTTGTTTTGTGGGTTTTTATTGCATACTCTTGTTTTTTCATGAGAGTAAACGTTGTGTTTAGTTTTTTGTTTTGTTTAATTCTTGTTTTTGTTTCTTCCTTCTTTGCTTCCCTGCTCTCTTCTTCACCATTCTTCAAAAACTTAGGTAATCTTACTTTGTCTTCAACTTTGCTTCTTTTGCTTGCTTGCTTGCTTGCTTGCTTGCTTGCTTTTTGTTTGCTTTTTGTTTTTTTTGGTTGGTTGTTTGGTTGGTTGGTTTTGTTTTGTCTTTTTGAGACAGGACCTTGCCATGTAGTTTAGCTGACCTTGATATGAGCTCAGGCTGGCCTTGAATTCACAGCAAATCTCCTGCCTCAGCCTTCCAAGTGCACATGCACCACCATTCCTGGCTTTCAACCTTACTTCTAATGTCTTTCTCTTCTTTTATTTGTCTATTCTTCTGCTCTTATTCCTTTTAAATTTTCTTAACAGAGGGTAAAAATCATCCCACTGAGGGGATATTATATATATATAAATTTCTTGTTTGTTTTGTTTTGTTATATAACTATAAATCTTGTTAATATGGTTAAAGGTAGCAAATTAATCATTATCACAGCTTGTCATTTTCTAGACTGTGCTACTTCCTATTGTTACTGTATTATTACTTGCAGTAGCTAAGATGACACAATTGTTCTGGTCAGTTTTTCTTGCTTGTATACCAAGACTAAGATTTTCTGAGGCTCCTAAACAATGCTATAGACTAGTGCCAAAGAACCAGGGGCTAGGTCAAATAGGCAGCAACTTCTGATACCCAACAAATTGAAGATATAGGATCCTGTGAGATTCAAAAGCCAAATGTCAGCTCACATAGAAGACATCTAAAAGTAGTCACTTCTTAAGGAATCTTCAATATTGGAAGCTACCTGCCATAAGCAATTTGCAGCATCAATGAAGAAACAAATTTTTAAAAATTTAAAAATTCATTTAGAAAATGAATAGACACAGAAGTAAGATGCAACCATAGACCTCCAGCTTGCCCAAGGCAAATTCAGGAAGCAGTGAAATGGAACAAATCAAAAGCCCCCCACCCTGAACACTCTGAAATGGCAACAGTGAAAGTAACAAAGCAGATAAATTAGGCTCTAGAAAAAAATCAAATGAGAAATAATGTCTCAGATAACTAAAGAGGTGAAGGACATGGTTAGTGAATCTAAAGTAGACACATATTTAAAAAGTAAAGGAGCTTAGGAAAATGATGGAAACCATGAATGCCCAATACAGGAAAGAAACAAAATCCAGGAGACAGATTCAAACAGATATCTAGGAGATTAAATAATCTATTGCAAGCATGTGCAGCAGTATGTGAGGCAGAGTATCCGATCTAGAAGATAAATTTGTAGTTAGTGATCATGAAAAGAAATACTTCTTAAAAATAGCAAGGGATCATGAAAAATAAATCCAAAGGATACAAGATGATGCAAAGAAGAATAATATTATCATCACTCTTGTTCAGTATACTCCTCAAAACATTAGCCAGAGGAATTTAGCCCCAAAAAAGGAAATAAAAGGGATATATATGTGAAGAATGAAATGTCAGTGTCATTATTTGCAGGTGACATTATCCTCATTATCCAAAAAAATCTAGTGAAAGATTTAAAATCAATAACTAAATTTATTAATTTACCAGGATACAAAATCAGCACACAAAAATAATAACATTCCCTTATACTAATAACAAACACTGAGAAAGAAATTAGGAAAACAATGCCATTCACAATAGCATCAAGAAAACTTAAATACTTATGAATTAACCTAGTTAAGTAAGTGAAAGACTTTTATAATGAAAATTGCATCACTTTTTAAAAAAAAATGTCAGGGAGGATATCCAAAAAATATGCCCTGTTTGTGGATATGCCCTGTTTGTAGATAGGCAGAATCAATGTAATCAAAATGGTCATGTTTGCAAAACTGATATACAAATTTAACACAATCCCTATCAAAATACCAATGGCATTTCTCACAGATATACAGAAAATAATCGTAAAATTCGTATCTAAACAGAAGAGACTCGGAATAGCAAAAGAAATCCTGCAAAACAAAAGCAAAGCAAGAAGCATTACAGTCCTTGATTTAAAGTTATTCTACAGAATAACTATGGTTAAAACAGGATGTAGTGCCACAAAAATAAATGTGAATCAATGGAATAGAACAGTGGAAGGAGAAGTTACCTGAGGTGACCAGGTGTGGTTGTGCACGCCTGTAATACCAGCACTTGGCTGAGGCAAGAGGATCGCTGTGAGTTCAAGGCCATCCCTGACTACACAGTAAGATCCTGTGTCAGAAAAAAAGAAAGAGAGAGAGGGAGATAGAAAGAATGAAACCCAAGTCATATTTAACTATTTTATCTTTGACAAAAAGCCAAAAGATATACACTGGAGGAAAACTAGACTCTTTATTAATTAGTGCTGGGAAAACTCACTTCATAATGTACTAAAATTAAATCAAAATATCTCAAGAATATAAATGTTAAAACTGAAATGATTTGCTGGAGGATAAAATAGGTACAACTCTTGAAGGCATTGGCATAGGCAAGAACTTTGTGAACAGAATTCCAAAGGCACAAGAAATAATACTAAGAATCAACAAATGGGATCAAATTAAAAACCTTCTCACAGAAAAGTAAACAATCAGAAGAGTTAAAGGACAACCTACAGAATGGGGAAAAAGTTGTCACCCAATCCTCAGACTGAGGACTAACATCTGTAATATATAAACACATCAAAAAAATTAGATCCACCCAAAGTAAAAGACTGAATGAAAAAATAGACAACTGAAATGAAAAAGAACAAATGGCCAATAGACACATGAAAAAATCTTCATTATCACTGGTCATTGGAGAAATGCAAATTAAAACTACATCAAGATACCATCTTACCCCAGAAAAAATAACCATCATCAAAAAATCAAATATCAAATACTGATGGGACATTTTGGAGCCATTCTATACTGTTGGTGGTAATGTAAACAAACACAACCACTATAAAAATCAGTATGGAGATGCCTCAAAAAATTAAAAATAGAAATACAATTTGATATAGCTACCTCTTCTGGAGGTACCTTCCCAAAAGAGTTAGTTATCATATTACATGGATACATGCATACCCATGTCTACAGCAGCATAATGCTAAATTATGGAATCTGTGTATATGTCCACCAACATATGACTGGATAAAGAAGATGTAGCATTTTTACAAAATGGAATAGTCCTCTGCCATAAAAGTGATAAAGTTGCAGTATTTGTAGGCAAATGGATTCAACCTGAGAACATAATGATAAATGAAGTAAGTCAGACACACAAGCTTAAATGCTTAAATATCACATGGCTTTTGAGAGAGAGACAGAGAAAACACAATAGAAGTTGGATAAATAGGAAGTAGACAGAGGTTCAATTACCTCCCAAAATTATTTATTATGTTGTTTCAAAAAGTCTAATATTTTTTCCTGGAAAAGAAAGCTTTGTCCTTTTATTTGTTTGTTCCTTCTATGTGACAGAAAATTTTTTTGTCTATGACTTGTACTCTGAATAACATTATGGTCATTCTTTTAAGATCATGATAAAAGGTATATTAATCATTGCAAGCCTCTAATTTTTTAATGAAATTCTGTTTTATTTTTATATAGAAAACTTATTTTTATTTTTTATTTTTACATAATTAAATAAGTTTGTTTTTAAGTGATGTATAAATTTGATGAAACTTTTATCAAAATTTAGGCAAAATTTTTGCACAAATCAGATGATACCAAACCAAACCCATATGGAAATACAAAAAAACTAGAATAGCCAGATGATTTTGAAAAAGAGCAAAACATTGAGAGCCTAGTATTTCTTCACTTTAAAAATTCCTATTAGCCAGCATGGTGGCACATGCATGTAATTCCAGCACTCAGGAGACTGAGGTAGGAGGATCATTGTGAGTTTGAGACCAACTTGTGATACAAAATGAGCTCAAAGCCACCCTGAACTGCCTGGTGAGATGCCATCTCAAAAAGACAAAAAAAAAATCCTATTAAGTTACAGTAATGAAAACTGCATATTCTGGCACATAACAGTGGAACAGTATGCAATGAAAAATAAATTCTTCCATTTATTATGACTTAATTTTTCACAAACTCAGTCAGCGGATGAGTAACAAGTTAGTTAATGAGAAAAGAATACTTTCGTTTTCTTAAAAGTAACACTAAGGAAATTGTAAATTCACATGTAAAGACAGAATGTTGAACCATATCTCACATGATATACCAAAAATAATACAAAATAATACAGAGACCTAAATATAAGAGCCAAGACTGTAAAACATTTTGAAGAACAGGGTATAAAATTTTGTGACCTTGGATTTGGTAATAATTTTGAAAATATAATACCAAAATCTGAAGCAAGAAAACAAAAAGTATATCAGGTGAATTTCACAAAAATAAAGTATTTCATGTCATAATTGAAAAAGAGAAAAGACACACATTAAGGGATAAAATATCTGCCATATATTTGTTAAGGTGCTACTATTCGAAATATATATTTAAAAATGCAACAAGGAAAAAAATCTCAACAAGAAGAAAAATACCTCAACTAAACTGAGAAAAGACTTTAATTTCTCAAAGCAGGTATGTAAACAGCCAATGTACACTTGAAAATATGAAGGCCAGCATTAGTCATTAAGGAAAAGAAATTAAAGCCATTATGTGATTGCATTTCACGTCCAGTAGGATAACTGAAAATGGATAAATTGAAATGGTAGTGAAGACATGGAGAAATCACAATTCTCATACACTTCTGGTAACTATGTAAAATTGTTCAGTCACTTTGGAAACAGTTTTGAAATTATCAAATGTTAAACACAGAGTTATTTATTACCCAAAAATTCCATAGCACAGTATATACATAAGCAAACTAAAAACATGTGCCAATACAAAAATCTGTAAATAAATATTCATAGAAGTGTTATTCCTACTTGCCAAAAAAGTAGAAAAAACCCAATTGCTTATCTATTGTAGAATGCATAAGGAAAATGTGCCATATTGACATAATGGAATTTTGTGTTGCAACAGAATTTGGTGACCAATAAAACATACAATTTGATGAGGAGATTTGAACCATTGAAGAAAATCTATGAAAAAAAGACCATTAATGTAAAAGACATTATTAGGTAGCAGTAGACTTTAGTTCTTGACATTCCATTAAAAAGTGAGCACAACTATAAGAACTTTAGCCACTTCCTTCTAACAGACTACCCTTTCACTCTGAATCACACTTTTAGGTTTTAGTAAATGATGAGTAGTTTACATTAGAATATTGACTTAACTGTTTCTGAGTTCACCTTCCTAAGAGTAAACACTGACTTCAGAACTGTGTTATCGAATGTTATGCTATTAAGAAACCAATGAGAGCCAGCCTTCTTGGTAAGCTACATGAGCTGTGCACACTCCAGGGAGAAAAAAGTCAGCATCTCCCAAGAATCCACCATGCTAGGACTTGGGGGACCAACCAAGAAATCAACCAGCCACCCTTCCTGGTATGCTGTGCTGGTGGCACCTACTCCAAGAAGAGAAAATACAGCATCACCCATGAGCCAGCCATGCTAAAATCAAACATCATCCATTCTCCCACCCCGTTAACAACTGGTTGGTTCAGAGGACAGCTTGAGTTGATAACAACTAAAGTACATAAAACAATTAAATGCTTGTATTGTTTGGTTGATTATGCAGACCTGGGGCTAGTGGTCTGAACACCTCTTGGGAGGATGACAGTATGCAATATAACAGATATGGGGGATTTCATCCTATCTTGTCTTTGAAGTCCAATACTGTTTTGCTTTGGTCTGATTAATTGCCTTGCTTTATTCAATATTCTGTTTTGATTGGTTTTAGAGTGTTTTGTTTTTTACTTGATTTTTCTGTACCTGATGGAATGGACAATTATTGTGAAGATAACAAGATATTCTGAGGTAACTATTATGGTTTATCCAGTATCTGGCTCTGAAGTTCTGTACCAATTTTGTTGCATTGTCTTGATTGGCTTAGTTTTGTCTTGTTGGATTTTACTATTTTTAAAATTTAAAAAGAAAAGAAAACAGTGAATTTCATTGCACCTAAAAGAAGGCAAGACTGTGATATATGGAAGGTGATGATAGAGATATTCCAACTGAGAGCCCACCTGAGAAAAATGCATGTTTGAAGGCTAAATTTCCCAAGATGTATCTATATTCGTAAAAGAACATCACTGATCTGGAAAGCTCAGACTATTTATTAGAAAAAAATTCCTGATGGAATAAGCCCCAGTGAGCTGCACAAGATGGGAAAAGGCCCACCCATCACCCCACTGCAACTGTGGGAGCTCCACTTTACTGTGCAGGATGGAGGAAGGCCCACTCGCCATCCTTCCACCACTGTGGGAGCCCTGATGACCTGTGTGAGATGGGAAAAGGCCCACCCACCACACTTGTCCCATAAGTTCTAGCATGTTGTACTGCAATATCATTTAATTGTACATACTGTTTAATTTCTTCTTTATTTTTATCTATTGTCCACTGGATGTCCATAAGGGTGTTCTTTAATTTCCATGCATTTATAGAGTTTTGTGGATTCTTTTGCCATTGATTTCCAGTTTCATTGCAATATGGCCAGATAACATGAATGGAATAATTTCAGTACCTTTCCACTTGCTTGAAAATGTCCTATAAGGTATTATGGGATCTGTTTGGGAGAATGTCCCATGTTCAGCTGAGGAGAATGTGTACTCTGATATTGTGTGGTAGAACACTGCAGACATCTACTAAATCCATTTATTAAGGTTTTGCTTGAGTTCTGGCATTTTGTTGTTGATTTTTTTGTCTAGTTCATCTGCCTATTTGTGACAGTAAGTATTATGTTTCCCCATCACAAATGTATTAGTGCTTTTATTAATTTTTAATGTCCATTAATATTTGTTTTATAAAGTTGATTGCACTTATATTTAGTGCATAGATTCTAATGATTAGTATCTCTTCTTCTAGACTTTTCCCTAAGTAGGTAGTGACCTTTTCTCTTTTAATCATTCTTGCCTTGAAGTTCACACTGTCTGCAAATAGAATACCTATTCCTGATTTTTCCAGGTTCATGTCACATAAGATATTGTTTATTATCCTTTGAATTTCAGTCTAAAATTTTATTTTTGAGTTAAATGTGTTTTTCAAATGCAGCATATTGTTATATTTTGTTTCTTTATCTATTCTGCCAGTCTTTATTTTTTTTTTTTTGGTGAATTGGGATCATTTATATTCATTGCTGTAAACCATATGTATTGGCTTATTACTGATATATTATTTTCCTATTGCTGGTACCCTGTCTTTCCACTCTGTTAAATTGCTTGCCCTATACCTGGTGTATTCTTTCTATTAGTGTTCTTAGAATTATGATCTTCATTATATCTTTCTAAAATATTCTTCAAAATACTTTGCAAAGCTGATTTGGTAGTTATTAATTTCTTCAGTTGTTCGTTGTCATAGAAGTATCTTATTTCTCCATTGATTTTGAAAGATAGCTTTGTGCAGTATACCAATCTGGGTTGGAGACTGCTTTCTTTGAGAACCTGAAATACTTCACTCCAAGCTCTTCTTGATTTAAGATTTTGTGTTAGGAAGTCTTCTGTGATTCTGATAGACTTTCTTTTAAAGACTACTTGTTCCTTTTCTCAAACAGCTTTTTTTTTTATCGGTACTGGGTGTCGAACTCATGACCACACACTGGCAAGGCAGGTGCTTATACCACTGAGCTAAATCCCCAGCCCCTCAAACAGCTTTTAATATGAATTTCTTGCATTGAATTTTTGGAATCTTGATTATACATGACTTGGCATAGATTTATTTCAATTGGGACATTACTCCAAGCTGGAAAGACCCCATCCAGCCTCCCAAATCATTGGAGGCCACACAGAAGTCCCATGCCCAGAGATCCCCAGGCACAGAGAGCTGCCTGCATTCAGATTCATGCACAAGGTGACTTCCAGTGCACAGGGGGGCTTTGGAACATCACTCTAAGCCGGTAAGACCCTGCCCATCTCCCAAATCACCAGAAGCCACACTGGAGGTCCCTGCAGGCCTAACTGGGCCACACCCATTGACCCCACGATGGCAGGCAGCTGCCTGCATCCTTCCTCACAAGCTGAAAGTGCATGAGGTGATTTCCAGTGCATGGGGAAACCTTGTACTAGAAAGCTCAAATCCTGTAAATATAGGAAAATGACAAAGCAGAAGAGCAAAATTCAAACTCAACCTCCAGCCCATCCCAAGCAAGTCTAAGAGACATGGATGTAGAACAAAATGTAAGCCATACACCTGAAAAACCTGAAATGATAGCAACTGAGGTAAAGAAACAACTCTAGGAAGCTATAAAAAAACCTTAGATCATAAATAATCTCCCAGGTAAAACAAGAAATAATAAATGCAATGAAAGAAATGCTGAACACATCTAAAGAAAATATATTTTTTAAAAAAATTGGGAGCCAGGCCCATGCCACTACAGTGAGGTGAGCTGCAGCTCGCTGGCGCTGCCCCGAGAACATTTCAGGACTGTTGATCCTTGTAGTTGGGTGCCCACCCAGCCCCCCAGGGACACTGTACTAGGCTCCAGAAGTTCCACAAGTGTGAGTGGACCATGCCCAGTGACCTTCATTAAACCAGGGGAGCCAGGCCCACCAGCTGCCACAGTGAAGTGAATTCCAGCTCACCAGTGATGGCCCAGGAACAGCTTGGAACCATCAATCCTGGCTGTTGTGTGCCCACCCAGCCAACTAGGACACTGGAATACACCTCAGAGGTTCCACAGGCATGAGTGGACTGTGCCCAGTGAACTTCACTCAACCAGGGGAGCCAGGCCCACTGTGTGAGGGGAGCCAAAGCTGTGTGAGTCCCAGTAGCAGAGGGTGTAGGAGATTACTTCCAACACATCCAGAAAAAGCCTTGGAACATTGCTGGAAACACAGAAATATAAGAAAATCTCAAAACAAAAGACCAAAATTCAATCTCAAACCTCCAGCCCATCCCACAAAAGCCTAGGAGCCATATAAATAGAAAAAAATATTAGTCATACACCTGAAATGCTGAAATGATATCAACTGAAATAAAGAAGCAAGTATGGGAAGCTATGAAGGAACTCAAATCAGAAATAATCTCCCAGGTAAAAGAAGAAATGATAAAAATAGTGAAAGAAATAGATAACACATCTAAAGAAGACACAGCTAAAAAAAAATAGAGGAACAGAGCAAACAGATAGAATCCCTGAATGAACAGTATAAAAAACAAACAGAATACATGAAGCAGATTCAAAGGGATATACAAGAAATCAAACATTCTATTGAAAGTTGCCAAAACTGCCTCAACAAAAGTGAAGATAGAATCTCAGACCATGAAGATAAGATTGCAGCCAATGAACAGGAAAGGAAAAATCTTCTAAAAATAACAGGGAATCAGGAAATAACAATTCAACAGTTGCAATATGATGCAAAGCAAAACAATACAAGATTAATAGGGATAAATGAAAAAGAAGGGGACAACAAAAATGATATCAACAGGCTATTTGCAGAAGTAATAGCTGAAAACTTCCCAAACATGAGTATGGAAACTGACATACAGAACAGTGAAGCATATAGAACTCCAAAGAACCATAACGAAAACAAAACTACACCCAGACATATAATAATCACCATCCCAGAAAACCAACATAAGAACAGAATATTAAAAGCTGTTAGACAGAAAAGACAGATCACCTATAAAGCAAAACCTATCAGAATCACAGCAGACTTCTCAATATAAAGAATGAAGTCAAGAAGAGCATAGAGTGAAGTGTTTCAGATGCAACAGGAAAATGACTTCCAACCCAGACTGATGCACCCTGCAAAAAACTGTCTTTCAACATGGATGGAGAAATAAGGCACTTCCATGACAAAGAACAACTGAAGAACTTCATGATCACCAAACCAACCCTGCAAAGAATACTGAAAGATATTCTAGATATACATAGGAAAAAACCACTAAGCAAGACAGACAATTAAACAGAATGGAAAGTTAGGACACAACATCAGAAAGATAACATGTCAACAATAAATCAATATATGACAGTTATAACCATTAATGTAAATGGTCTCAATGAACCAATTAAAAGAAACAGACTGGCAGAATGGATCAAGAAACAACATCCAAACATATGCTGTCTATAAGAAACCCATCTAACCCAAAATGAAACACATAGACTAAAAGTCAAAGGATGGAAAACAATACTCCATGTAACAGGAACTCAAAAAAAATCAGGGGTAGCTACTCTGTTTGCAGACCATGGGAACTTCAAACCAAGAATGATCCAAAGAGATAAGGAAGGTCACTACATACTAGTTAGGGGAAAACTTCAAGAGGAAGAGATAACAATCTTAAATATACATGCACCAAATTCAAGAGCACCCAGCTACACAAAGCAAGCATTAACAGAAATGAAAAATCAAATAGGCAATAACACAGATATAACAGGAAACCTTAACACGCCATTGACACAAAGGGACAGATCAACTAGAGAGAAAATCAGCAAAGAAATAATAACTGAATCACACCTGTGAACAAATGGATTTGATTGATGTATACAGAGTGTTCCATCCAACAACATCAGAATATACATTCTTCTCACAAGTACATGGGACATTCTCTAAAATAGACCATATACTAACCCACAGAACATATTTAAGTAAATGCAAAAATTTGAAATTATCCCATGCATGTTATTAGATCATAGTGCCATGAAACTGGAAATTAATGATAAAAGAAACTGCAAAAACCACACAAACACATAGAAATTAAATAATACACTCTTGACCAATCAGTGGGTCACAGAGGAAATCAAAGAAGAAATTACACAATATCTACAAGCAAATGAAAATACAAATACAATTTACCAGAACCTGTGGGATGCAATGAAAGCAGTCCTCAGAGGAAAATTTATTGCACTGAGTTCCCACATTAGGAAAACAGAATGAACACAAATAAGCAACCTAAAATTACACCTCAAATATCTAGAAAAAGAAAAGCAAGCTATGCCCAAATCAAAAAGAAGGGAGGAAATTATAAATGTCAGAGCAGAAATTAATGCAATAGAGACTAAGAAAACAATACAAAGAATCAATCAATCAAAAAGTGGTTTCTTTGAAAGAATAAATAAAATTCATAAGCCCTTAGCCAACCTAATTTTTAAAAAGGAAAGGAAAGACTCAAATTCACACAATACAAAATGAAAAAGCTGAAATCACTACCAACCCTGTGGAAATACAGAAGATCAACAACACCTATTTTTAAAACCTCTACAGTCATAGGTTTGATAACACAGAAGAAATGGACAGATTCCTAGAAATATATAAACTACCAAAGCTGGGTCAAGAAGATGTAAAACTGGTGAATAACCAAATTTCCATTAATTAATTTGAAAATGTAATTAAGAGGAGCTAAAGATGGCCGATCAGTGAGCAACAAAATACAAAGCCTCCCAGGAGAAACAACTCATGTGCCAGAATAAAACAACCTGGAAAGACCCAGACAGAGGGAGATGGATCCTCTTGACACAGAAAGAAATTAAAACATAAAAAAGCTCCTCAAACATGCAGTCTTTGGACTACAATTGGAACAGCTAAAATTACTGGACATGGCATTTTTATTGCAACACACCAAGTTTGCACTGGCCTGAACTTGCAAATTTGCACTGGCTTGCAGAGCCATCCAAACTCCTTTTTGCCGCCACTCACAAGGGCCACAGCTGCACTGAAGTTGGGGGTTGGTGAGCCCAGTGGAGAACAGAGCCAGGGAAGGGATCTTCATTAATCCACGGTCAGTGCTAGGAATGAGACTCCCCCGCACGACCAATGGGCAACATGTTGGAATTGGACAGGAGGAGCCTGAACTGTGAGTGATAGTGACTTCAGTTGGTTGCTTTCTCCCCAGAGCAGATTCATGGGATTTGCTTGGACTGGGCAGCACCCCTGGCCAGGACCCAATGAGCCATCCCAAATAAATTCCCTGCACATAGCATGCACTAACCTGGTGAAGGCCCCTGAAGTTTGGCTGGCTGGGTGGGGAGGGACTGGCATACACAGGCCCTCCTTACACCTCAGTGACAAGAGAAGGCAAGAGAGGGCAGAGGTCCCTCACCAGTGTGCTTCAGAGGAACCATGGCTGACAGGGAAGGTTGCTTGAACATCCACTGTACACCTGTGTGGAGGAAGCAGGTACCATGACAGGGGAGAGAAGCAAAAGGAGGCCTGAGCCCAGAACCTTGAGAGAACTGATGCAGGATAGGGAAAAACAAGGGAGAATGAGGGCAGCAAACATGTAACATCAGACATGGCTTCAATAGACATTGAGATATCTTTGGGACCTTGAAGACAAGCTAAAAACTGAAATAATAAATCAGGTAAAGCAAGATATGAGTAGAGTAATAAAAGAAATGCTCTCTGGAAGCATCTCTCAGAAAGACATAGAGGTAAGCAGGGAGGAACACAAAAAAAGGAGAGAAACATCTGATAAAGAATATAAACAAAATATAGGATACATGAAGCAGATTCACAGAGATTACCAGGCAATTAAAAACTCCATTGAAAGCTGGCAAAACTCCTTAAAAGAAACTAAGGATAGACTATCAAAACTTGAACACAAGTTTGCAATGTGTGATCATGAAAGGAAATATCTCTTAAAAATAACAAGGAAACAGGCAGTAACAATACAAAGGCTAGAAGATGACAAGAGAATCTATAATTTAAGAATAAGAAATGTGAACAAAGAAGCAGGAATACAAACAGGTGAATTATGAAGGCTATTCACAGAAATAATTAAGGAAAACTTCCCAAGCATGAGAAAAGAAAATGACATTCCAGTTATGTGAGACATACAAAACTCAAGCCACCTACAACCAAAACAGAGCTACACCCAGACATATAATAATCAAAATATCAGAAATTCAATATAAGAACAGGATATTAAAAGCCATCAGAGAAAAGAAACACATTACCTATAAAAGTAAGCACATCAAGATTATGGCAGACTTCTCAACAGAGACCATAAGATCAAGAAGAGCTTGGAGAGAAGTATTCCAAGCCCTGAAAGAAAATAACCTCCAGCCCAGATTGATGTACCCTGAAAAGCTGTCACTAGAAATTAATGGAGAAACAAGATGCTTCCATGTCAAAGAGGAACTGAGGAAATTTGTGACCACCAATTCAACCCTACAGAGAATACTGAAGGACATTTGAGAGAGAGAAAAAAATACCAGGATTTTAGGAACAATGGCAGAAAGGCCTCAGTGAGTGGGGCAGGCAGTAGAATGAAGGAGAAAAGTAGACAAACAGGCAGAAATATAGCATAGCAGAAAAGAGGCAGAGAAGGATGGCTAGAATCTCTAACATAGATGGCCTTGATACACCATATTGTTAAAAGTGTACCAGGATTTAAAAGCCACATTACTCACACCACTCTGCTTAGATGTATTATACTCTGTTCCAGTCATTCTACCTGTACTAGATTTGAGGACACAGACAGTTATCCCAAAAATAACAGGATATAGTACAGTAATCATCCTTAATTTCCTATTAACTTAATCTAAAGCTCTGTAAAACCTACACTATTTTACCATGACTGATCGTAATCAAATCTGGTTTGTTGGGTTGCTGTTTTGTATTGATAGATTTTATTCAAAGCTGTTATGATTGATAGTATCAAGTCTGAGAGTATAGGCAATTGCACTTAAGATGACAAGATCCACTAGACTATCCACTATGGTTTGATTATTATCTGCCTTTGAAGTGTTATGCTGTCTAAAATGTTTTATTCTTACTAAAATTGTTATGTTATTTACTCAATTATATATAACTGCTATATTCAATTATGCCTGATATTATAGACATTCTATTGAAGATAAAAAGAAACAACACAGTAAGCATTGTAGATCACCTTGTACTGTGGTTTTATATGACTTTTTGGTTTCATGTTTTTATAGGAATTTGTTTTGTTTTGTCTTGCTAAGTTTTGTTTTTCCCTCTAATACAGAAAGGATAGAAATACATGTAGAGATTCATGCATGCATGCATAGCTATTTACTCTCACTGTTTGACTATCTACTTTGTATGCTTTAATTTTATAACTTGAACAACTATTTCTAAGAGGACAATATGTAACTTATCAACTAGTGATTTGTTATTGTTTATCTTTTTTTTCAAATTTTGTATTATCTCTAATCTTTACATGCTTTTGTTTCTCTTTAAGTAAAAAAAATCAATAGCATTCTTATACTCTAACAACAAAATCACCAAGAGAGAAATGAGAGAAGCCACAGCCTTCACACTGGCATCCAAAAAGATGAAATACTTAGGAATTAATCTAATGAAAGAAGTAAAATACTTGTACAGGGAAAATTATAATACCCTGAAAAAAGAAATCGAAGAGGATCTCAGAAAATGGAAAGTCATCACTTGTTCATGGATAGGAAAATGCATGTTGTGAAAATGGCCATTCTCCCAAAATTATTATACAGATTCAATACAATCCCAATGAATATACCACTACCATACCTCATAAATCTAGAGAAATCACTCCTAAAATTCATCTGGAACCACAAGAAACCTAGAATAGCAAAGGCAATTCTAAGCAACAAAGGCAAGGCAGGAGGCATCACAATCCCTGACTTGAAGTTATGCTACAAATCTACTGTAATAAAATCAACATGGTACTGAAATAAAAACAGACTTGAAGATCAATGGAATAGATTAGAAGATATAACCACAACTACAAACACACTCAACCACCTTATCTTTCATAAGGGGGCCAAGCATGTTCACTGGAAGAACAATAGTCTTTTTAGTAAATGGTGCTAGAAAAATTGGCTATCCATGTGCCAAAAACTAAAATTAAAACCATGCCTATCACCATGTACTAAACTAAAATCCAAATGGATCAAAGATCTAAATATTAAAACAGAAACACTAAATATACTGGAAGACAAAGTAGGTAAAAATCTGGAAGACATAGGAGTAGGTAGAGAATTCATGAACAAGAATCAAACTGCATGGGAGATACTTCCCAGAATCAACAACTGGGATCATGTCTTATTAAAGAGTTTCTGCATGTCCAAAGAAATCTCCAGCAGAGTGAAAAGAAAACCCACAAACTAGGAAAAGTCTTAGCGAACTGTCCCTCAGACAAGGTGTTCTGTCTAAAACTTATAAAGAATTTTTTTAAAAATCAGACCCCTGGGCTTGGCGGGGACCTGCAATCAGGGGTGGGCTGCCTGGAACCTCCTCCATGGGCCTGCCCTGCCACTGGGAATTTGGTGGGGACTGCATTGGGGGTTAGAAACACTAAATATACTGGAAGACAAAGTAGGTAAAAATCTGGAAGACAGGAATAGGCAGAGAGTTCATGAACAGAAACCAAACTGCATGGGAAGCTTTTCCCAGAATCAACAATTGAAATTTTATATTATTAAAACATGTTTGCACATAAAAAGAAATCACCAAGAGACTGAAAAAGAAAACTTACAAATTAGAAAAAAAAAGTCTTAGCCAACTGTATCTCAAAGGACTTCTATCTAGGACATATTAAGAATTTGTAAAAGTCCCGAGATCCAGCCATGGTGGAACTAGGCAGCTTATTTATCTGCCCTCTTGGTAAGCCCCCCATTGTGTGGGCCAGGAGGAGAACCAGCACTCCCAAGAACCAGCCAAGGTGGAACTCAGGCATCTTATCCACCCACCCTGTGGTAAGTGTCTCCACTGCAGGCCAGAAGGAGAATCATCTGCTCCCGTGAGCCTACTTGTGTGTGGGCTGAGAATCAAACACCACCCACCTCACCCCCACTCACCACCCCTAGGAGCTACTGGGGATAAATGTCTCAACATCTCTTGCAAAGATGACCACATGCAAAATAGGCAAATATGGGGGATTTCCTTGTATCTTCTGTTTGAAGGCAAAGGTTGTTGTCACTGGTTTTTTTGTTATGTTTGTTTTGCTCTATTTAATACTCTCTTTCAATTGGTTTTATAATGTTCAGTTTTTGTTTAGATTTTGTTATACCTAATTGACTGAACAACTATTGTGAAGATAATGAAATATACTATTGTACCTAATACTACCATCATAGTATCCTGCTGTGAAAATCTGTACCAATTTCACTGCATTGTCTCAATTAGCATTGTTCTGTTGTATTTTTACTACTTTCAAAATAAAATTTTTTAAAAAGAATTTTTAAAAATCAGGCCCCCAAAATTCAAAGACCCAATCAAAAAATGGGCATCAGAGATGAATACACACTTCTTAGATAAATAAATACAAATGGAAAATAAATACATGAAGAAATGTTCATCACTGCTCATTTGAGAAATGCAAATTAAAACAACACTAAGATGCAACCTCACTCCACAAAGAATGGCTACCATCAAGAAATCAACCAATAACAAATTCTCACAGGGCTGTGGAAAAGAAATCCTCCTTCATTGTTGGTGGTACAACCATTGTAGAAATCAGTGTGGAGGTTCCTCAAAAAACTAGGATTAGAGGTTCCATTCAACCCAGTTATTCCCCTTCTGGGCATTTTCCCAAAAGAATCAAAAACATCATACCACAGTGATATATGTGCACCATGTGAATAGCTGCACAATTTGTAATAGCCAGATCTTGGAAACAATGCAAATGCCCATCAACCAAGGAATGGATAAAAAAGGTGTGGTATTTTTGTACAATCAAATACTACTAAGCCATAAAGAATGAAAAACTTGAAGCTTTCATAGGTAAATGGATGCAACTAGAAACCATACTCATAAGTGAAATAAATCAGACTTGCAAGTGTAAACACCACTTGTCTCACTACTCTTTAAGACACCTAAAGAGTAAATAAGATCCACAAGTTACAATAGATATAGTAAGAGGGGAAGAAATTGCTCAAAGGGAAATTATATTGCATGTTTGTATCTGGTAACCTGAGCAACTATTTTGAAGATAATGACAGGCAGTATAACAACCATTGTTAAATTTCTGTCTTCTTGTGTTGAAATCCTGCATCACTATTGTCTGTTGGTGTTGGTGTTGTTGATGATGTTGATGATGATGATGATGATGATGATGATGATGATGATGATGATGATGATGATGTCATTTGGCCTTAGTTCTTATTTTTTGATGTTTTGTTTCCTTCTTGGTTTTTCTGGGTTTTTTCTCTTTAAAATAAAAAAGTATTAAGTGTACAAGATAGATAAACCTACTACTAAGTCTCTGTTAGCTCATCAAAAAAGAATAGTTTGTGCTGTCATTGTTTGACTGTCTGTTCATTTTTTATGCTTTGATTTTGTAGCTTGAGCAACTACTTCTAAGATAACAATACGTAATATATTAATTAATTATTAATATGTAATATATCACAACTTATAGTGATGATTTCTTACTATTGTTTTTTTGAAATTCTGTATCATTTCCACCTTTTTTCTATTTTGATTTGCTTGTTTGTTTTTGGTACTGGGGATCAAACTCAAAACCTTGCACTTACCAGGAAAGCACTTGAGCCTCTGAGCTAAAACCTCAGCCCCTCTGTTTTGTTTTTTAATAAAAAAATAAATAAATAAAATTTTAAAAGTAGCACAGTTAGTGATAACACTAGTATCCAGCACAACCTAGAAAATGACAAACTATGATAACTATTAATTTGGTACCTTTAGCCATAGGAGCAACATCTACTCCTATATAACAAAATCCAATGTAAACCAGAATCTTTCATGCAATGTGTTTCTCCTTAGTTGAGTGATTTTTACCCTGCAGGGCAGAAACTTAAGAAGAATAGAGAGTGAAGCAGAGAGATACATAAAGAAAAATATAGCAGAAGCAAGGCTGGGTGACAACAGCTGACCCCAGCTTTGGAAAACTGCAAAAGAATGAAAGAGAAATCAAAAGAATATCAAAGTGAACCATAAAGAATAGAGGCAATTTTCAGTCACCTGAAATTATCATAAAATCAAGAAAAAAAACGTTGAGAAGAGAGAGAACAGAGGCAAGCAAAAAAAAAAACCAATAAAAGTAAAAATCCAAACAACACCAAAAATACCAGACAGAAAAAGAAAAATGAAACAAAGAGAAAAAGAAAACTAAATAAAATTCATCCAGTGTCCACAGTTTTGTAGTATTGGCCAAGTCAGAGCCCAGATCAGTGCTGCGTAACCCCACCAAGCCTGCAATAGGATTAGTGCTGGGTAAGGGGCTGACCTTGGTCTCCAGATGGAGGGCTAGTCTTCAGGCAGCAACTCTGTCTGTCCCTCAGAGGCTCACCCACTTCTTACCCTGTTTGTCTCTGCATCTCTCTCCCTGCTGCTGTGCCACCCTTGGACATACAAAACCTGAGCTGTTCCCAGTGCCATGCACAGTTGGATCCTTCTGGCCCTTTTATAGCTTCCTGTTTTTCACTTCCACTGGCACATCTCTGTCTTCTCATGTGGCTTGTTGCAAGGCAGGGTTCATGCTGTACTGTGGACTGACTCATTGTCTCCCCAAAGACAGCCCAATCTGCTCCTTCCCACTTATATCTTCTTCCAACAAAGTGAGTGCCAACCTCCCACTCATCGCTCCATGGTGGCCCAAGATGGTTCTCAATCCACGGGTCACAGGAAAAGAGGGCTGTGCTGCTCTATTCACTATTGTCACTGCCACCACTGCAGTCTCTAACCTTTGTTGTTCCTAGATATTCCAGTTAGCTAAAATTTTGAGTATCACATTGGACAGGAATATTTAGAGCAAGCACTCTTTTCTCAATCTTGACTTTAGATGGAAAGTTTTTAGTTTTTCCCGCATTAAATACAATGTTGGATGTGAGTTTATCATATACATTTTTTATCACTTTAAGTAAGAACTTTTTATTCCAATGTTCATCAGGGGTTTTGTCACAAAGTAATGATGGATATTGTCAAAGACTTTTTCTGCTTCTTCAGATGATCATGTGATTTTTTCCTTCATTCTATATGTGTGGTTTATTACATGTATTTTACTTAAATATATTGAGCTATCATTGTGTTTCTGGGATGAAGCTAACTTGGTGTGTTGGTTACTCTTACTTTTTTCTCATTGCTGAGACAAAATACCTGACACCCAAAATGAAGGAAGGAAGAGTTCATTTATCTTAGTTTCAGTCTATAATCAGCTGGCTCCAAAGCAGGGTGACACAGCACTGGGGCAAAACTTCAAGGCAGCAGCCAGAGCAAAAGGGGGAAAACAAGCCTCTTCTCCTCTCTTCTACTGCATGCAGGCCACCTCCCTGTGCTAAATTCCTGGTCTTTTGTTTAAATGCTGTATTTCAATGAGATTTATTCATTATCTTGGGCTCTTGGATATTGTCATCCTTTTTATTTCTACTCACAATTACCTAAAGTATTTCAGAGAGTGCTGATTTGGTAGTCATGAATTTCTTTATTATGGAAAATCTTTATTCAAAATTTTTGAAAATAATTTAGCAAGGTACAATAATCTGTCTTGACAATTACTTTGTCTTAGGGCTTTATCTGGATATTCATCTCATTCTCTAGATTTTCATAGTTTTGGCAATTATTTCAGTGAATCAATATTTCATAAAATTAAGTTCTAGTTCTACCCCTTCCTTAAGGCCAATCATCCTTAAGTGTATTCTTTTCAGTTCATTGGATCATCTTTTTTCAGTTGTTGCTACCGAAAAAATGTCCTATTACATCAACTTTGTCCTTGTCTTTATAGTCTATCTTCTGTTGAATATTGCTAAAACTTTCATTTGAGTTACACATTTCCAGGATATCTTC
Organism: Hydrochoerus hydrochaeris; assembly: GCA_004027455.1. NCBI lineage: Eukaryota > Metazoa > Chordata > Mammalia > Rodentia > Hydrochaeridae > Hydrochoerus > Hydrochoerus hydrochaeris. The sequence goes on from PVLA01003049.1 coordinate 190,488, forward strand.
TTGATTCCTTTTCATAACTTCTGACTGCACCGAAGTAATTTTTCACATCTTTCATTGTCTTTCTTAATTCATTCAGCTGCATATTTGTACTTTAAGTTCACTAATCATCTGATTTATTTGTTCAGCTGCTTATTTGCATCTTTAAATTACTTGATCAGCCCTATAAATGGTTCATTTGGAAGCTTATTTATCTCTTCTTTATCTCTTCAGTATTTTAAGTCTTAGCCTTTCAGTCCTTTGTCTGTAATTTTGTCTACTTCAGCATCAGTAAGAGCAGATTTCAGGGTATAATGAGTTTTTTGAGGCATCTGGTTCCTTTGTTTTCTCATGATTGTTGTGTTTTTGTGTTTAAGCTTGTAGATGAGTTGGAATAGAAAGCTCTGTCACTATAATTAGAGATATATTCAGTATAATGATTTCTCCTTGTTCTATGTCTTGGCTTTGGCTGTTATTTTGTGAAGAGCACCCACTCATCCTATTCAAAGTACTGGGATCCATCTCTAGCATTGCATGGTGAGAAAATAACATAACAGCTGTAAGTACTTATTGACATCTGATGAATTAATCATACCTTAAAACTGGTTTTAAAAGTTCTTAAACTTTTCAATATTCCAATAAAATAAAGGAAAAGTAATGATGAAAAACTGGGGAATAAAATAATAAAAAATAGGTTTAATATTATCTTCACGGACAGAATAAGAGAGGCTGGGCAAGGGAAACTCACCTGACTTCCACTCTTTATCTTCTCTGGTCTTATGGGTATCAAGGCTGAATTTGTGTTCTAAAACTTTATCTAGGTCCCACGAGTTAGCTTCTCTGTCATATCTGTCTTTAGAATGCTTGTTACTGTCAGATGACTCAGTGAATAAGTTGTCACTGTACACTGAAGACTGTGGGCTTGGAGGTGTCTTGGGCACTTCTGGTAAATCTGTCCTGTCAATATAGATGAGGAAAGCATAAAGCTTTATGCAGAAGAGATACTAAGTAGAATATACCCTGCCCTGGTTCCTAGGGACAAGTCCACCCCATCTCCATGCTTCCATCAAGGATCTTTCCCTGCTTTTAGAGAGCAGAGGAATGAGTACAATCACAGAAATGAAGTTTTCTTGACCTTCATTTCCCTCTGAGCTTTTTGCATGTGGAGTGTCTGAGATAGACAGCCCCAGGACCACATTCATGGAAATGCAGCCAAAGTGACAGCACAACACCTTCTGGTTTGGTTTGTTGCTCTCTTGTCACTGTTTTGAGATTTCTACTAGTTACTGAACAACAGGCTCTGTATTCTAACTCATGGTGGCCAAGAAACAAAGAGAGAGAACATTCACTCTTACAATGCCTCTCTTCAAATCCCATCAAGCTCTGAATCCATAAATTGAGAAGGTAAACTACTTCATGATCTAATCATCTCCCAGCAATCGCACCTCTCAATACTGCTGCAATGGGGATTCTGCCTTACAGACACAAACTCTGGGGACATTTAAAATCCAGACTACGGTTGGCATACATTCTTCTTCTTAGAAAAGTGTTCTTGTTGATTTTTCAATTGTTTCTGCATCCCCTCTCTCCCAACATGATCCTATCTTCTCTGCCCCAGTTCACTTCATGTAGATATTTTACTGCTTGCACTTTGTCCAAAATTTTGGCTTTAAACTGTATTTTATATATCAACATTTACTGTTGTTTTGGTACTAAAATGGGAGGTATAAAGGAATATAACCTGGAATAAGATGTAAATATTAACAAATTTACCTAAACTTAATATATCACTGTCATTCTCTCTCATCCTTTCCACATGAGGGAGTTTCTTTTTTCATCCCTTTCTACTTTCAGAAAGTCTCCCTGTCTCCACTGGCCCTTCCTAGTTTCCTTCTTTTACAAATTTTCAAAATCATTCTACAAGACTTCTCAAATTTATTCTCTTTCCTAAGGTATATAATTAACAAAGCAGTAAGCACCCCCCTTCAAAAAAAAGTACCTCCTACAAAAGAGGTGAAATAAAATAACTTTGTCTAAACCAGATTGCGTGCTTCACTTATTGGCAGGAAATTAGAAAAAAAGTTTTATTTGCCCAGCCTGTTGCTGCTTGGCCAGTCTTTGACCCCTAACTCTTATATTTGAGGATCTTAGGTACAGTTTAACTTCACTACATGGGTTTAATACATTCTGCCTATGAGAATAAAAACTAGCATTTGGGTTTTGGTGCAATACGGCCTATCCAAATTTTCATATAGGAACACAACAGTCTAGTTTATAGCTACTAAGGAAATCTCTGTCCACATAGAAGCAGTACTAAAAGCAACATAAATACAATTGTAATAATTAGACTTCAATGCACTACTTGTAATATAGTAAACATAGAATGTTAAATTTTGCAACCATTACCCACAACCCACCCACTTTTCCTGAATGCAAAAGTAACTGCTGTTGTTGCTTTTGATATAGAAAAAGTTTTCTTCCTGTTTCTAACCACTGTGGTTACAAATTCAAATGAGTCAAAATGATTAACAGAAAAACATCCTGCACCTTTGATAGTATCTGATTAACAGTAATTCCAGAATCTGATCTTTGCTGATCTTTAGCTGGAAGAAAATTGAGATGTGCCTTGTATACCTTGCATTGCTGTGAAAGAGCCATCACATCTACACAAGTCCTGAGGCTAGTATCCTCTCCACTGACCAAAGACATAAAAACATATTTAATATCACTTTTAGTATAATAGTTGATAAAATTTCATATAGTTTGGCTCAAAAATGATAGCTACTAATATCAAGTTCTTAAAACATGCCTTATTAAATGAGATCATTTATTTTACATGTCATGACTCCTTTTTGCTGCCAAAACAATGAAATTAAAAGGGTCCATTTCCAAAATCATCTCTAGAGAAACTATAGTGATAATGGGAATAAATATCTAAAGAATTGATTACATCAAAGTGAGTCTATTCTCCGGGTGGACTGAACCCAGGTTGGCCCTGTAAATCCAGGACAGTGGATGGGGCAGGGGCTGGGAATGCTTCAACCTGAGAAGGAGACTGTGGAGAAGACAGGAGTGTAGACCACAGGAGTGTTCTGATCTTGCATTTTCCCAGTTCATTTCATCACTTGTGTTGTAGCTATAGAAGTTATGACAAAAATCTAAACTATTCACTGTGTCCTTGACTCACATCATTTACAAATGTTACTAACTTATGAATTTAATAATGAAAAATAAAAAATATGAAGGACATAGTTGAAGAACAAATTAGTGAGTTAGAATATAAATTTACCAAGAAGGCTAAAGATAGAGACAGAGAATATCACTGAAACACTAAAGGATATAGAGTCAGACTATAATTATCAGGGGTCCCAAGAAAAAAGAAACAACCTTGGAGAAAAGGAAGGAATTGAAGAACTAATAGCTAAAAATTGCACATAAGTTTTAATATGCAGCACCAATTTGAAAAGGGCACATCCCTTGCAAAGAATCAACAATCAGTTGACCTTAAATTTCTCAATAGTAATATCACTTGTAAGATTTTTTAAATACATGCACAGGGCGAAAAATGAAATTTTAACTGAGAACTTGATTATTAGTTGAGTAAGTTCACAACTTTCTAAAATATGTTTGGTGCTGTTTTATTATTTATGTTTCAGCACTGTTAAAGAGAGACAGAAACTAAATCACTATTACCCTGCTCTCCAAAATATAATTCTTACTGGGGTTAAATCAATTGAAGAAGACCAGGGTTTCTAAAATCAGACATCAAAAAGAAAACTCTCTAGGCATTTAAAGCAGGAAACGTTTTATTACAGGAAATTAATGTGCTTGAAATCCTTACCAGGAAGTTTCAAAACCTCCAGGAAACCACTGCTAAAGGTCACCATCCCACATCATACAAGACTGGTAATTTTTCAAGACAAATGCAAAAGACCTCAGCAAACTACATCTCCCAGAAAGAAAGAAAGTTGTTTGCTGAGAAGGAACATTTTGAAGATTGTATAAACTAAATTTCTTTAAGTAATGATATGGTCTTAGCTAGTTTGTGCTGGCCAGTGTACTATAGAAATAAATTGAACCTCCAATCACAATTCTTAACAATCTATGTAACTGCTATAATTTAAATGTCCCCCAAAAAGCTGCTTAAAGGGTGCTATGGGGAGGCTGCAGAGCCTCCAAGAAGGAGGTCTTGGTGGAGGTCTCCGATTGAAGAGGGTGCTCTTGAGGGTGATTGCGGAACTCTGAATCTTTTATCTTTCTCACTCTCTTGCTGTCTGGCCACCAACTCAATGGCGCTCTATCCTCCCTCAGTGATACCTGTCATAGGCTCAAGTGACTGACCCAGGAAACATGCAGTGAAATACCTAAAACTGGGAGCCTAAATAAAGTTTCCCTTCATAATTTGATCACTTCTGTATTTGTTAAATGATGAAAGGTTACCAACATAATAATCCATTTATCTTCCTCTTTTTCATCCTTCAATGTCCCTTGAAGACCCTCCTTATTTGAGACAGTCTGGTCTACTGATATTGGTGCTTCCAGAAATCCAACACTAATACCCCAAATAAATACCATCTCTCAAGCCTCTTTGAATGCAGGTATACTCAATGTATTTATAAAAAGTTGCTCTTTGTAACCGAATCCCTGTTGTAAACTGATTAAAGAGTCAAATTTCCTAGTTTGACAATGGTGCATATATTTATATGAGCACACAGCTTATCTTCATTAATTTCTAAATTCAAAAAGAATTATCTTTAATGCTAAAGACATCATGAAAAAATTGAGAAACTCATGCAGTCTCAGTTATATAATAAAAAAATAAAATAAAAAGTGATTCCATTGAACTGTAATTGTCTTTACATGTGATTCTGATATATTATTTGCCAACAATTCATTTTCCTCCTTTAACTATATGAGTTTTTGGAAATACTAAATTAATCTTAAAATTTCAAGCATTGTTCCTACTATAAAGGCATGTATTTCTAGTTTTTAAATTGTCTCTTCCATGATTACAAAAAAAGATGGATTTTTTCTTTGCCTGTATGCAACAACATAAATGAATTATATTCAAAAGCATAGATAACCATACTACTGTTTTTGATAGTTCATCAAACAGAAGAGTTTGTGCTGTCATTTTTAGATTTTCTGTTCATTTTTATACTTTGATTTTGTAACTTGAATACTTCTGAGATAGCAATATGTAATATATCAACTAGTGATGATTTCTTATTTTTTTAAATTCTGTGTCATTTCTACCCTTTTTTCTGTTTTACTTCCTTTAAAAAAAAGAATAAAGGTGTTGAACAGTGTTTTGAATAAAGAAGAAACAGCTGTTTGGAGAAGAAAGATGTGATGGAACCCCTAACCAACTTTTTGCCTTGAACAACTGACATCAACAATCAAAGCCTTTCAGTGGCAGTTATTTAAAGGAAGTCAAAGAAAGACAAAAGAGGGTAGATGCTCATCCAGAAATTATAAGTAACAATAGCTACAACAGTATCAATGATTATTTTGTTTCAGTTCTTAATATGATTTTGTCTCAAGGTATAACTTAAAATTCAGGTTGAGAAACTGCTCATTTCTGAGCATATCCCCAGAATAAGGTCAGAAAGTCATCTCCTCATCTCATTTTATCTTTCCATTCCCTAAAACCAACAAGTCACTTTGACTCTCAGGAGAGCATTTCCTTTTGTTCTATTTGTTTATTTGCCACTTTTTCCTAATGTCCCATAAACAATTTCCCAATTATTTCAGCACAAGGTGACTTTTATGTCTGGAATTTTATGTCCTCCACTGATTGAAAGGCTTAGCATTGGGCACATTTTAGGTTCTCAGGCAGTATCATAATGGCTTTGATACCTCATGTTTTGGGTGGCAACTACAGAGCTTGCAAATCTTGAGAGAAAACACACATTGTAGGCATGGCAGATAGAAGTTGGGCATCCAGGATCTTGGAGGTGAAGTAGAACAGGTCTTGACAGATGCCAGAGACCACAAGTACATTATTGTCTTGTCAGTTGCTGTTCACAGTCAGTGTCAACTTACACAAGACTTGGTTTAGACCAAGAATTGGAATCCTTGTGTACACTAAAGAGTGGTACTGAGGCACAGTCACCCTGGGCGCTGGGAATCTCTGTGGAAAGTGACTTTAATCATGAGACAACTTCTACTGTAATGTACTCCTCAGGAAGAGGAAGAATGAATTGAACCACAGGCTTAGAAAAATGTTAGATGCATCTATGCAGTAGGCTGGAAATGTGGAGATATTGCTTGAAGTGAAGCTGTTGCTATAAGTAAGGTTCTGTTCTTCTTTGAAGTAAGATTGGATTGAAGTAAGACACTGCTTAAAGTGAAGCTCTTGCTATAGGCAAGGTTCTGTTTTTCTATGAAGTAAGATTGTAGCTTGGCTCTTTCCACACTGTTTCCAGAATTGCTGCCAAGTGATGTTCTGGTGACATTCAGAGCATTCACTGCCTGACATTCTTTTTAGCTTACAAGACAACATTTCCTTCCTGTTGCTACATATGACTGACAAGACAGTAACACAGTCAGTAAAAAATGTTTTTTAAATGAATTAGCAGGCTGAAATATAAAGTTCCAGAGTTTCTAGCAAAGTATCTGAAATTTCTCTTTTAAAATCAATGCTTCTTTAGCTGTAATTTAAGTATGTTTTTGCCCATATAAGTCTGACTCTAGGGCTAAGGTATCTAGGGAAACTTTCTGTTTTATTTGTACATGGATGTGATGAAAATGAAAGAACACATTTATTTGGAAACCCTTGTATGAGTTGCTTGTGTTTCTGGTTGTGTTTAGATAGCTTGGTGTATGGGGAGCCATTGAGACTTTTATAGATGTGAAGCTACTTGATTTTAGAACATAGAAGACAATGGCCAATCCCCTCACAAAACATATAAGACAAAGCTTGGCCAATCCCCACCCAGATGCTCATCACTCCCATTGTCTCTGAAGCAGTGACATCATCATCTGATCACTCAGGAGGTAACAGAGCTCAGGCAGAGTACCCCCATATCCTTATTCTGGTCTTCATGTGTGAGTTTACATCAGACATCAGCTTAGACCTAAATGAAGCCTCCTGGCTATACATCTTACTGGCAGCAGCCATCCTTTTCAGTGCCTTTTTTGCGTTTGTCCCTTCTTCAGCAAGACTGACGCACATATAAAGAAATGTAAGTCTCTATGTGGAACCCCTGAGACCATCTGAAGGAGGAAAGGGAAGGGATCCATTAAGATGTGAGCTTGAAAATACATTGCTTACTATATGATCTGGGGAAATATTTCTTCTCTAGATGTTAAGACTTTTCAATGACCCTAGGCCAAGAGTCATTACAAGTCATACATGTGACAAAATTACAAGGGGTTTGGAGGGAACAGTACAGAACTGGGCTAGAAGTTCATTCTTGGTATACCATAGAAAATGAAGTATTCAGGGGCCCTGGCTGAGCTAAAGCCAATGCCCACTATAAGGATTTGGAGAGCTCTGTGGAATAGGGGTATGTGTGAGGGAGCTTCCAGACAATGGTACGTTTGGTCCTACATGGATGTAGGCGTTTACAGTATAATGTTGTGAATAAAAATGAAGATGGAAATTATATTAAGCTGGACCATCTGGGAAGGGCAGATAAGCTTTTGCCTTTTCCCTCTGGATTTTTCTGTCCATTAATTGGCAACACTAGTCAGTTTTGTAGTCCACAAGTTAGAAAGCTTAGAGCAACAAACACAAATCTGGTTTCAGTGAGAAGAATGCCCTCATGCTTTTACATGAATCTTCTTCCTCTGAGCTCAGCCCAAGCTGGGCAAAATGTTTATCAAGCCTAGCTTTGGTTCTGAGCCTTCAGTAACTCATATCAGTGGAAAGAGTTCTCCTCTGTGCATATTTCAATGATGTCTCTCTTTTACTAACATTGCCTTTCACTTAAAGCCATGATTTAATTTTCTGTGTGCTAGAAAGGAAAGGTAACTGAATCTTTTCCAAGCAGAGGTAATAAATATAATAATGATAATAATTTAATAATAATAATAATTTATAATAATACAGATGGACTCTGTCATTTGTAGAGTTGAAACTATTTCTGACCATATTTCTTATAGAATGAGGATATAAAGAGACTGTCTTATCCAGAGTAAGTCAACCTCATCGTCATCTGGGCTGTTCTGTGACTTCTTGTGGCATCTTTGTGGGGAGCAGGCATCCAGTAGGTTCTTAGGCTTTCTGAATCCACTATACCTCTCCCTTGTTATTAATATGCCCCACAGATATTTTTGATTAAGTTTTCCTTGCACAATATTAAAATCCCTGGCCTTCAAAGTTACTGTGTTGTTTAGAAATAGGTAAAATGGGTGAAAATTTTTGGCTGAATAAATATTTGAACTTGAGAACATTTGATGAGCTCAGGGAAAGAATGGTGCCTGTCATACCCCTAACCTAATCAAAGTACATAGTGGTTTGGGTTATAAACAGCCAGAATATCTAATATGAATGAAAATACTATAATGGAAAAGATAAGTGAATTATTTCAAAGTTCACATGAAGTGACTGTAACTCCCAGTCATCTGTACAAATGTCTCTAATACCTCAGTTCATCTTCCACTTTCTCCACTTTCTCCCTCAGGTATTGTTCTTGAAACCCTGTTTACACTTATAACTCAAAGTTGGAAGAGCAATTGATGGCTTCAAAGAGGTCATGTGGATGACTTTCTCTGAAACTAACTATTCCAGCAATTTACATGTAGCAATTTTCCCATGGAACAGCAAAGGAACACAGGCATATTATCTAGAATGTCATATAAATGAGTCTGGAAAGGTGAAGACAGTACAGCTATCCTTTTTAAGAGTTCAGAATGCAAATCAGCTCCTCCATCTCTCTCACACAGTGCCTTTTCTCCTTTAACAATTTCTGGAAATTCTCTGCATCTTCCCAAAGGCTGTAAATCTTAGCTCCCCCTCATGATCACTCATAAATGCACACCAGATGTGCTTCTAAGAGCATATTTCCCAAATTTGGCTGTAGGTTCCTTAATATTATACAAATTTCAGTGCTAATTCTAGGTTGTATAAAGCTTGGAGACTCTGTTTACACATTAAAATGTTAGCATCGTTGTGATGTGTTGGATTTGGCATTGCCTCTACTAATTTAAGGCTTTCCTGATAATTAGATATTTTCTGTTAGTTAGGTATCAGGGATAATGAAAAAATTACTCCAGATATTTTTGTGGAAACATAGAAAGTTAGAGATAGAAAGAATCACCAAAAAATTTGGTTTTAATTTTTCCAATGAACAAATTCAAAACTTCTGATTTCCTCTTGGTATGGATAAGATGAGAATGAGTTACTTTTGGGTGACTGTGTCATCTTGAGTAATGACTCTATGTGGTGATAACTAGAGGGGTTACCCACGTGGAAACTGTGGTCAATTAGGACAGGGTCTCAGTGGAAGAATTAGTATGCTGCTCAGGAGTAAGAGATCTGAAACTGCATTTTCTTACTTTTTTTTTCCTAGTACATTCAACCTGTTTGTATTTTTTTAGAGCAAAATGTTCTCTTTTCCACCCTCATATCCTTGCTGATTATGCAGACCGAGAAAGCTTTCTACCTAGAGTTGTTATCTGGCAACCATCTTCTGTGATAGTCAACAATCGTGGCCCACAAGTCACCTAGTTCTGTGCGTGTGTGTATGCATTCACTCATATGTGTGTGTGCATATGTGTGCGTGCACATGTGCATGTGTGTAAGTGTGTGTGGTGTTGGAGGCTGAACTCCGGGAAGTCACATTGAGCTACATCTCCATTTTTTTTTAAGACAGAGCATCACTAAGTCACTAAGTTGCCCAAGCTGTGTTAAAACTTGTGATCTTTCTGCTTTAGCTTCCCTCAATGCTGGGACTACAGATCCACACTCACCCAGCCCTAGTCCTAGTCTTATACAAATTTTCTGAGATACTTACTGGTATTTGGAAATGTTTGCAATCTGAGTTGCTTTGAATTATTTTTGCCTAACAGAAGATTCTGAGATTTTGCTGAATTAAGCTAGAATCAAAAAATGTTTTGTTTCAGGACACCTTCTTCAGCCCCCTGGGAAAGAAGTTCTGAGAGGACAGGAAATTGGAATGAGGGCAGACAACTTGCTTCTTATGACTTCATAGGACAGAGAATCCAAGAAGACTATCCATTCACATCAATTGAGGGTGACAATCTGCCTCAGGCAGAGGGTATTTCTTACACTTTCATTATTAATAGTAAAAGGAAATTAATAAATACTTTATACTCTCAAACAGTGCTGTTACAAAGAATTCTTTATTGAACTTCTATTCTTTTTCATTCAGTTAGTGAATCAATTCCCCAACACGTTTTGCTCTCCACATGACCAGCCCATACCTTTTCCTTTCCTCTAAGCAATGTGTGGTTTCAAGAATATGCATATTGGGCTGGGGATGTAGTTCAGCAGTACAAGCACCTCCCTGGCAAGTGTTGTGAGTTCAATGCCCAATACAAAAAAGAAAAGAAAAAGAATATGCATATTAGGAAAAGACCTGTGGTTTCAGAGTTCCACTGTTTTTAATTTCTCCTGCAGCTGTGTAAAGTTTAGCCAACACAGTTCTAGCAGAAATGTTCTGAGCTATATCTATGTTATTAGCCACAAGTCCAAATCTGAAAATGGTCACAACAGAGGTCTCCTGAGAAGCCCTATTTAGAAGAAACAGGGAAGCTGCTTTTTTAACCAAGGTTTTGGACTACTTTGTAGGGCAGAAGCCACACTTTCCTCTCCCCTGCACATTTTCCTTAGGACACATTTTGTTCCTTAGTCACATTTTCTTTTTTTTTTAATTTTTTACTTAAAGGGATAAAACAGAAAAAGGAGAGAAATATTACAAAATTTCAAAAAAAACATAAACAGTAAGAAATCACTACTTGATAAATTACATATTGCTCTTTTAGAAATAGTTTTTCAAGTTACAAAATTAAAGCACACAAAATGGACACACAAGCAGTGAGACTGCAAACAGATCTGTTCAACAATCAAACAAGAACTAAGAAATAGGGGTAACAATCCTGCACACATAAATATACATGCAGTTATAACTTTTATAGCACTTCTTATTCTCTCTTTTTTACAATAGCAATTATACTTTTTTTATTTAAAGAGAAAACGACTGGAAAAAGGTAGAAATATTACAGAATTTCAAGAAAAGATAAACAGTAAGAAAACACTAGTTGCACATTACATATAGTTCTTTTAGCAATAGTTATTCAAGGTACAGAATTAAAGCACACAAAGTGGACACTAAAGCAGTGAGAGTGCAAACAGATCTGTTCAGCAATCCAAGAAGAACCTAGAAATACGGTCATCAATCTCACACATCTAAAAATACATGCAGCTATATCGTTTATAGTGCTTCCTATTTCCTCTTTTTTTATAATAGCAATTATACATTTTAAAAATTTTATTTAAAGAAAAGAAAAAAAACAGAAAAAAGGGTAGCAACAATACAGAATTCTAAAATAAAGAAAGAAAAAGGAGAATGAGAAAAAGCCCCACTAAGAAATCAGTAATTTATAAATTACCTACTGTCATCCTGGATGTAGTTGTTCAAGCTACAAAGTTAAAAGGTACATAGTAAACATGCAAATAGTCAGAGTACAAACAGTTTTGCTCAAAGATCCAACAAAGATTCGGCAATATGGTCATCTATTTTACACACTCAAATGTACATGCAGTTATATCCCTTAGAGCACTTTCTTTTCCTCTCTTTTTTATACTAGCAATTAAACATTTTGGTTTTATGACTCTTGTAGTTCTTATTTACTTTTTACAATAGAGACACAATATGATATATATAAATATGATTCTTATTTATTTCACTCATGAGGATAGTCTCAAGTTGTCTCCATTTGCCTATGAAGGTCTCAAGGTCATGTTTTTCATAGCTGAGTAATATTCCATTGTATAAAAATGCCACATCTTTTTCATCCACTCTGCAGTTCATGGGCATCTTGGCTGTTTCCAGGATTTAGCTATCACAAGTTGTGCAGCTATGAACATAGGTGCACATATATCGCTGTGATATAAATTTGTCAGTTCTTCTGGGAAAATACCCAGGATGGGGATAGCTGGATTGAATGGGGCTTCCAATCCTAGTCTTCTGAGAATTCTCCATATGGATTTCCATGTACTGGCTCAACTTTGCCATGTTATGTTCCAGTTGTTTCTTTCTGCTTTTAATCTTATTTAATTGCTTATCCTACCTGGTAGTTTCTTTCTGTTGCTGTG
>PVLA01003049.1:202849-232336 GCA_004027455.1 Hydrochoerus hydrochaeris
TTTGGTGGACATGAATTTCTTCAGTTGTTCTTTGTCATGGAAGTATCTTGTTTCTCCATTAAATTTGAATGAAAGTTTTGCTGGGTACATCAGTCTGGGTTGAAGGTTGTTTTCTTTCAGGGCTTGAAATACCTCACTCCAAGCTCCTTTTGACTTGAGGGTTTGTGCTGAAAAGTCTGCCGTGATTCTAATGGGCTTTCCTTGATATGTGAGTTGTGTCTTTTCTCTGGCAGCTTTTAATAATCTGTTTTTATGTTGTATGTCTGAGATCTTAATTATTATTTGTCTGGGTGTGGATTAATGTTGATTGTGACTGTTCGGTGTTCTACATGTCTCACTTATCTGCATATCACATTCCTTCCCCATGTTTGGGAATTTTTCTGCTATTGTTTCTATAAATACTTTACATATGTCATTTGCCTGGACTCCTGTATCTTCACTAATGCCATTATTCTTATATGATTGCTCTTGGCATCATCATGAAGCTTCTGGATTGTCATTTCATGCTGATTTGTTATTTTTAAAAGTTCTATCCTTTCCTGATCACTAACTGTGATCCTGTCCTCAAGGTCTGAAATCCTATCCTCAGCTTCCCTTAGGCAGTTTTGTACTCTTTCAATAGAATTTTTTGTTTCTTGGATGTCTCTTTGAGTTTGTTTCATGAATTCTGCTTGTTTTCTATATTGTTCATTCAAAGTTTCAATTAGTTTCCCATGCTCATGTACTGTTTTCTCTAGTTCTTCTTTAGCTGCATTCAATAACTCCTTTAGTAAAGTTGTTATTTCTATCTTTACATGGGAGACTACTTCAAATTTGATTTCCTCTATAGCCTGATGCAGTTGTTTTTTACCAACAGAGTGAAAAGAAAACCAACAGAGTGGGAAAAAATTTTAAGCAGCAACCCCTCAGACAAAGGACTTGTGTCCAGAATATAGAAAGAACTGAAAAACATCAAGCCCCCCAAATTCAAAGACCCTCTCCAAAAATGGGCATCTGAGATGAACACACAGTTCTCAGAGAAAGATATACAAGTGGCAAATAAATACATGAAGAAATGTTCACCATCACTTGTCATTCAAGAAATGCAAATTAAAACAACACTGCGATTTCACCTTACTCTGGAAAGAATAACTGCCATCAAGAAATCAACTGATAACAAATGTTGCTGAGGCTGTGGGGAAAAAGGAACACTGCTCCACTGCTGATGGGAATGCAGACAAGTGCAACCATTAGAGAAATCCATATGGAGAATTCTCAGAAGTCTAGCATTGAAAGCCCCATTCAATCCAGCTATCCCTCTCCTGGGTATTTTCCCCAAAGAACTGAAAAGTTCATATCTCAGTGATATATGTGCACCCATGTTCATAGCTGCACAATTTGTGATAGCTAAATCCTGGAAACAGCCAAGATGCCCATGAACTGCAGAGTGGATGAAAAAGATGTGGCATTTTTATACAATGGAATATTACTCAGCTATGAAAAACATGACCTTGAGACCTTCATAGGCAAATGGAGACAACTTGAGACTATCCTCATGAGTGAAATAAATAAGAATCATATTTATATATATCATATTGTGTCTCTATTGTAAAAAGTAAATAAGAACTACAAGAGTCATAAAACCAAAATGTTTAATTGCTAGTATAAAAAAGAGAGGAAAAGAAAGTGCTCTAAGGGATATAACTGCATGTATGTTTGAGTGTGTAAAATAGATGACCATAGCTCTGAACTTTTGTTGGATCTTTGAGTGAAACTATTTGTAGTCTGACTGTTTGAAAGTTTACTATGTACCCTTTAACTTTGTAACTCGAACAACTACAACCAGGATGACAGTAGGTAATTTATAAATTACTGATTTCTTAGTGGGGCTTTTTCTCATTCTCCTTTTTCTTTCTTTTAGAATTCTATATTGTTGCTACCCTTTTTTCTGTTTTGCTTTTTTTTCTTCTCTTTAAATAAAATTAAAAAAAAACTTTTTAGTAAGATGAGATCCCAGCTCTTGATCCTTTGAAGTACTTCCCATGAAGTCTGAGTTTTATTCATAAACTCTCTATCTACATCATGTCTTCAAGATTTCTATCTGCTTTCTCTTCCAGAACGTTTAGTGTTTCTCTTTTAATATTTAGATTTTTGTATTCATTTTGATTTTAGTTTAGTGTATGGTGATAGATATGGGTCTAGGTTAAATCTTTGGCATATGGAAAGGAAGTTTTGCCAGCACTATTACTACAGAATCTATCTTTCTTCCAGTGAACATGTTTGGTCCATTTATCTAAGACAAGGTGGCTTAGTGTGTTTGTACTTTTGTCCTTTTCTTCTCTTCTGCTCCATTGGTTCTCAGTTTTTTGCCAGTACTATGTTAATTTTATCATAATAGCTTTGTAGTACAATTTCAAGTCAGGTACTGTGATGCTTCCTGCCTTGCTTTTGTGGCCCAAGATTGCCTTTGCTATTCTAGGTCTCTCATAGTTCCAGATGAATTTTAGGAATGTTTTCTCTAGATCTGTGAGGTATGCTAATGGTGTTTTGAATGGAAATACATGAAATCTGCATAACAATTTTGGAAGAATGGCCATTTTCACAATGTTGGTTTTTTGTATCCACAAGCAAGAGACATGCATGGTTCGACATACACAAAAATCACACCACATAAACAGAGCCAAAGACAAAAATCACATGATCATCTCAATAGATGCAGAAAAAGCTTTTGATGAAGCCTAACACACATTCACGATTTTTTTTAAAAAGCCCCTACAGAAAATCAGAATAGATGGCTTCTACATCAATCTGATAAAAACCATTTATAACAAACTGACAGCCATCTCATACTAAATGGACAAAAACTGGAAGCTTTCAATTTAAAAACCAGGAACATGACAAGAATATCCACTGTCACTGCTCCTATTCAATATAATTCTGGAAACATTAGCCAGAGCAATTATACAAAAGAAAGAAATAAAAATAATAAGGATAAGAAAGGAAGAAGTTATGTTATTTGCAGATGACGTGATACTCCACACAGAAGACCCCAAAAATCCATCAAAAGACTTTTAGATTTAATAACCAAATTTAGTCACATAACTGGATACACAAGCATCACAAAAATAAATAGCATTCCTGTACAAGAATAACAAACTTACTGACAGAAAAATTAAGGAAAAAACTGTCACAAAAGTAGCCCAAAAAATGAAAGAGTTAGGGACCAATCTAATGAAAGAAGTAAAAAACCGTTACATTGAAAGCAACATTACTTTGCCGGGCATGGTAGTACAGGCCTGTAATCCCAGCACTAGGGAGGTGGAGGCAGAAGGATTGCTCTGAGTTTGAGGCCAGCCTGGACTATAAAGGAATTTCAAGGCCAGCCTGAAGTACATAGAAAAACTCTATCTCAAAAGGAAAAAAGAAAGAAAAGAAAACTACTTTAAGAACTTTAAGAAAGAACAGAACAGAACTTTAAGAAAGGAGAACAAAGAAGATATCAGAAATAGAAAGATATCCCTCGTTCTTGAGTAGGAAGAACCAGTATAGTGAAAAGGGCCATACTCCAAAAATTATTATACAGATTTAATGCAATGGATCAAAATATCAATAGCACACCTCATAGAATTACAGAAAACAATCCTGAAATTTATGTGGAACTAGAAGAAACCTGGAATAGCAAAAGCAATTCTTGGCAACAAAGTCAAGGCAGGGTGCATCACCATCGTTGACCTGAAATTAGCTACAGTGATTAAAAAAAAAAAAGCATGGTACAGATTTTAAAAAATAAAATAAAAATACTCAAGGGTCAGTGGGACAGGACAGGAGGTACAGAAACAACTCCAAACACATTCAGCCACCTTATCTTTGATAAAGGGGCCAAACACCTTTTCCAAAAGGAAGCCTCTGTAACAAAAGGTGTTAGAAAAATTGGCTTTCCACATACCAAACATTAAAACTAGATTCATATCTTTCACCATGCACTAAAGCTTAAATGGACCAAAAATCTAAATATTAAAACAGAAACACTAATGTTCTAGAAGACAGAATAGGTAGAACCTTTGAAAACATAAGTATAAAATTTTTTATGGAAAATGAGATAATATAGTAGCCATTGTTCATCTTCGGTTATTTGGCTCAGAATGCCTTGCAATACTTTCATTCTCTTGAGTGGTTTTATTCTTTTTTGTTATATTTGACCTCACTGTGTGTAAAGCTAAGCTCAACTATTTCAAAGAAAGAGACATTATGATAGCTACTGTTAATATGCAATTGTCTTGTTGTGAAGTACTGTGTTACTTAACATTGTTCTGTTCTGATCTGCTTAGATCTGTCCTCTTTTGTTTTATTCTCTTTAAAATAAAAAAAAGAAAACATAAGCATAGGGAAAACTTTGTGAACACAATCTCTACCACACAGGAAATATCACAAAGAAACAAGAACTAGGATCTCATCTTATTAAAAATCTTTCACATAGCAAAAGAAACCACCAACAGAATGAAGAAACATCCCAAAAAGTGGGGAGGAATTTTACCAGCTGTTTCTTAGATAAAGGAGTAATATCTAGAATACATAAAAAAACTCACAAAAAATCAGAACCCCCCCAAACTTAAAGACCCACTCCAAAAATTGCCATCTGAAATGAATACACACTTCTCATATGAAGAAGTATAAATAGTAAATAAACACACAAAAATGTTCAACATCATTGATCATTCAAGAGATGCAAAGTAAAACAACATTGAGAATCCATCTAACTTCAAAAGAATGGCTATTATCAAGAAACTGACCATAAACAAATGCAATAAGAGCTGTGGGAAAATAGGAACCTTTCTCCACTGCTTGTGGTATATAGACTAGTGCAACCACTGTGTATATTAATGTGAAAATTTCTCAAAAAACTCAAACTAGAGATTCCATTTGACTCAGCTATTCCCCTGCTTGATATCTTCCTGAAAGAATTAAAAGCATCATAGCACAGTCATAGCACCAATGTTTATAGCAGCACAATTGGCAATAGATAAATCTTGGAAACAGTCCAACTGCCCATCAACTGATGAATGGATAAAGAGGTGATTTTTTAATACAATGGATTACTACTCGGCCATGAAAAGGGATAAACTTGAGACATTTCTAGGTAAATCAATGCACTTTGAGACAATACTCTTAAGTGAAATGTATTAGACAGAAATGTGCAAATATCGTATTGTTGCTCTGGCGTGTGAAACAAAAAGGATGAATAAGGAACAAAATATATAGTAGCTATTGTGAAATAGGAATAAAATGTTCAAATGGGAAGGGAAACGAGGGAGAGGAGAGAAGGAAAGAAAAGAAGAAAACAGAAGAAAAATCAAAACAAAGCTTTCTTAAATAAGGAAGGGAAGAGGGGTTGAAGGGAGAGGAAGGATTTGAAAAAAAGAAGAATCAAGAGATATCATGTACAAGCACAAATTCCTTATGAAGAATGTTGTCATTATGTATATCTAAAATGTATCAATAAAATTAATTTTTAAAAATGAAAATAAATTTTAAAAATGAATCTACCAACTGTAAAGCCCAGGACCTGATGGATTCACTGTTCAATTCTACAAAACTTTTAAGCATGTTACATCACCAATTCTCCCCAAGCTCTTCAAAGAAATTTAAAGGGAGTCAGTGCTCCCAAATTAATTTATGGAAGCCATTGTTGCCCTGATCCAAAAATCAGACATTCAACTGAAAAAGAAAACTATAGGTCGATCTCCTTAATGAACATAGATACAAATATCCTGAACAAGAGATTAGCAAATAGAAGGTGGTGCAAATCTACTTGGTCATACATAATGGCCAAGCAGATTTCACTCCAGAGATGCAATGATGGTTCCACATACATAAATCAATAAATGTAATACATCATATAAACATAAAAAGGTCAAAGACCTTATGATCATATCAATAGACACAGAAAATGCTTTGACAAACTTGAACACTCCTTCACGATAAAAGAAAAACCTGAAAAAAAACACATACACAATACCTCAATATGATAAACTCTATGTATAACAAACCAATAGCCAGTATTCTACTAAGTGGGAAAAAAACTAAAGGCATTCACCCTAAAATCAAGAGCAAAATAAGGATGTCCCACTATCACATCTTCTATTCAATATAGTACTCAAAATATTAACCAGAGCAATTAGACAAGAGAAAGAAATAGAAGGAATATATATATAGGAAAAGAAGAACTCAAATTATCATTATTTGTGAAAGATATGATACTCTACATACAAAGGGCTCCACAAAAAACTCTTTAAACTTAATAATGAGCGTCAGTAATATAGCAGAAAAAAGACCAACACACAAAATCATTAGCATTTGTGTACACCAATAATGAATTGAATGAAAAGAATATTATGACAATAATACCATTCACTATACCTTCAAGAGAAACGAAGTACTTAGGAATTTAACTAAATAGCAAAATAAAAGCCCTCTACAAAGAACATCACTACTCTGGAAAACGATATTGAAGAGGATATCAGAAAATGGAAAGATATCCCTGCTCCTGAATAGGCATTATGAATACTGTCAAAATGCCCATACTCCCAAAACTATTATCCAGATTCAATGCAGTCTCAATCAAAACACCAATGGTATACTTTACAGATCTAGAGAAAACAATCCTAAAATTCATATGGAACCAGGAGAGACCCAGAGTGGGAAAAGCAATTTTGGGGAACAAGAGCAAAGCAAGAGGTATAGCAATACCTGACTTCTAGCCATACTGTAAAACAGTGTGATACTGGAACAAAATTAGATATACGGATCAATGGAACAGAATAAAGGATGTAAAAACTTCCCCAGACACATTCAGCTGTTTAATCTTTGACAAAGGGGCTAAAAGCACATGTTAGAGGACAGATAGCCTATTCACAAGTGGTGCTGGGAAAACTGATTATCCACGTATAGAAGAACTAAACTGGAGTCATATCTCTCACCATATGCTGAATTAAAATCAAAATGGGTCAAAGACGTGAACACTAACCCAGGAACAGTAGACCTACTGAAAGATAAGAATAGGTAAAAAACTTGAATACATAGGTGTAGGAAAAGATTTTCTAAATAGAACCTCAATTGCACAAGAAATAGCAGCAGAAGTTAACAGACAGGACTATGTCAGACTAAAAAGCTTCTGTGCAGCAAAACAATCAATTGGTAGAATAAAGAGACAACCCACAGAACAGGAAAATTTTACCCAGCTACTCCTCAGACAGAGGAATAATACCTAGAATATACAAAGAACCAAAAAAATTTAGCCACCTAAAATTAAAGATCTAGTCAAGAAATGGGCAAGATAGGGGCCAGGGATATGGCTCAGAGAACACAGTGACTGCTTGGCAAACGTGAGGTCCTAAGTATGATTCCCAGTACCTGGAAAATAAAATAAATGGACAATGGAAATGAACAGAAACTTCACAGAGAAAGAAATAAAAATAGTCAACAAATACATGAAAAAATGTTCAACCTCTCTGCTCGTCTTAGTCACTTTTCTCTGGTTATTGAGACAAAACACCAGAAGCCAAAATTAAGGAAGGAAAGGTTTATTTAGTTCACACTTTGTAGAGTCCATAATCAGCTGGCTCCAAGGTAGGAGGGCATGGCACAGGGGCAACCTAAAATTAAAGACCCAGTCAATAAATGGGCACAATAAGACTCAGCAACACAGCACCTTCTTGGCAAGTGCAATGTCCTGAGTTTGATTCTAGGTACCCAAAAAAAAAGGAAGGAAGGAAGGAAGGAAGGAAGGAAGGAAGGAAGGAAGGAAGGAAGAAAGAAAGAAAAAAGAAAGAAAGAAAGAAAGAAAGAAAGAAAGAAAGAAAGAAAGAAAGAAAGAAAGAAAGAAGACAAATGGACAAGAGAAACTTCACAGAGGAAGAAATACAAATGGTCCACAAATACATGAAAAAATGTTCATCAGAGGAATGTGAATTAAAGCAACATTAAGACTCCAGCTTTCTCCAGGAAGAATGGCAATCAAAAATAATAAATCAAAAATAATAAATTCTGGCAAGGCTGTGGTTAAAAGGGAATCCTCTTACATGTTTAGTGGGAATGTAAACTAGTGCAAAGATTATGGGAATCAGAATGGAGATTTCTCAAAGAATTAAAGTTAGAAATTCCATAAGATCCAGCTAGTCCCTGCTAGGTATCTTCCCAAAAGGTTTAAGACATCACACCGAAGCAATACATGCATGTCAATGTTTATAGCACCACAACTCATAATAGCTCAATCCTGGAAGCAGCCTGTGTATCCATCAAGAGATGATTGGATAATGAAAAATGTGATATCTATACAAAATGAAGTATTACTCACCTATAAAGAAGGACAAATTTGCGACATTTGTTTGAAATGGGTGTACCTAGAAAATATTATGCTGAGTGAAAAAAAACAGACACACATTGTTAAATACTACATGGTATCCCTCATTCAAGTAAGGCAAAGTACAAACAAACAAAATAATAAAAGATGACTAAAAGGAGACAAGCATCAGATGGATCTCTTGCAAATACAGGTTGGGGGAAGATGGAGACATAAGTAAGATAAAGACATGCCATATACAGGAATCTAATAACTTCAACTAGTGTAAACACGATATACAATAAACATATGCTGAGGTTAACAACAAAGGTGAATTTAAAAAAAAGAGGGTGTGGGAAGAGGAAAAGGGAAGTGAATTTTAAAAAAAGAAACAAGTTGTGTTATGAACATGTACCCACTCCCAAATGATTGTAAACTGCATGAACTTCAAATGTTTACCTAAAAAAAAATAATAAATATGTACTCAGTGCAAAAGTCCTATGTTCAAACCTTAGCAAGCCCCCAAAATAGAATTTTTCTAGAAAAAGAAACTCTGTAGCAGAGTCATAGGTCCATTGGTGCCATCTGTAGTTTCATTATTAATAGATGACAGAATTTTTTAAAGGATGGTTCTTAATCTTATCTGTTTAATCCTTTCACAAAATTGACTCAAGATAACTAAAATTACTCACTGATCTTAGAAGTTCTATTGAATATCAATGAACCCTCTAAAATTGCTGCTGTAGATATTTTCTTTCATTTATTAAAACCCAGTCTTAGCTACTTTCTTGTCACTGAGATGAATTCCCAACAGATACACAACTAAACAGAAGAGGCTCACTCAGCTCACAGCCATAGCCCATGCTCAGCTGGCTCCACGGTGGAAAGCAGTATGGTAAAGGGGGAGGGCAGAGGACAGGTTGCTCATATGGTGGTGACCAGGATGCCAAACAGAGGTGCCAGGAGCAGGGGAGGGAAATAAGCTCTCCAGATCTTGCACCAGACCCCATCTCCTCACAACAAATCAACTATTTCTTCTCCTTGGTCCAATGCCCTTCCAGTACCCACTCCTCCATGCCCATGAAGCTCTTGGGAGGCATTAAGGTACACGCCATAACAAACAATGGTGATCTGTAGATTATCAAAAACCATAAAGCTGGAAGAATTCATTATAATCAATTTTGAGTTGCAACAAAAACATGGGCTTAAAACCAAAAGCTATAAAAAGATAGAGGGATACTAAAGGAGAAAAGTGGTACATATCACTTACATATATAGACGTACATTTTTAAAAAAAAATATTAAATGTAAGAAGCATAAAATCCAAAGCTTCAAGTAATACAACTGCACCAAATCATGGTATATCATGCTGTGAAGAAATGTGCTTTGCTAGGCATGGTGGCACACACCTGCAACCCCAGCACTTAAGAGGCTGAGGCAGGAGAACCACTGGGAATTCAAAGCCAGTCTGGGCTACATAGTACATTCAAGGCCAGTCTAAACTACACAATGAGACTGTCTCAAAAAAACAAAAGTTCTTTATCATAAAAAAGCACTGACGGGGGCCAGGGATTTAGCTCAGTGGCATAAGCGCCTGTGTTGCAAGTGCACAGTTGCAAGTTCGATCCCCAGTACCCCCCCAAAATGCACTGATGAATCATAAAAGCAAGCAACACACATATACATACAACTTTTGTAACAAATTATAGAAACTGTATAAACATGCACCTATATTATCCTTAGGATATAACATCAGCTCATAAATTCATAGCGATGATAGCTGATATTTGTGGGTTTTTCATGCTATCCATATTTTTAAATTTTTGGTTTGAACAATGATTTTATCATAGCAGTAGATTATACTGCAAATTTCAAAATATGAATCATGAGTAGAGAAATTCATGCAAATACTCATTACTAATCAAACATATGCAAATGATGTTGGAATAGGTTTTTTAAATTAATATATATATATATATATATATATATTCCTTTTCCTGTGTAGAAACAGTGAGTTAATGGGCCAGGGATATAGCTCAGAGACACAGAGCCTGCCTGGCCAGTGCAAAGTTCTGAATTAGATTCCCAGTACTAGAGAGAGAGAAAGAGAGAGAGAGAGAGAGAGAGAGAGGGAAAGGGAGGGAGGGAGGGAGAAAGAAGGAAGAAGGGAAAGGAGAGAGAGAGAAAGAGAGAAAATTGAATAAAATTAAATTTAAAAAAGAAACACTGAGTTAAAACTGTTACTTTCATACACTTATCACAATGAAATTAACATTCACACCTTCTGTGGCAGCAGTTGGCAAGTACATATAAAGATTCTTGGAAATGTTTGTTTTATCCACTCATTACAGAACTCAGAGATAATCCTCAGAAACTAATACAACTGAGGACATTCGGGCAGGGCAACCAATTAATTGGTCAAATAAAAATGGCCTGTTAATCATGGAGATTCAGGACTTTTGCAGAACAGCTTCTCAGCCCTGCATCATGCCAGGCGTGGTGGTGCACAGCTGTAATCCCAGCACTGAGGAGGCTGAAGCAAGAAGATGGAAGCAAATTTGAAACTAGCCTGGGCTACATAGTGAAGTTAAAACTAACCTGAGAAGACTCTGCCTAAAAAAAAAAAAAAAAAAAGCCCTGCACCCAATGCCAATCAGAGAATGCTGTCTTCAATTCTTCTGGCACAAGATCAACCAGGTTTTTGATATCTGAGGCTAGACTCAGGGTATAAAGACAGCAGCCTTTGTCCTCGGGGCTGCTGCCTTCTTTCTTTCTCAGTGGCCAGCTCTAAATGCAGAACTACTTCTTTTCCAACTTTAACTGGAAACGTAAAACCTCACTACTCCATTTCCTGTCCAATGCTTTGTTCAGGACACCAATCTGGAAAGAGTTTCTAAAAGAAGTGCACAGCATCCCAACAGCCTGCTAACCTAACCACTATGAAATTGGTTTGCAGATTCCTCAAAAAACTGAAAATAGAAATTTCATTCAACTCAATTGTTCACTTTCTAGTTACCTTCCCAAAAAACTTAAAGACCATTCATATCCCAGTGATGCACACATATCCAAGTTTATAACAGCATAATTTATAATAGCTAAATCTTGGCAGTAGTCTATATGGGCGCTGGAAGTGGCCAGACCTATATGAATATAGAAAATGTGTTACTTACAAACAATGGAGAACTACTCTACCATAAAGAAGGAAAAACTTAAGTCTTGTAGGAAAATGGATGCACTTTGAGACAATAATGTTAAGTGACATAATGTTAAGTGTGGTTTCTTTATATGAGAAACTTATAACATACCTAAATACCCAAATAAAAGATAGATAAAGGAAGTGGGGAGCTAGATTTTTCTTAAGTGTGAAGGAGAGCAAGAGGTCGAGGGGGAAGTGAGA
This sequence comes from Hydrochoerus hydrochaeris, assembly GCA_004027455.1. Taxonomy (NCBI): domain Eukaryota; kingdom Metazoa; phylum Chordata; class Mammalia; order Rodentia; family Hydrochaeridae; genus Hydrochoerus; species Hydrochoerus hydrochaeris. The sequence goes on from PVLA01003049.1 coordinate 214,564, forward strand.
GGCTGGGAAGAAAAAAGAATTAAGATGTGTTATACACATGTGCCAACTCCCCACAAGGAATATCATTGTATTCTAAAATCAATTCTCTGTTTTCCTAAATTGCGACGTGATGCCCAGATAAAAGAAGTAATAAGGCAGGGCTACAGAGAAACGAATGTAACTGCAGGGTTAAAGCCAAGTCTTTTGTACTCCTAGGTCATACATTTTGCCGTGAATGTGGGCATGGAAAGGAGGGAGTAGCACAGACCTCAGAAGATGACCCTTGCTACTGCCTTGTGCCTGCAGTCATGCTGTCCCAGCTCCAGGAAAGACACTTCCACATGTGGGACTCTTCTCCCTTGCAGTTCAGTCCAGCCAGCCAGGTGGGCCCTGATCGCTGACTAAACGAGCAGAGACCATGGCATCCAGGGCCACTCCATGCCCAGCTGTCTGCATACTACATGGGCATCACTCAGGTCCCAGCTGTCATCACAGATGGTGCCCCAGATGCTCTCAGGCTAGACCTGTACTCTCCCAGTTAAGGAACCTTCACCATTCATCAAGTGAAGGTGTTTGTGTCATACAAGGTGAAAGTCCAGTTAATAGCTCACATGATTTAAAGTTGCAAAGCATATTTAAGACCATTGATTCACTGACCTGAGCACATGCAAGTGCTGACCTCCCGGCCTGCAGGCAAAGAGGGGGCAGACAGATTTGCAGACCATAGCAACAGTGACTGGATCTGGTTTCCTGGCAAATGGTGTAGAAAAAGGGAAAAACATGGGCTTGGAATACATAGAAAAGTCTTAGAAGTTCTGTGATAAAATGGAATCAGCAATTGCCATAAGGATTCTTCATCCCCTTGTGATCAATTTATTCTTCAATCCCAAACACTAAAGTGAGTGCTATCTTCACACAAGGAGTAATCAATCCCATTATCATTATTTCTTATTCTTTGGTTTGTCATGCCAGCTCACCTCTGCAATCTTCCTACCTTTCCCTCAGTTCCACACCCTTTGTCCCTTGCCTGGACAACATTGTCAGTAGGTAACCGTAAGCACTGTTTTCTACCTGTACAGGTCATGAAGAAAATGCTTCTATGTACACACTGAGGTGCTCCAAGGACTGCCATTCAACAGTTATTCAGAAAGATTTATTCTCTAAGCCATGAAAGATACATCCCCAAATGTGACTACTTCGTTCTTTGTGTCTTGTCTGCCTGTAGTTGAGAGAGCAATCACACAGCTGAGCAGACTATGTAGGCCACCGGCCTCTTCCAGGTCCCAGTGGACATCTCAGAGGGACCCCTGTTGTCTAAGCACCTTCATCTCCACACGCTCCTCACACTGGGCTTTGCCATTCACCTGCCAGGCCCTGTGTATCCCAGGAGGTTATACAGCTTCAGAGAAGCTCCAGCTCCACAATCAACCTATAGCCCCAGCAATGAAGTCACTTAAAAATCTCACAAAACCAGTTAACTCAAATTTCTCTTCTGTTGTTACAGTGAACTTCTGAAGGTGGGGGGGTTCTGTGGGGCATATTGCAAGGTGACTTTCATGTCACTGGAAATGTTCAGCGCAGTGTGACCTCCCATAGAAAAAAATGAGGCCTCTCCACAGACAGAGCTACATAGAATCACCTGTCAAACAGAACACTGAGTAGCAGCTCTGGAGATCATATTCTTTTCCAGTTATCATGCTATCTCTTCACCTTAAAATTCAACTTTGTAAAAAACAACCCATACCTACTACCCCAACACTCTTACCTCCCTTTAACTTCTCAAACTAAAAAAAAAAAAAAAACAACTAGATATACGCAGCAGGAAAGAAAAGTGCTTATAACTGAAAATCCAAAACTAGAAAACAGAAGGCTTCCAGTCAAAACTTTCGCTAGTGCAAGGCATGAAACAATCAGCAAAGTCAAAATTTTGAGTCATACATTTGAATTACAATTTACTCATCCAAAATGTCTGCAGTCAAAGAGCAAAGATTTTAGAAAAATGTACATTTCTGTGTAAGATCTGTAGTTATTTGAAAGATTATTAATTAAAATATACAACCTAACTAAATAAGTTCAGTAATCACTCATACATCTTACTAAAATCTGTCTGTTCTATCAAGATAATAGTACCCTGCAAACCAAAAAAACCCTGCATCATAAGTGAATATGTGATGAAATAAAAATATTAAAGAATTATGTAGTTAACAGCCAATATGTGCAATATAAGAATTTTCCTTAAAACACTATAAAACTAAACATTAACATACTACAAATTGCTATTTTAAAGTCTTAATGTTTTCCTGAGTATTAGTATATATTTACATATGTTAATACTTCATGCTTGTATGTTTGAATAACATTAATTTAATATTAAATAATATTGTACATATTGTCATTTAATGATTTCAAGATATATCAAATTATAAACAAAGGCAACATGAATCAAGGTCTCTGCTTTATGTGTCTTGCAAATTTTATTCACATATTTTTCTAGCTTCAAAAATACAAAGGGTATTCAAAACTATAGTGTTTATAAGTTGTTTAAAATTATTACTGTAAAATCATTAATCTCCTGCAAAATACTTCTTGTCCCTTCAAGATTTATTCCAGACTTCTTGCCACTTTGTGAAGCAGTTCTGGAAGTATTCTTTCTTGTCTTTTCCAAGACTCAAAATCACCATGAAGGATACATGTTTTGAAGTGATTTAGGATGTGGAGGTCGGCAGGACAACTCCAGAGCTGCTTCAGAAAGTGGTAAGAACCATGGAAGAAGTGTGTTGAAGGACAGGCAAAACCATTTTGAAGGAGATAAATGACAATGTGCCTTACTATAATATATTTTAATTTAAATATTTGCCATTTTATCACACTTCATACAATATCCTTTTTGTCAGATATATTTCACATTTGAAAATAATTGTCATCTGTAGGAACAAAGCTTATAGAAAAACAAAAATGCACCTTTATTTAAAGGATAGAATTACTAGATTCCAAAATTATTGTTACATGCTATAGGTATATTGGGTATCAAACAGAGGAAAGGTGGGATGGAGACTGTTAACCCAAAAGTAATCCTTTCTCGGAACTCACTAAAGCAGCCAGTGGAAAACAGGAATTCAGAGGCAGGATGTAAATTAACACAGTGCTGAAAGGATTCTGGTGATGGCAGCGTCTTTCAAAACCTGTGGAATCTTGATATTGTGAGAGAAAATACTGTGTCCTTCAAACAAATGCTAAATGGTGTTTGTGATTTAAACCCATAATAGAATGGAAGCAGTAGAAATAATCATCTTTCACCTGTCAAGGCAATCACGTAATTTTATCCCAGGAGAATAGCACAAGATGAGAACTCACTTGTAAGGGGAAACTACCAAATCACTGGAGATGATATTCTAACAAATGACACTGAAAGTTTTCATTTTGTGCTCAAGTGTATTTTGAGGTTGTTTGGAGAGGTCTGGTTAGCATTTTAGTACTAGTTATTATTACTCCTCAATTTTTTGGTCAGCTTCTCACTCGTTTTCTTAGTATTTTCCCCCTCAACTTTATCGTCCCACGTTGATTATTCATTTACTTATTGAGTGTGAGCTGTGAGCTGTGTGCAAGACCTGGCCCTTTACTACAGGATCAGAGGGCTAAATGTTCTTGCCTGCAAGGCTTGTGGCTGAAATCGACAAGCAAATCAGTACTTTCCTTTGCTATAACAGTAGGTGCTGATTCCTGCTGAGTTCCTGATTCTTTACCACAGCTACTCATTTTTCTGCAGTCTTAGTATTTTATCTGCAGAATCTTGCCAGTGTCCCCACATCCCCCTCCCTTCCCTGTGAACTCCTCCTGCAGCCAGGAAACCTCATGCCGCATGTGTGACGAGATGATTAGTTGAGATAGGTAAAAGCAACACACCCACCAAAGGAGGAGAATTTATTTGGAGATGTCGCTAAATTTAATCAGATCATGATTGCAAAATTCATATTTTAGAAAGATGAATTTAAGAACCTTAAATGGTAGGAATTTCTGTAGATAATTCCCTTGCCAAGATTTTACAGAGAGCTATAGGGGTAAATATGTGAAGAAGTGTTTAAAAAAAATATCTATTATCATGTTTACTTGAAAATCTGTAAATTTCTAGAGAACCATCATGAGTAATATTTTTATTGATATCACATAGGAACCGTGAAGTCAGAATTAAATACAGTAGACTTAATGTCAGACAATGAAAGCAGAAACCTGCTTTTTCAGTGCGGGAGGAGGACTGTGGCACCCAGGGCAGGCTGGGCCTTACCAGGACGGGGTTGTCTAGGTGAGCAGCTTTTTTTTTTTTCAGGTGATGCTTTGAAACTAAAACTGATTCCAGATGCTTCTTTAAGAACAAGTAAATCACCAGACATGGTAGCACACACTGTAACCCCAGCATTCAGAAAGCTGAGGCAGGAGGATCACTATGAGTTTAAGGCCAGCCTGGGCTACAAAGTAAGTTCAAGGCTACCCTGAACTGCATCGTGAGACCCTGTTTCAAAAAGAAAGGAAAAAGCTTAACCCAATATTTTCTTTTATTGTTATTTATATCATTATTATAATATTTAATGACTAGGTTTTACATTATATTGATGCAGGGTGAAGGAGTTGTGCTAGGAAGGCCCCAAGGTCAGTGGTGGAAACCAGAAAGTCCATGCCAGCAGGGTGAAGGAGCTGTGCTACTAGAAGGGTAGAATCTACTAGCACAGCTCCTTCACCCTAAATCATAAGAAGTAATTGTGGAATAGACAATAGGTCCCCCAAGTTGTTTTTTTTTTCCATTATCATCCAAAACAGTTACACAGTTGGTCATTTTTTTCTCTTGTTACCTCATTTCTAATGATACCAATCAAACTTCCTGGGTATGATTATCCTAGGAGAAGCCATTTGACCTGCCCAGATTCCCCAGAAAACACAAAGCTACCTTCTGCACGAGTGGCTAGAACATAAAGCATGAGCTGTAGGAGACTCATTAGAAAGTTCTGACACCAATACATGAAAGAAGTGGTGACAAGAGACCAGAAGAGGGAAACCATCAAAGCATGATTGCCAGAACCAGGGACTCTTTACATAGCTCATACAATCTTGCCAAATGCAAGTCTATGCCTTTGCTCTTCCCTGTCTCATTAAATATATGGCAGGGGGCGTGTTAAGGTTAAACACAACTCTCCTTCACGGAACACCCAAGAATTATGAAGGACTGTAACTGCCTTCCCAGAACGCGGGCAGATGCCCAAAGTCAGAAGCTGCTCAAAGAAAAACAGGGAGAATTTTGTGTCAAAAGTTTGAGATAAAGCCACTTCCCGAAATGTTCAAAACTCAGTATCTCTAAAAACATGTTCCTGCTGATAGAATCCACAGAAACCTTGCAGGCAAATGCTTGTACTTTTATCCATCAGAGTGAAAACTAAAGACAACAAAAAAATAAAATCCCAGTTATTTCTATTTTTTACCATGTGAAAGATTCTATTTATTTTTTATTTTATTTTTTATTAGTATATATTTCTCATACATATTGATCACATTCATAAGAAATTTGTACCTGTACATATCTTCATTCTTTTTCTCCCATTCCCCTCTCATTCTACAACTCCTCCTCCCTTCCCTATTTTGAAAAGCTTTGTTTTGTGTTTTTCCTTCCATTCTCTTTTTATTCCTTTTCTCCTCCTTTCCCTTTTAATTTGAACACTTTCTCTCTACTTCTCAGCAACTATTATCCATTTTGGTCTTTATCTATGCTTTGATTTCTCACACAAGAGAGAAAAATGCAATATTGAAATGTATCTAATTTATTTCACTTAAAAATATGATCTCAAGGTACATCTCTTTACCTAAAAATGTCTCAAGTTTGTCCTTCTTTATGGCAGAGTAGTACACAAATCAGTATGGAATTTCTTCAAAAAACTAAAACTACAAGTTGCCTTTGAACCCTTCTTGATATCTTCCTGAAAGAGTTAAAAAGCATCCTATCACAATTATATATGCACACCCATGTTTATAGCAGCACAATTTGTAATAGCTAAATCTTAGAAACACCCAGATGCCCATCAACGAATGAATGAAGAAAATGTGGCTTTTATATACAATGGAGTTATTTCTATTCTTTGACAGAACACATACATCCACAAAACAATTTACTTCTATTTCATGCTTTTTCCATTTCCAGTGCCTAAAGTTGTCTGGAAAGGAGTTTACAGAATTACTAACTTTCATTAGTAATTTTTAAGGAGACAGTAGATTGTTATAGAGTAACCATGTTGTATAACAGATCTCTGTAACACATACCTCTTATCTGACTGTGATTCTGTATATCTGACCATGCTCCCTGGTATCCCCTCCAACCCTTACCAAACACCATTCTACTCTAGCATGTGAGTCCACCATACTTACATTCCCCATGTAAGTGAGATCATGTGTTACCTGTCTTTCTGTGCAAGGCTTCTTTCTTTTAATACTAATCTTACCCAGGATCACCCACATTGTTGAAGATAACATGTCCATTTTAAAGTCAGAATAGTATGTATATCCTTGAACATCACGGAAGCCTGCCTCAGGCCTAGGCTGCCTGGGACACACCACCCCACCGCCACTGGGCCTGCCCTGCCACCAGGAACATGGTGGAAGCCTGCCTCAGGCCTAAGCTGCCTGGGACTTCCCTTCCACCAGGAACATCTCCAAAGCCCTCCTCAGGACTATGCCGCCTGGGACTGCTTGCTGCCTCTGGGCCCGCCCTTCCACCAGAAACATCAGGGAAGCCCACCGCAGTCCTAAGCTTCCTGGAACTGCCACAACTGGGCCCACCCTTCCACCCAGAACATAGGAACCTTGGACTACAGTGGATTGCCGTGCTGGCTGGATGAGAGACTCGGGAAACCCTCATCCAAACAGAAGACCTCAGCAGGCTCCAGTCAGTTTGCCCCTAAAATAGAGGTCTGCAGTAGATAAATAGGAGCAGAAATGAAACTCCCTCCAACTGTAAGACCTTGGCGAATCTGGCAAGAGAGTGGGTAATCCCCCCAACACACACAGAGAACATCAGACAGGTTGAGGAGTGCGCCAATAAGGCCTCCCCAACTTAGAGAAAATTAAAAGAGCTTATGAGACCCCAGTGACACCGTAGGGCCTCAGCTGACACAAACACTAAGCCAGGGAGATCTGGTGACCTGAAACGACCTAAAGATATAACAACATAGGAACTAAGAGCTGCCCTACATCAATACTGTTAGGCTAGTTATCCCAGAAAGAATATAGGACTCACCCAACAGGCCCTGTAGGAGGCAATCAGGTGACGGGATATCCTCTTCATTGTGGTAGCCAACAATTTGACAAATATCAACCACACATTAGGACCCTAAAACTCACACTAAGTACTGTTGGGATAGAAAGACCAGATATTTACCCAAAAGGTGAAAATCACTAAACGAAAAGGCAAAATGCAATCTCAAACATCTAGTCCATGAGGAGCAAGTACAGGCAACAATGAAGTAGAGGACCTTAAATGTTATACACCAGAAATCTCTGAAAAGATAGCAAATGAAGTAAAGAAGCAAATCTATGTGGCTATAGAGGAACTCAAATTAGAAATAATGTCTTACGTAAAGACAAATAACAACCTTAGTAAATCAGTAGCTCAACATAGCTAGAGAAGAAATAGATAAAAAAAAAATACAAGAGCATGGGAAATTGATTGAAACTTTGAATGAACAATGCAGAAAACAAGCAGAATCCATGAAACAAATTCAAAGACATAGCCAAGAAACAAAAATTGTACTGAAAGCTGGCAAAACCATTTAAATGAAGCTGAGGATAGAATTTCGGACCTTGAGGACAAGATCACATATAGTGATCATGGAAGGGAAGAACTTATAAAAATAACAAAGCAGCATGAAATCATAATCCAGCAGCTTCAAGATGATGCCAGGAGAAACAATGTAATATTAATGGACATCAGTGAGGAGGCAGCAGGCAACACTAAGGACATAACCAAGCTGTTCACAGAAATAATGGAAGAAAATTTCCCCAACATGGGGAAAACATCTGATATAAAATAAATGAGGCATATAGAATGCCAAACAGTCACAACCAACATAATTCTACACCCAGACATGTAATAATTAAGATCTCAGACATACAGCATAAAAACAGAATACTAAAAGCTGTTAGAGAAAAGACACAACTCACCTATCAAGGAAAGCCTATTAGAATCATGGGAGACTTCTCAGTGCAAAGCTTCAGGTTAAGATGAGCTTGGAGTAAAGTATTTCAAGAACTAAAAGAAAACAACTTTCAACCCAGACTGATGTACCCAGTCTTTCAAATTTAATGGAGAAAAAAGATACTTCCATGACAAAGAACAACTGAAGAAATTCATGTTCACAAAACCAACCCTAGAAAGAATATTGAAAGACATCCTAAATAGAGATAAAGATGACCACAATCTCCAGAACAACAGAAACGACCAGGATGGACAAGAAATTACACAAGGGAGAAAAGCACAATACCAACAATAGAAACACAATATGGCAAAGTCAAGCCAGTACATATCAGTGATATCCATAAATGTAAATGGGCTCAACTCACCTATCAAAAGAAGCAGGTTGATGGAATGGATCAAGAAACAGGATCCCACAATATGCTGTATACAAGAAACACATCTGACCCAAAAGGAAACTCATAGATTAAAAATCAAGGATGGAAAACAGTATTCCATGCAACAGGAACCCAGAAAAAAGCAGGGGTAGCTATTCAGTTTACAGACAAAGTGAACTTCAAACCTAAAAGGACTAAAAGAGATAAAGAAGGCCACTACATACTTATTAGTGGAAAACTACAAGAGGAAGAAAAAACAATTATAAATTTATATGCACCAAATACAACTATATAAGACAAATACTAATGGACATGAAAAACCAAATACACAAGAACACAATTGTAGTAGGAGAACTTAACACCCCACTTCACAAAGAGATAGGTCAACTAGACAAAAAGTCAGCAAAGAAATAACAGAACTGAATCATACCTGTGAGCAAATGGACTTAGTGGATGTTTACAGACTGTTGCACCCAACCACATCACAATATACATTCTTCTCAGCTGCACATGGGTCATTCTCCAAAATAGACCATATATTAACCCATAAAGCATTCTTAACTAAATGCAAAGGGAGTGAAATTGTCCCATGCTTAATATCTGATCATAGCACACTAAAATTGGAAATCAATGGCAAAAAAAAACCTTCAAAACCTGCATAAATACATGGAAATTAAATAACAACCTTCTGAATAACCAGTGGGTTACAGATGAAATTAAAGTGAAAGTAAAACAGAACCTACAATACAATGAAAATGCAGATACAACATACCATAACCTATGGGATGCAATGAAAACAGTCCTAAGAGGAAATACGTAGCAATAAATAGTCATATCAAGTGACCAGGCATGGTGGCTCATACCTGTAATCCCAGCACTTGGGAGGCTGAGGCAGGAGGATCATGGGCTACAAAGTAAGCTCAAGACCAGCCTGAGCTGCATAGTGAGACCCTGTCTCAAAAAGAAAAATAAAATAGTCACATCAAGAAAATGGAATGAACACAAACAAATAACCTAATGCTACATCTCAAGCTTCTAGAAAAGGAAGAGCAAGTCAAACCCAAAGCTCATAGAAGAGAGGAAATTGTAAAGATTAGAGCAGAAATTAATGCAAATGAAACCAAAACATACAATGAATTAATGAATTAAAAAGCTGATTTTTGAGAGAATAAACAAAATTGATAAACCCCAAGCCAACCTTACCAAGAGAAAGAAAGAAAAAAAACTCAAATCCATGCAATAAGGACTGAAAAGAAGGAAATTACTACACATTCCATGGAGATTCAAAAGATCATGAACACCTGTTTTGAAAATCTCTACTCATATAGGGTGGAAAACACAGAGGAAATGGACAGATTTCTAGGAACATATGAACTACCAAAGCTCAACCAAGAAGATACAGCAATTTTGAATAACCCACTATCAGCTACTGAAATTGAAAACGTAATTAAAACTTACCAACAAAGAAAAGCCCAGGTCCTGATGGATTTACAACTGAATTCTATAAAAAAAAACTTAGAGATTTAATGCCAATACTCCTTAAACTCTTCAATGAAATTGAAAGAGAAGAAGTCCTCCCTAACTCATTCTTGGAGGTAAGTATCACTCTGATACCAAAACCAGAGAAAGACCCAACCAAAAAGGACAACTATAGACCAATTTCACTAATGAACACTGATGCAAAGGTTCTCAATAAAATGTTGGCAAAGAGAATGCAGCAAATCATTAAGATTATACACCACCACCAAGTGGGATTTATTCCAGGAATGCAGGGATGGTTCAACATACACAAATCAATAAATGTAATACACCACATCAACAGAGCCAAAAATAAAAATCACATGATCATCTCAATAGATGCAGAAAAAGCTTTTGATAAAGTCCAACACCTTTTCATGATAAAAAAAAAACCCTACAGAAACTTGTAATAGAAGGAATGTACCTCAATCTCATAAAGGTCATCTATGACAAACCAAGAGCCAACATTATATTAAATGAACAAAAACTTAAAGCCTACACTCTAAAATCAGGAGCAAGACAAGGATGTCTGTTCACTATCACCACTCCTATTCAATATAGTTCTGAAATATTAGCCAGAGCAATCAGACAAGAGGGAGAAATAAAAGGCATAAAAATAGGAAAAGAAGAAGTTAAATTATCATTATTTGCAGATGACATAATACTCTACAGAGAAGACCCCAAAAACTCCATTAAAAGACTACTAGTGGTAATAAACAAATTCAGCAGCATATCTGGATACAAAGTCAATACTCAAAAATCAATAGCATTCCTGTACATAAACAAAAAACTCACCAAGAGAGAAATTATGGAACTATCGCCTTTTACAATAGCATCTAAAAATAATGAAATACCTAGGAATAAATCTAACCAAGAATGTAAAAGACCTATATGCTGAAAATTATACTACTCTAAAAAGGTGATCCTCACCTGGGCAGGATCAGCAGCAGGTGCCACAGGAAAGGTGTCAGCCATGAAATGACAGTACTTGAAAGAGGCTAGGGACTACATGGCTCTAGGCAGGGCTGTACTGCCCCAGATGCATCCCTGCCCACCTGCTCTGATGTGTGACAGAGAAGCCAATACTCATTTCCTCAGGAGTCCCTTTGTCAAGGCAGCTCAGCTCTAACCTAAGCCACCTCACGTGAGCTCACGGAGTACAGCGCTCACAGGGCTACCAAAGGGACTTGGCCCCAAGCTCCAAACTGCCCACTGGGCAGCACTCCTGCCTTGGCCGTCTGCACATCCTGAACACTTCACTACCAACTACATGATCTGCTTTCTAAAGGTGAAACAGCCAGTATACCACAAGAAAAACTACAGCCATGAGCAAAAACTCCAGCATCCACAGTGCTCAAGAAAGAGTGTCGAGTGCCTGCCATGAAAACTCAGTAGGAGTCTAAAGACACGGACGGGCTTGTCTGTATAAAAAACTGCACAATGTGTGCACGCACCCATGTATCTATCATATGGTTCCCATGCATATGTGCAATGCTATTTCCACATGCTTAAAATATAAATCTAGATTTAAACATTTGAGTGTAAAATCATATACATGTACACTTAAATTTTATCTTAAGATACCTTTTCTCTAAGTCTCTGTTACTAAACTGTAACCCTCTAAGAAGCAACCCAGTCATTAACACTGTGCGCTGTCAGCGATTCCGCAGAGCTGTCTGCCTCACTCTGCTTAGGACCATGCCCAGCAGCACCTGGCTGCGAGCTGCCTGCTCCAAGTTAAAGCCAAGTGCCGCTGCCCACACTGCCAAGCGTGTCAACCAGACAGCGGGGACTCAGAGCCTCCCTCCCCTCCCAGGTGTGGAAATTGAAGCCTTGATGTACCTCTGCTTTCTTCTTCTGTCCCATCTTCTTTTGATTTTTTCATCTTTTTTTGTCGAAGTTTGGCAAGTCTTGCTTCTAATATGGCCTTTCGTTTCTCCTTTATGTTTTCTCATTTCATCCTCTGATCTGTTGTCTAAACAGAACAAAAACTTAAAATTATTTGCTTTCTGACACCACTAAAAGGCTATCCTAGAGACCCTGAAAATGAAGACCTGTGAGGCATTACACAGCCTCTGGTGTCTTACGCAGTCTAGTTCACAGAAGACCCTGGAACCCTTCAGATTCAAGGAAACCATCCACTCGGCATGAGGGTGCACACCTATAATCCTAATTGAGGCAGGAGGTTGCAAGTTTGAGCCCAGCTTGGTAAACTTAGCAAAGTGATCACAGGTGTGCACAATGCCCAGCTACACAATGGCACTCTGAGGATCAATTTAAATTCCTAGTTTAACTCAAAGAATTGCTCGGCCCCTCCCTCCCACCTCCTCTGACTGGAGCTCTTATACCTGCTTCCGTAGCATCTCCAGGGTTTTCATTTGCTTGTTTCTCAGCTCTTTGTCTTGGGCAAAAGCAAAATATCCAACACCAAGTTGCCGGGCCTCTGGAAAGAGTCAAATTGTTCAGATTAGATTTTCCTCATCAATCATGATACTCAAGGCAAACTTTTACCAAAGCAAGCATGATGTACGCACAAGTTTAAAGAAGGCAGCGAAGTGGGAACAGCAGGGGTGGTGGCGGCAGCAGTAGCAGCCAGTTTCTGTCTTACTTGTGGGCGATGAGCACAACAAAGGCCACGAGTTTCTGCCCTACCCACCCTCACTTTGCTCAGGGAAGAAGCTCCCAGCTTTATCACTCTCTGCTAGGAAATGTCAAAGCGTGCGGACTGTGAGGCCAGGAAGCGAGCTGAGCAGAACCTCTTGTGTCTGTCTGGGTTGGGCGCGTGTGCGGTCAACAGTGTGAGCAAACACGGTACCGTTCTCCCGGATGTCTTCATAGTGCACGGGCCCCACAGGCCTCGGCAGGGCCTCCCGCTCCTCCTCCTCCCACTGCTGGCACTGAAGCTCCTTCCTCATGTCCTCCGAGAGCAGCGTCTTCTCATTAGCAGGACTCACGAAACTAGTGGGAGAGGGAAGGGAGGAACCGCCGCCATGTGAGTGCCATGAGAAAGGAGCACGGTCCCCACAGGGGTCTCTCACCACTATCGCCAGAAAAAAAGGCCACTAAGCTGCTCTCCCTCCTGAAACCTAGCCGAGACTCACTGCTGGCATGGTGAGACCCCACCTCCCACTCAGCACCCAGTCCTGGACTGACAGCAGAGGCGCCCAGGTAGAAGACTCCAGCTCACTCCGGGCAGCCTCCTGTCCTGCTAACAGCCAGGGGTTTGGGGTTTGCTCATTGCACAGGCAGGGTGCTCCTGGCCGACCTGCAGGGTGAGGGAGGCCCACAAAGTGCCCCTGTGTAAGAGAGTTTTTCCCTCCTAAGATGTTTTAGCCAGTTGCCCCCGGGGTTTGCCCACAAAAAAATTAGCTTTTAATGAAGGCCCTGACTTCCAAGATGTGTAAAAAAAATGAGAAGCTAGCTGCCACCCTGGCTCTGGGGTAAATGTCTCTTCTCAAGATGAGTCTGTCCACATAGGGTGGCTTGCTGAACGGGCTTGGGCTCTGTCTCTACACTTGTCTATAACAAGACATTTTTCCAAACAACTGCACAAAGTGGGCCATCACAGCCAGTCCTGCCTGTGGTCACCACCTGCAACACTGAGGCAGGTGGAATGCTCAAGCCCATGAATTTAAGACCACTTAGGAACACAGCAAGACCCCTTCTCAAAAAAGAATAATCAAAACCAGAAAAGAATAGTCATTCAGGCCATTCTGAGTGTAGATTACATGTGTATAGGTGTGCTAACCATTAAAACTGCTCCAACAAATATTCTTATCCACTAAAAAATGTCTTACAAGAATAGCCTCTCACTCAGAACCACCCATTAGCCACATCTGAGACCAGGCAAGTTCCACACATCAGCACTTACAGTCTCCCCTGAAGGTTCTTGTCCATTTCCAGCAGGTCTGGCAAATCCCTCCTCATGCACCGCCAGGATCGTCCCAGAGAGTCCACATAATCCACCCTGAAGCACAAGCGGGAAGGTGGGAAGGCTGGGCACATGCACTGGGGTCCCTGGGCCAGGGAGCTGAGTGCCTGAGGAGCTAGGACTCACTGGCAGGAGCACCCTCAGCCCAGGCTACCGCCCTGCAAAAGCTTCTGGCATGAAGGCTCAGTGTGTGCTCTGCAAACCTTAGCTTCAGAATGAAAAGCAACCCATCATTTACACCTCTAATTCACACAGAAATTTGTCATGATTTCTAAGAAATTCCTTTCATCCAGCTTAGTAACCCCAAGTGTTTTATCCACATCTGAACAATTTCACTCTGCACCCAGATTCTTACTGTTCACGGCCCCATATTATCAAGTCTGCATTGTTATTTGTTCCTTTATTTCTTCCAGTTCATACAACTTCTCCTGAGTCATGGCACTGCTTGGACCCTTCATTAGAATCAGGTGGAACAACATAGTGCTCTCCTAGTCTTTGCCCAAACTCGATGTGGAGACAGGCAGGACAGACAGACAGGCAAAATGAATACTGTGACTATTTCTCGCATAGGACACACAACAGGCTTGCAAGAAAACCTGCATGCACTGTGAGAGAACAAGTTTTAACTGTGTGATCTCGGGCAGGGAATCTCCCACAGCCTTTAGCAGGTGCTCAGCATGTGAAAGGGCCCAACAAGTATGAGCCAGGGGCTGCCTCAGTGTCAGGGGTTGCCCAGATGAGGACTCCGTGGGTTTGTTTGAGACAAGGTCTTGCTGTGTAGTTCAGCCTGGTCCTGGAACTCATTACACAGGCCCAGTCTGGTCTTGAACTTAGAGGGATCCTCCTGCCTCAGCCTCCTGAGTGTTGAGTTCACAGGTGTGTCCTACCATATCCAACCTGAGGACTTTGTTCTCTCTAAATACAGAGAACAGTTCCTCTTTCTTTCTTTCTTTCTTTCTTTCTTTCTTTCTTTC
This sequence comes from Hydrochoerus hydrochaeris, assembly GCA_004027455.1. Classification (NCBI taxonomy): domain Eukaryota; kingdom Metazoa; phylum Chordata; class Mammalia; order Rodentia; family Hydrochaeridae; genus Hydrochoerus; species Hydrochoerus hydrochaeris. Next base: position 229,570 of record PVLA01003049.1, read on the forward strand.
CTTCTTTCTTTCAGTGAATGAGCACACAACCACTAAGCCAGATGGTCTGCGTGATTATTTATAGTATTTTGCTGGAAGATTTTCCACCACCTGGAATTGAATTACTGAAAGGATTTTATGAGCAGTTACAATTCTGGAGCTTAACTTAAAAACAAGCAAAGTGTCAAAACTGCTCACAGTCCGTCTTCCTTCACCACATGGCAGCAGTGACACCTTTGGCCACCCCCAAACTCCTCACATGGTTGGCGCATTGTTTATAATCATACAGACATTAGCAAGCAACAATTTAAAAAGAGACACTGAAGCTCTGAAAGAAGATTAAGATTTCTGCTGTGAAAAGCAACCGCAGCCTCCTGTTTCTGGAGTTGGCCTCCCAAACAGAGATCCCAGCTAAACAGAGACAGGAGATGGTGCAGCCACGGTGCAGTCTCGGCTCCCTGCTCCAGCCCCACCCTGCCCGGAAGAGACAGGCTCGGGCCAGCAAGAAGCCAGTCAGCCAGGCCCACCACCTCCGAGGCTCAGGAAGCCAAGGTGTGTGTGGGGACACTAATGTAGGGCAGGCCGTCAGAGCTTGCCTCAGGCCTTTACCCGGCCACGAGCCCTGACCTGTGCCAATGAGAAGTGCGAGGCAGGACCAGGAAACAGGAAGCACACTGAGTGTGCCCCAGTTCAGTGATGAGCAAAGGTGACGAAAGGTACTCCCTGGTCTTTGGTCTTCATATCCCATAGCCAGCCACCCAGCTAAATAGGTCCTGACCGCTCAGAAGCTTCTGGAAGCAGGAAGAAGACGCCTGCTTCATTCCAAGGACAAGGGTGCTGCTGGACTGATAAGGACACCCTCAGGAGCACCAAGAGCCACAGCACCACCCATCATGGGGACACCTGAGCCCTGCAGCAGGGCAGGCAGGGTGAGGCATCTCTCAGGCTCTCACGCTCCACTGCACTAATGCTGGAGTGACACCATCCCAGCAGAGATGGCAGCACACAGTTGCGAGCTCCAGTATCACTGTTCAGAAAGACTGGCGCAGCTCCTCACCCTTCACCTGGTGTGGCAAAGGCAGGCAGACTTCAGGGACAAAGCTGACCAAGGCCCAAACCACCCTACATCTGGGGGAGACTGAGGCAAAGGACCAGGGACCCAGGCATTATCAGCTCTGTAGGAGAGGAAACCAGTCTTGAGGTCACACGGGCAGAAAGTGGGACTGGGGCTGCTCAAGACCCGTGACTCCATGCCTCACTGCTGGGAAGCAGCTCTGCCACAGGAGGGCTTCAGGCCACCCTGAGCTCCTGCTGGATACAGAGCAACCCTCCACGAGGTCTGTACCATGCCATGGGCAAGGCCGAAGCACGGCTAAGGAGCAGCAGGTTTCTGCCTCAATAGGCAGGACACTGCCAGCCAGTGTCTGGGTCTGGCATTGCGCAGGGCACAGGGTGGGCAGGGGGTGTTGCTCAGTCATTTGTCATTAGTGTGGCTGTCTCTTCATTGGAGCTACTGTTCTATACCTGCAGTGACCAGCCCACCCAACCGCCAGCGTCTCAGTGGACTGGAAATGCAGGGGAATGAGGAGAAACAGACTGGTGACAGTCCAACCAGATCACTGCCCAGGCCGCCCAAGTGTACCTACCACTCTTCACCGGGGTCCTGGGGAGGGGGCACATCTCCACTAGGAACATCGTCATCCTCGTCCCTGTCGCCCACCTTTCGGAGCTCTCTACTGGTGCCCTGCACCTCCATTTCTCTGTGTTTGTCTATGATCTTCTGGGTGAAGTCCACAAGGTACATATCCTCTACTTCTTCATCTAGGACACAAAAATCGACCACAGTGCACAGCAGAAAACCACAGTGGAACAGAGCAGGAGTGTCTTGAAGGGAAGCTGGCAACACAGGAAACATGTGCCGCTGAGAAAACCTCCCCACACCTCATGGACCGATGCTGGAGTCCAGCTGCGGCAGGGCTAGGGTTTCCCAAAGGTGGTCAGGGAGTCGGCCATTGAGAGACAGAAAACACTGCACACCAGTCTGTGAGTGAATCTGAATCCGCTTTATTTTTTAGAAGCTGGAATATATATATGCTAACCTTGGCAGCAACCCCCCAGCCCCAAGCAGGAAGCACCCCAGGCTTAGGGCCAGGCAGGGATAATCCTAAACAATAGGTTTTAATTGACCTCAACTCCAAGCAGGAATCGCCCCAGGTTCAGGGCAATAGGTATCAATTAACATTTTAATCTTGACATTGAGTCAGCCCGGGAAATGCAAGCCGACCCACCCGGACTCCGCAGGAGGACAGGACGCCCACAGGAGGAAGAGATGTGTGAGATTATTAGGCCACTCCCTACATTGCTTTCCTTATCATTTATGGGAGTGGCAGTCCCTGCAAGGACAGCGCCTGTCTTAGGTCAAGGACTCTTCACATGTACCCAACCAGGCCTTACCCGTCATGGGCCTGCAGGACAGCAATTGGTCCTGTGCCTGTCTTAGGTGGCCAGTGGCGTAACATATGGGTCCTAGTTGCCCGTCTCTGGCTGCCTGTCCAGTGTCTCAGGGTAGTTGTCTCACAGGAATTTTGGAAATCCTCCTCCATGAGCTCTTTCATTTCTCTCACATTATTCACAGAAGGCAAAACCCCACAACCAGTCCTCACAAAGGGGTTATCTAGAGGGCCTCCAGCAACCCCCCTGGAGTCTCCACCCTCGACTCCATATTGAGCATTACATAAAAACATACACATGTGAACTACACAAATTACAATTATCAGTACAAAACATT
>PVLA01003050.1:0-232151 GCA_004027455.1 Hydrochoerus hydrochaeris
TTCTGTTCTGTTCTGTTCTGTTCTCTTCTCTTCTCTTCTGTTCTCTTCTCTTCTGTTCTCTTCTGTTCTGTTCTGCTGACATGGCGTGTCACTCAGTTGTTTGGCTGCGCAGGCTGGGCTGGAGCTTGTGACTGTCTTTTCCCAGAGTGCTGGGATCACACGCACGGGCCCCACGCCTGCTTCAGTTACATTTCTACACATGAACTATACAGACTCTGAGAGGAAACTAAGAAAACAATTCCATTTGTAATAGCATTTATGGGGAAATCATATTTAGGAGAAATCCTAACCAAAGAGCTGAAAGACCCACAACACAAAACAACAGAGAAAAATCCCCTGTTCATAGATTGGAAGGCTTAATCTTGCTAAAATACTACTACCCAAGGGGCTGGGGATTTAGTTCAGCTGCATAAGCACCTGCCTTGCAAGTGCGCGGTTGTGAGTTTGATCCCCGGAACCAAATAATAACAATACCCAAGTGGTACACAGATTCAGTTCAGCCCTAGACAGGATCCAATGGCAATCTTTTTCAGAAATAGAAAGTGTCACCCTAAAATTTACATGGAAGCTCAAGGAACGCCAAATAACCAAAACAGTCTTTAAAAGAAGACCAAAGTTAGAGGACTTATTTCCTGATTTCAAAATGTATTACAAAATTTCAATAATCAAGACAACATAGTACTGTTGAGGCATTACAGGTGGCAGACATATGTGCCAATGAGACAGAACACAGATTCCAGAAATATGCTTTTCCACGTGCGGTTAATTGATTCTTAACAAGGATGCAAAGATTATTCAGTGGGGAAAGAGCAGTCTTTTCAACAAACTGTGCTGGGCAAATTGGATGTTCACATGCAAAAGAATGAAGTTGGACCTTTATCTAAAGTTATATACAAAAATTAACTCAGAATAGATCAAAGATCTACACATAAGACCTAAAAGTATAAAATTATTCAAAGAAACACCAGAAAAAAGCTTCATGATATTAGATTTGGCAATAATTTCTTGAATATAATACCAAATATATAGGCAATAGAAGAAAATAGGTAAGTTATCCTTTGTCAAAATTAAAATCTTTTGAGTCAGGCGTGGTGGCTCATGCCTATAATCCCAGCACTCAGGAGGCTGAGGCAGGAGGATCATTCTGAGTTCGAGACCAGCCTGGACTACAAAGTGGGCTTAAGGTCAGCCAAAACTGCACAGTGAGACCTTGTCCCAAAAACACACACAAAAAAAGTAAAAACTTTTGTGCAAGAAAAGGCACATTTAACAAGGTAAAAAGGCAAAGGCAATATAAGGAATGGAATAAAACATTTGAAAGCTGTATTTTCAGTAAGGGATTAATACCTTGAGTGTATGAAGAACTCCTACAACATAACAAAAATCAAACGATCCATCTCAAAAATTAGATTTGAACAGATGTTTCTCCAAAGATACACAGATGCCCAAGCAGCACATGAACATGTACTTTTTATCATTAGTCGTTAGGGACATGAATGAAAGATACAAACAAATACCACCTCCTACTGCTTATGCCGGCAGTTATCAAAACCAAATAAATAAACATAGGAACAGAAACAGACTGTTAGGGATTGAAAACTGGTGGTCAACTTAACGCCAGCTGGATTACATCAGCATGGCGCTGCACGTAGATGTTCCACCTGAGGAAAGTTGCCAGCATAAATAGAGACATGCAGAAGGCGAATCTATTCACGTTAGTGTGTTAGTGCATTAGTGCATGAAGCGTTGTGGGTTCTCCTACACGTTGCTATTTGAGCCGTTGGTTGTCCTGGAGAAGCTCTGGTCTTCACATCAGGCATTGCCTCCTGGCTCCAGAGAGGAAGACGTGTGCAGCTTGGTCTCCAGGATGAACTCATTACGCTGGTTTCCTGGCATGTACTCAACTGTGCTTGTCGGAGGAGGAGCTGGGGGCCTCAGTGTCGCTGACGATAGCTGTGGTGCTTTTCAGGACATCCCTGGTCTTTGTTGTGAGTGTGACTTCTGGGCTCCACTGTAGAACCCTCAACCTACCAGCACAGCTCCTTCACCCTGCTGGCATAGACTTTCTGGCTTCTACTGCTGACCTTTGGGCCTTCCCATCATGGATCTGTAAAAGAGACTGGCGTGAGTCCTCCTTGTGGGCTCTAGACCTCCAGTTGGACTCGTGGGAGGCACTGTCGCATTGGGTCTTCATTTGGACTCATGTAGGACGTTGCTGTGGGATTCAGGCCTTTGGCTAATATTCTATGTCTTTAGTGTTGTGGATAGATTTCCTGCATTTTCTTGGGTGACCATCATAAAAATAATATTATAAATTCCATGTCCTGATTCTTACTGTTCTCTGCATAACCCATGACTACAACACAGACTAAGTTGTATTAGCCCATTTTCCTTCACCGTAACTAATGCCCGTGGCTGGCTGCTTCATAAAGAAAAGAGGTTTTGTTTTGGAGGCTGAAAGACCAGGTAGCATATTCCTGGCTTGTGTCCCAGGCCCCTTGGTCATACACATCACGGCTTCGTGGTGGGATGCGTGCAGGAGGGGGTGAGCACAGGGAGGGATTCTGGGAGAACTCGGGTCCCACAGAGAGCACCTTCACTTTTTCTGAGGGTTCCTGCTCCAACGACCTAAACTTCTCCCTCTAGGCTCCACCTCTGCCAGGCCCCAGCACCCCACCTTGCCTGCTGGGGACCAAACTCCCAAACAGGAAGCACTGCCAGGCACCCTCAAATCAGATCCAAACCACAGCATGACTGTTAGTGAGCTCGTGGAGAAAGCGGAATCCTGGTGCGCTGCTGGCTACAGTGCAAGGCGGTGCAGCTACTACGGAAAACACTGCGATGGTTCCTCCAAAAGTCACAGAATTATCACAGGGCCCGGAGATTCCGCTTTTAGGTACTCACCCCAAATAACTGAAACGAGGTAACTGCCTGACAGTGTCCCAAGAGCCCTCCCCGCAAGGAGAAAAAAGTCTATCAACAGATAATTAGGAAAACGAGACATTACATATACAGCAGGTGGATTATTATTAAATAAAAAGGAATAAAACTCTGACACATGGTACTAGTTTGTTAGCTTTCCACGGCTGTGACAAAATACCTGAGAGAATCACCCTCCAAAGAGGAAAGGGTCATTTTAGCCCATGCTTGCTTGGGCCAGTGGCTTTTAGACCTGGACATGGCAGGCCCAGGAACTCAGTCTGAGAACAGCTGCGGGGCACAGAGGGGGAGGAAGGCCGGGTGCCCAGTGCCCGGTCAGGGGTGGACCCCGGGGACAGTGACCCCTCCTTTCCTAGAGGCTCCAGCGCCCTGCACGCGCCCTCCACTTGGGCCCTTCGGGGGACAGTGGGGACCCGAGCCCAGCGGAGGAAACGGGAAAGGCCACCTGTTGTGGGATTCACCTCACTCGAGGCGCTTGGGGTTCCTGGTGAGGTGAAGAGCGGTCAGAGGTCAGCGGGAACCGGGGACGCGGCGCCCGCGGGGTTTCAGCTGGGGCCACGAGCGCCGCGTTCTGCAAAGGGACAGAGCAGCCGGCCACGCAGCACCGCGGGGTCCTTACTGCCACCGAACCGGTCACAGAAAAAGGCTCAAGTGATGCATCTCATGTTTCATACATACGCGTTTTTTTTTTTTTAACAAAATAAGGAAAATATTTAAAATTTTCTGTGGCCCCAGGAAAGGCGCCCCGGCCTTCAGCTGCACAGGGAAGGGACGAGGGGACCCGCGACCTCGGGGTTCCCGGCGGAGCAGCAGCGGAGCCCCCGCTTCCGTGCACGGCGCCCCCTAGGGCTTCCTTCTGGGGTCCCCTGGTCCGGCCACCAGCGCCGAGCTCGCATTTTCCCAAGTTGGCTCTCGCCGGTCAGACCCGCGCGCTCTGCGCAGCGGGGGGTGGGGTGGGGTCACCCCGGGGCCACGGGGACCCCGAGCCTCGCTGCGGCGACCGCCGCGTGGCCGGTCGGCCCCCAGCTCCCAGCCCCCCCAGCTCCCCGCACCCCGCGGGCCCGGGGTCTGCAGCCCGAGCGCGTCCTCCCACTCCCGCGAAGCCTGCGCGAGCCCCGCCACCTGGTGGTCACCGCGCTGCTCTTGACCCCGACGTGGCCGCCCGCACAGAGGGCTCCACCCGGCGGCGGGCAGCCCGGGACACGCGGCCTTCGCCGGGCCGTGGCCTCCGCGTCCTGCGACTCCCGGTGCGAGCCTGGCCCTGGCGTCCCGTCTCCCCGGCAGGGCTGAGCACATCCGGGGCGGCCCGAGTGAGCCCCGAGCTCCTCCGTGTGCATCAGTGCCGGGGCACCGGGCAGAATGCTAAGGTGACCTCTGGACGCCTGAAGACCACCGCACACGCGCGCGCACACACTAGGAACCCTGTCTGCGGGCTCCGATCACTCAGCGCCACAAAGCATCTGGAGAAAATTTCATGTGAAAATCGTGCATGTAGATTGTGATTTTTTTTTTATTTTGTCCTTTTTTTTGAGACAGGGTCTCTCTGTGCAGTTCAGGCTGGCCTGAGCTCACTTTGTAGCCCAGGCTAGTCTCGAACTCACAACAATCCTCCTGCCTCAGCCTCCGGAGTGCTGGGATTGCAGGTGTGAACCACCACGCCCGGCTAGATTGTGATTTTTACGACAGCTGCATTTATGGTGCTAGAAACAGACTTAATGAATTGGCTGAGGACATTTAAGGGATCTTTTCTTTCTTTCTTTCTTTCTTTCTTTCTTTCTTTCTTTCTTTCTTTCTTTCTTTCTTTCTTTCTGTGTTAGCTCAGTGCCTCAGACATGCTAAGCAAGTGGTCCAGCACTAGGCTACATTCCTAACCCTTTATTATTATTTTATAATTATTACTATTATTATTTTCTGTCTTGAAACAGGATCTCACTAAGTCACCCAGGATGGCCTCAAACTTGCAACCCTCTGTCTCTGCCCTCCAGGAAGCCTGGGTTACAGGCACTGCCACCACTCCTGCCTCCCATTTTTCTTTATGCCAAAAACAGGTGGTAAATATGTACATATTTGCAATGTTTCATTTCTTTGCCTTATTTTTTGGAATACAACTCTAGAAATGGAGTTACTGGATCAAGAGATATACATATATTAAGGTTTGAATCCTGTTAATGCTGACTTTGTTAAGGGAATTTTATTAAGAAACTAAAATTTTAAAATGTGTTCTTTCTCCAAAGATTGTGGCGAAATAACTATTCATAAAAGTTACCACTTTCAGTATACATTTCAGTAGCATTAAGTACATTTACATTATTGTGCTACCATCAGCGCCATCCATCCACAGAACTTTCAATTTTGTATAATGGAGAATTTTTACCTCTTAAAAATATCTCACAAATGACTGTAAGACTTAAGACCACAAAATATACTCATGGATTTATCTGTTTACTCATGGAATTACTTATGATTCTTAAAACTTGGAAGCAACCAAAATATACTTCAGTAAGTGGATAAACTGGGGCCCATCCAGTGACGTATTCCTTCCTGTCAGCAACAAAACATGCATTATCAAGCTGTGAAAAGAAGTAACAAAACCTTAAATGTGATTACTGAGTGAAAGAAGCCAACATGATTTCAACTTTTTGACATTCTTGGGAAAGGTAGAACCATGGAGATGATAAAAGTCACAGATTGCCGGAGATTGAAGGAGGGAGGAATGAATGAGTAGGAGGAACACAGGATTCTTAGGGTAGTAAAAGTACTCTGGATGACGCCATATGTCTTGGTTACCTTTCTCTTGTTACTGGGACAAAATATCTGACACCCAAATGAAGGAAGGAAAAGTTTATTTAGCTCACAGTTTGTGGAGGTTTCAGTCCATAATCAGCTGGCTCCAAGGCAGGGTGGCATACTACAGGAGCAACAGTTCAAGGCAGCAGAAGACAGCAAAAGCAGGAAGAGCAAAAGCAGAGAGAGAGCAAGCTGCTTTTCTTCCCTTATATTTATTGTATGTAGGTTATCCACCACACCGTCCGGGGTGTTCTCTTGCACAGGCTCAAGATGTTTACAAAGTAAGAACCCTGCTCCCTACTGATTGGCTTAGTTAAATTTCTAAGTGCAAGTTGAGGCAAGGTGTCAACCATTGCACCATAATTGTGGACACATGCCTTATACATTTGCCCAAATTCCTAGAGTCTACAACACCAGGAATGAACCCTAACATAAACTTCTGGACCTCTTGTGGTAACAATTTACCAATGTCTTTCAGTTCTGGCTAATGTACCATTTGGGCTGGACGCTGATGGTGGAGGAAACCCAGCATGTCTGTGGTAGGAAATACACTGAGACTCTGTACTTTCCTCTTTATTTTGTAGTGAACTTAAAACTGTTCCAAAATTGTCTTTTTTAAAAAAATTAAGAAATAAATCCTTTTCCATACAAAAATTGAGTTCATTTGTTGCCAGTAGACTTAACTTTGTAAGAATTATTGAAAGAATTTCTTTGGACAATAATAAGATGTTGGAATGAGAAGCTCACGGCCTGCACCCTTCTGAACTATGAGGCGGCCATTTATCGAACAAAATGCCTGAATGGGCGCTGTGGGATCCAGGTAGGGGTTGCAAAGCCCTCGTAATGTGCAAGACTCAGGAGTAATGCTTTGAGAAAGCAGGCGCGTGTCCCCATAGCTGGGTCACCATGCATGACTGCAGGGCCCCTGCTCCTCAGGACTCTGCTCCAGTCCCCCGTTCATAGCCCTGCAACCAGTCCCATTCACCAAGGGGCCCATTAGGGACCAGAACCATCCATCCTCCCAGTCGGAAGTCTGCCAGCTGTGGAACCAACTGTGGACCCTGCCTGCAGTGGCCCTGCCCCAAGTCCAACGCCGCTCTTAGTCCACCAAGGGGCCAGGAAAGTCCGTTTGTAACCTTACAACCAGGCCACTGCCTCAGTCCTGGCTTTGAGTGCTGATGTAGCCTTAAGACTTGGTACTAGTCTCTGCTGTGCTAAGGGTCAGCCCTGCCCAGCACAGGGACTGGCTGAAGACGCTGCTGTCAGAGCTACCAGTGGCGGGATCCCTGAGGTGAGTCCCGACGCAGGAAGCCCTGTGACTCAGTTCCATGCCTGCGCTCCCAGCCTGGAGGTTGCCCTGCCCACGTAAGGACCTAGTGGGAATCGCAGGTATATGCGCCCCTAGCGACAGGTCTGCTGTCTGTGGCCTCGGCTTTGGACATGAAAGTGACACTGTAAGCCAGGAGTGGTGCCACACTCCTGTGATCCCAGCACTCTGGAAGTTTGAGGCAGGAGGGTGGCAAGTTTAAACACAACTTGTGCGACTTTGCATGACTGTCTCAACATTAAACTAAACTAAAATAAACTAAAATGGACTGAAACGTAGTTAAATGCAAAGGTCCTGGGTTCAGTCTCTGGTCATACACATGCACACACACATATACCCTTACACGCAAGTAGCCATATCACAAGTGCCCTGCTGGGCTGCTATCCTGGAGGAAGTCCTTCCCATCTGGGTGTTTGGCAGGAGTTCTGTCCATCTGTTCCCATAGTAACCAGCCTGCCAAACACAGACCCAACTGTAAACCTGGATCTATAATCTGCTCCAGCCCAGCTCACTGGTGATACCGGGCCCAGATCCATTGGTCTGGTACAACCAGTCTGTAAAACAGTATTTTCTCCTTCAAACATGCTGGCATGCGTAGCAAGGCCATGAATATAAAGAATTGGCAGACTTGGTGACACCAAAAGAAACAATGTTTCAGAAATTGATCCCCAAAAAATGGAAATCTAAACCGGTCGTGGAGGTGCACTCCTGTAATCCCAGCACTCGGGAGGCTGAGGCAGGAGGATCGTTGCAAATTCGAGACCAGCCTGGGCTACAAAGTGAGCCCAACACCTGCCTGAACTGTATAACGAGACCCTGTTTCAAAAAGACCAAAAAAAAAAAAAAATAGCCTGGCATGTTATTAAAAGAATTGTCATAATGAAGCTCAGTAAGCTACAAGAACTCAGATAAACAACTGAACAAAACAAGACCCCTTCACCAAAAACACCAAACTAAACCAAACCAAAACAAAAACCCTCTGCATGAACAAATTAAGCAAACAGAATTAGACAAGAAAAAGGAATAAGTAGAAATTCTGAAGCCAACGAAAGCTATTAGTGAAATGGAAAATGCCTAGAGTCAAGAATAGATTGATCAAAGCAAAAAAAGACTCTTGAAGATAGGTCATTTGAAACTACCCACTCAGAGGAGGAAAATGAATGAAGAGGACTGATGAAGGCTTCTAGGATTTACGAGAAACCATCAGTAGAATTAAAATCTATAACTTTCAGATGGAGAAATGAGAGTGAAGCAAGCAAAATGCCTAAAGATAAGGTGGCTAAAAACTTCTCAGATCTGAGAAGGTCTCCAAAGAGGTTCAACCCAAAGAGAGCTTTACCAACTCGCCTTCTATCAATCTGGCAAAAAAACCAAATACACGCTTTATTCAAAGAAGCAAGAGAAAAGTGAACCTTTATACATAAAGGAACCTCAAAAAGACTATCAGTTGATTCTCAGCAGAAACCTTATAGACCAGGAGAGAGTGAGTTGATTTATTCAAAGTTCTGGTAGAAAAAAAAAGAGCCCAGATTATTTCACCTTGCAAAGTTGAAGCAAGATAAAGAGTCTCTTGGACAAAAACTGAGGGAGTTTATCATCACTAGACTCACTCTTCAAGAAAAGCTAATGGGGATTCTTCAAACTTAAATGAAGGCACGCTAAGTAGTGTAATACAAAGACACAGGAAAGTACAGTGGTAACAGTAAACGTACAGTGAGGATACTCTTCATACTGTAATGTTGTACACAAATATTGTAACGCTAGTATATAGGTTAAGATACAAAAGAATGAAAAATAACAGTAGCTACAATAATTTGTTAATAGATACACAGTATACAAAGATGTAAATTGTGACATCAAAACCAACATACAAAGGGAAGCAAGAGGCAAAAGAGTCCATGTTATTGTCAGCTTTAAGCAGACTGTGGTTAGTACCAGTGGCTCACATGAGCCTTACGGTAACGGAAAAGCAAAAATCTAAGCAGGTCCACACACAAAAGGAAAGAACGGAGTGCGCCACTGCAGAAAAACCTAGCTCACCGAGAAAGACCGAGAATAAAGAATTGATCTGTAGAGCCATCGGAAGTCACTTAACTCCTTACCTACCAATTGTTATTATTTTTTGTACCTGAATCAAACTCATGACCTTGTTCTTAGTAGGCTTATCAATCATTAAGTGTAAATTTTCCATCAAAATGACTAAGTGTGGCTGGATGGAGTAAAAAAAATCAAATGACATGCTGCCTCCAAGAGTCTGACATTAGATTTTAAGACTGAAAGTGAAGATGGAAAAGATATTACATAGACAAGGAAACCAAAAGAGCAGAGGTAGATGTACTCAGATCAAACAAAATAGACTTTAAGTAAAAAGAAGACAAAGAGGGCTGGGGATTTAGCTCAGTGGCATAAGCACCTGCCTGGCAAATGCAAGGTCATGAGTTCGATCCCCGGTACCAAAAAAAAAAAAAAAGAAGAAGAAGAAGAAGAAGACAAAGTTATCACATAACAAGAAATCAGTTTATCAGACGCTGTAACTGTTGTAAGCCTGTAGGTATGCAACATTGGAATATCTAAATACATGTGTTCTGCCAAAGGAAGCATAAATATTTAAATATAATAAAGCAAATACTGACATAACCAAAAGGAGAGTTAGACTACAATACAACAGTAGTAGGGAATTTCAAACCTACAAGTATCAAGAAGCAAATAAAAATCCAGATAGAAAATCAAGACTGCCATGGTGGAACCCAGGGGGCTGCACAAAGAAGCAATTTGCCCTCTTGGTGAGCACCTTCCTCCGGCGTGAGCCAGGAAGGGATCCAGTAGTGTCTCCTGTGAGCCTACCGGGGCGCGGGCTTGGACTCAAACATCCCAAACTCCCCCCACCCCGTTAGCAACTGGGGACAGAGGTCTGAGCATCTCTTGGCAGGATGACTGTGTGCAATATAGCAAATATGGGGGGCTCCTCTAACTTCTCTTTGAAAGCAAGTGTTGTTTTCACTGTTGTTTTATTATGATTAATTGCTTTACTCTATTCGGTTATCTCTTTTGACTGATTTTATAATGTTCCATCTTTGGTTTAATTTTTCTATACCTAATTGACTAGACAACTATCGTGAAGATACGGAGATACACTATAGTACCTGTTACTGTGATCCCGCTAACCTGCTGTGAAGTTCTGTACCAAATTCACTGCGCTATCTCGATTGGCTTTGTTCCATCTTGTTCTGTTGCATTTCTACTACCTTAAAAAAAAAAAAGTTCATGCTAAAAAAAAAAAAAAGAAAATCAATTAGGGGCAGTGACTTGAGCTTCACGCTAACCAGACAGACCTAACAAATATGTACAAAACATGCCATTAAAAAGGAGCAGGGTACTTACTCTTTTTTTAAACTAAGGGTACTGGTACATTTTAGATATGCACAATGGTCACAGTCACCGTAGGAAAATTGTACCTGTGCATGATATATTTTGATTCCTCTTTTTTCCCAATCCCCATTCCTTCCTTTAGCCCATCTGCCCCTCTCTACATACAAAGCTTTGTTTCTATTTTATCCCTTTTTAAAATCATTTTTCTTTTCTCTTCCTTCCTCTTCCCCTTTCCCCTTCCTAGCTCTTACTCTTCAAGCACACACAGAACGCTTCCAAGTTACGTCGTAGGCATCCGTGAAACAGGCCACAGCAAACTGAACAAAATGGAAATAATATCAAGTATCTTTTCCAACCATGAAGATATGAAATTAGAAATAAATAATGGGAAAAATTTAGGAAAAATCATAAATATGTGGAAATTAACACACTTCTGGACTAATAGGGCAAAGAAGAAATCAAGAAGGAAATAAAAATCTATCCTGAGATAAACAAAAACAGAATCAAAAATAATAAAACCTTGGGGCACAGCCAAAATAGTTCTTAAATAGAAGTTTACAGCAATGAACACAAAATATAAAAAGAAAAATCTGAAATAAGCAACCTAAGTTTATACCTCAAGGAACTAGAAAAAGAAGAACAAACTATGTCCAAAGTTAGCAGAAGGAAGGCAAAATGCTTACAGAAATGAATGAAATTCAGATTTGAAATAATAAAGCAAATCAATGGAAGCGAGAATTGGATTTTTACAAAAATAAACAAAATTCACAAAACTTTAGTTATACCTAAAAAAATGAACCTTCAAACAAATTAAGAAATGAAACAGGAGACATTAAAACTGATAGCATTGAAATACACAGGATCAAATGAGACTACTGTGAACAATTACATGGCAACAAATTGGAAAACAGAAGAAACTGATGCATAGCCAGACAAGCACAACCTGCCAAGCCCGTCACGAAAAAACAGGAAATCTAAAAGAGCAGTTATGAGTGGGTAGACTGAAATAGTAATTTAAAATCCATCAATAAAGGGCTTCATGGGTGAATTTTACTAAAGGGTTAAAGAATACCAACTGCTCTTAATCTCTCCTCCTTCCCAGAAAACTGTAGAAGAATTTATTTTAGGTCCACAGGGCCAGGGCTAGAGCCCAGTGGCACAGCACCTGCCTAACAAGCATGAGGTTGTTTGATTCCCAATACAAACAACAACAGCAACAAAACCCAAAAATACATCCAGTATTACTCTGGTACTAAAGTCAGACAAAGACATGACAAGAAAAACATTTACAGGTCCACATTTCCGGCAGGCATTTATGCAAATACCTAGCAAACCAAGGTCAGTATCACCTTTGAAAGATCATACGCTATGCTCAGACAGAACTTATCCATGGGAGGCAAGAATGGCTCAATATATGGCTCGGTGTCAATCAACTCAGTAGATGTAGAAAAGTCATTTGGCAGAACAGAGCATCTTTTCATGCAGTGTTGACCATAATCCTGAAAGACACAGTACTGAATGCGTAATCTCAAATGCTGAAAGGTCAAAATCCCTAATGTCTAAAATCCCTTGTGTTGCAAAATACTGAAAATCACAATCCTGAAAGATGTAAATCCCAAACGTTGAGATTCTAAAAGCTGAACTCATGAAAGCAACAATTCCCACTGGGGGAAGAGAAGGCTGCTTAGGAGGAGGGAAAATCAATTGTAGGGAGGGGACTGGCCACATGGTATGGCAGTGATGCAAACATCAGGCTTTAAAAATGTGCCGTTTGTCTGCACAGGCATTTCTTCCAGCTGATGAAATTTTGGGAGCTTTAAAAAGAATTAAAACTACATATATCCAAATAAACCACTGGAGATACTGATTAGTTCTAGAAATAATCATGTGTAGAGCAGGATAAGAAAACATGTAACATATTACTGTTTGATTATTGTATTGTTTTTGCTGAATTTTCAGTCTGAATGTGGAATGGATTTTCATGTATTCCAAACAACGTAGATGAATGGTCCAAAATACAAGAAAATTTAACATAGAATGATCTGATTGATGAGTTTGGAATCAGACGAATTTCCAGAAGTGTGACATTATGTAGAAAATGATCATGAACTTGTTCTCCGAGGACAGGTTGCCCTAAAAGAATAAAAGCTGCTATTCATTGTGATGAAAAACTCTAAAATCGAGTTAGCAATTGAGAAAATCAGCCAGCTCTTAGAGAACATCTCTGAACAGTTACCTATCACATCAGCTAAAGGCTGACACTAAAAACACATAAGAAACTCATACAACAGCCAAAAACTAGGGAGCCTGTTCGAAATGGGCTAACGGATCGGAAATGACATTTCTCAAAGGAACACATGCATGTGGCCAGCTGGTACGTCAGAGGGTACTCGGCGTCACTGATCACTAGGAAATTGCCAAAGAAAAGTCCATGAGGCAGCACCTTACACCCGCTAGGGTGGCTGTTACCAAAAGCAAAAGATGAAGAGGAGCAAAAGGAGCCCCTCTGCCTGTGGGTTAGAGTGCGCCCGGTACGGGCCTTAAGGAAACTAGTGTGGAAGCGCAGAGAACATCTACAGGTAGCTTTGCACTATGATAAATGCTCGGTCTGGGTACACATCCAAAAGGAATAAAGTTACTACCTCAAAGAGAGATGTGTACTCTCGTGTCCAGTGCAGCACTGTTTGCATAGTTGAGATGTAGAAACAGCTAAAATGTTTGTGGAGAGTTAAATTATCAAACATGTGGTGTTTTCCAGGCCTGGAGGCACATGTCTGTAATCCCAGCGCTCAGGAGGCTAACGCAGGAGGACCTTAATGAGTTGGGGGCCCGCCTGGGCTACAGAGTGAGTTCAAGGGCAGCCTGAAGTAAATGATGAGACCCTGTCTCAAAACAACCAAGCAAGCAAGTAGACAAACCACAAACATCTGGCATCATTTACGAATGGAATAATTTTCATCCTTAAAAAGGATGGAAATCCTTTCACATGCAGCAGCATGGAATAAACCTGAAAAACATATTAAGTAAAATCAGTGAGATGCTTAAAGCGTGCTGCATTATTCCACTTGCAGGTAGAGTCTAAAAGCTTGACCCCATAGGAATAAAGGAGAGAAGGGGGTGGCCAGGGGGTGTAGTGTGGAGGAACTCGGGAGATGTTGACCAGAGGGCTCAGATGTTCACTTCTAAGCAGAGTAAGTTTCGGAGGCTGAAGTCCCTCTGTAGTACTATAGCTAATAATAATAATGCCATGTTATGCATTGAAAATCTGCCAAAAGGCCCAGGAAGAGAGAAGCCAGTCCACCCCTCCCATGAGTCAGCAGAAGCCGGGCTAGGTCTTCAAAAAGGAGCATACAAGAAGCCAATTTGCCCTCCCTGTAAGCCGCCCAAGCCATGTGAGGCCCAGGAAGAGAGAAGCCAGCCAGCCTGAGCCAACCAGCAAGTGGGCTGACAATCCATAAATCCCGTCCCCCCACCGCACCCCGTAAGCAACCAGCTGGTTAGGAGGACAGGCTGACTGAGAGCAGTGAGATACAAAAACAATTACATGCTAGTGTTGTTTGATTGACTTTGCCGGTCTGGGGCCGGTAGTCTGAGCATCTGTTAGGATGACTGCACAGAACAGCAAATGTGGGATTTCTTTCTGGCTTCTTTTTGAAATCCGGTTTTGTTCTCACTGTTTTGTTTTGTTCTGATTTACTGTATTGTTTTATTCAGTGTTCTGTTTTGATTGGTTTCATTCGCTTTGTTTTGATTTTACCATGTCTGATGGTGTAGCAACTGTTGTAAAAATAACAAGAGATATTATGGCAGCCATTGTTGATTTTCTGTTCGTCTGTTTTGAAGTCTTGTATCACTTTCACTGTTTGGTTTTGATTGACTTTATTCTGTTTTATTTTGTTACCTGAGGGGAAAACTGGGTAACTCACATGGCTGGATACATTGTCAGAGGGTTCAGCTTCAGTACTAAAGAAAAATTAACTCAGTATCAGGGTTTGTCAGCCTCAGTCTAGGCTGAGCATCCCTCAAAAATTCTTGCATGGAGCCCAAAATTTCCATGCATGGAAATAATAAGGAAAATATGATTCATAATGAAAAAGAAATAAAACAATAAAGAGAAATTCAGATAACACATGATAGAGTTAATAGACAAGGACATTAAAAAGGTATATACTTATATAAAATGTCATATGGTCAAGAAGACAGAAGGAAGATCGAGCACATTAAATGAAGACATAGCAGATGTGGAAAACACATTTAAAAGATCCCAAATCAAAGTCTGAGGTAAAAAATACAATGGATTGCAATAGTAACCTATTAGATGCTGTGAAGAGAATTAATAGTGGACTTGACATCAAACAACAAACATTGTCAAAAGTGAAACAGCAAAAGTAGATTATTGGTAACATGAGACGACTTAGAATGTCCTGACATAATTGGAATCTCTGGGTAGAGGACGACACAAAAATGTTAGAGACAATAAACAAAAAATTTCTAAATGTGATTTTTGAGTGTTGACTTTGTATCCAGCTACATTACTGAATTTGGTTATTAAATCAGGATGTCTTCCTAGCTGGCGTGATGGCACAAGCCTGTAATCCCAGCACTCAGGAGGCTGAGGCAAGAGGATCTCCTGAATTCAAGGCCAGCATAGGTCCCACAGTGACAAGGCCATCCTGAACTACATAGTGAGACCTTGTCTCAAAAAACAAAAAATAAACAAACAACATCCAGATTTCTTTTGGTGGAGTTTTTTAGTCTACTATGTAGAATATTATGCCATCTGCAAGTAATGATAATTTAACTTCTTCCTTCCCTATCATTATTCTTTTAATTTCTTTCTCTTGCCTAATTGCTCTGGCTAGTGTTTCCAGAACTATATTGAATAAGAGTAGTGACAGTGAACATCCTTGTCCTGATACTGATTTTAGAAGTAAAATTTTGAGTCTTTTTCATTTAGTATGATGTTGGCTGTTGGTTTGTTATGTAGATGGCTTTTATCAGATTGAGATAAACACCACCTATTCCGATTTTCTGTATGTTTTTTTTTTATCATGAATAGGTGTTGGACTTTGTCAAATGCTTTTTCTCCATTTATTGCCATGATTATGTGGTTTTTGTGCTTGGCTTGTTGATACAGTGTATTACATTTATTGATGTGCATATGTTGAACCATCCTTGGGCCGGGGATATAGCTCAGCGATACAAGTTTCTGCCTAGCAAGCGTGAGGTCGTGAGTTCAATCCCTGATACAAAGATAAATAGATAAATAAATAAAAACCATCCTTGCATTCCTGTGATGAATCCTATTGGCTGTGGTATATAATCTCCTGATTTGTTGCATTCTGTTTCCAGTATCTTATTGAGAACGTTTCCACCTACGTACGTTAGAGAGATTGGCCTGTAGTTCTCTTTTTAGATTGGGTCCTTCCCTGGTTTGGGTGTCAGGCTAATATTTGCTCCCAGAAATGAAGATGGGAGTATTGTTTGCCTTTCAGCTTCATTAAAGAGTGTGAGAAGCAGGCATCAGGTCTTCTCTAAATTTCCTGTAGAATTGAATATTGAATCCTACAGGGCTCAGGTTTTTCTTTGTTGGTAGGTTTTCAGTTACATTGTCAATTGACTGATATTGGGTTATTTAGGATTTTTATATTTCCTTGACTCAGCTTTGGTAATTCACATGTCTCTGGGAATCTTTTTATTCCTTCTGGGTTTTCCATCTTATTAGAGTATAGGTTCTTGAAGTAAGTATTGATAATCTTCTTTTGTGTGATTTCTCCTTTTTCATTACTAGTTGCCTAGATTTGAGACTTTTTCCTTTTGTGATAAGGTTGGCTAAGAACTTATCAATTTTAATCTTTCAAAGAACCAACTTTTTGATTAATTAATTATTTGTATTGTTTTCTTGATTCCATTGCACTAATTTCTGCTCTGATCTTTATAATTTCTCCCTTAGATGAACTTTGGACTTCACTTGTTCTTTTCTTTCTAGAAGCTTGAGGTTCAACATTAGGTTGCTTATTTGAGCTCACTCCGTTTTTCTGATATGGGTATTCACCACTATAAATTTCTTTGTAGGACTGCTTTCATTGTGTTCCATAAATTCCACATGTTGTTTTGGCTTTATCATTTAATTGTAGAAACTAATCTCTCCTTTAATTTTATTGGTTAAGGAGAATGTTATTTAATTTCCATGTGCTTATACAGTTCTTGTGTTTTGCCATTAATTTCCAATTTCATTACAATATGATCTGATAATATGCATGGAATAATTTCAGTTCCTTTGCATTTACTTAAGCATGTTCTAGGAGCTAACATGTGGTCTAGTGTGGAGAACATCCCTTGTACAGCTGAGAAGTATGATGTTGTTGGGGTGGAACACTCTACAGACATCTACTAAATCCATTTGTCCAAAAGTTTGGTTCTGTTCTGATATTTCATTGTTGATTTTCCCTGTAGTTTATCTGTCTACTTGTGACAGTGGAGTATTGAGATCCCCTATTATAATTATATTAGTGCTACTTTGCTTTTTCATGTCCATTAATATTTGTTTTGTATAGTTGAGTGTACTGGGTTTTGGTGCATATATATTTATTATTGTTACCTCTTTCTCTTGGATTGTTCCCTTTACAGGATGTAGTGAGTTTCTTTGTCTTTCTTAATCGTCTTAGCTTGAAATCCACTCCGTCTGCAAATACAATAGCTACCCCTGCTTTCTTCTGGGTTCCCATTGCATGGAGTATTGCTTTTCATTAGTCTATGAATTGCTTTTTGAATTAAGTGTGTTTCTTGTATGCGGAGTATTGGTTTATGTTGCTTCTTGATCCATTCTCCAGTCTGTTTCTTTTCATTGGTGAACTGACACCATTAACATTGACGGTTATAAGTGATATGTACTGACTTATCCTTGACATATTATTTTCCTGTTGCTGGTTCCCTTTTTTCTCCCTCTGTTTAATTCCTTGCATTCCTTGCATTACCTGATGGACTCATTCTGTTGGTTTTCATGGAACTGTGGTCCTCATTATCTCTTTCTAGAATGTCTTCAGAACATTTTTGAAGTACTGATTTTGTGTCCATGAGTTTCCTTGGGTGTTGTCATGGAAGTGTCTTATTTCTCTATCAGTTTTGAAAGATAGTTGTGCAGGGTGCATCAATTTGGGTTGGAAGTTTTTATCTTTTGGGGCTTGAAATACTTCACTCCAAGCTCTCCTTGACTTGAGGATTTGTGTTGAGAAGTTTGCTGGTTTTCTGATAGGCTTTCCTTTACAGGTGATTCGTTTTTCTCTCTAACAGCTTTTACTATTTTGTTCTTGTGTTTCTGGAATCTTGACTATTATATGCCTTGATGTAGTTTTTTTTTATCACAACTAATTGGAATTCTATGTTTTGCTTGTTTGTATGCAAAATGATTTCACCCTGCTTGGGAAGGTTTCTGCTGTGAACAAGTGTTTTATTTTTTTTTGTGCAACCTCCTGCCTTTTCAGTGACTTTGACTAACCTTACATTATCCTTCTTGCATCACCCAGCACCTGTTGGACTGGCTTTTCATAGTCTCTTGCTATTTTTAAGAAATATTTCTTTTCATGATGGCTAACTGCAGTTCTGTCTTCTACATGTGAAATTCTGTCCTCACCTTGGCTCATTCTGTTGTGTACACTTTCGGTGGAATTTTTAAGCTCCTGGATGTCTGTTTGAATCTGTCCCACAGCTTACATTTATTTCCTGTGTTAGGTGTTCATGGTTTCCATCATTTTCCTAGGCGGCTCTATTTTGTTTTTAAATCTACATCTTCTCTAGTGTTACTAAGCGTGCCTTTCCTTATGGTCTCCTCTGCAGTTGTCTGAGACATTATTTCTGATTTGATTTTTTTCTAGAGCCTCATTCATCTGCTTTGTTACTTCTACTGTTGTCACTTCAGAGAGCCAGGTGGGCGGGAGACCTCCAAGCTGCTGCACCTCTCTGCCCGCTGGGTTTCCCTTTGGTGGGCTGGACGTCTGGGGTTGCATTTTGTTTAAGTGTCTTTTCTCGTTTTCTTTTCTTTTTTACTTTAGTTCCTGAGTCCATGATTGTAAATTGCTTATGGGAAGTAGCTTTATTGCTACTATTTAGAATCCTTAGACAATGACTCTTCTCAGAGATATCTTCCAGGTGTCTTTTTAGCTTTTGAGTCTGTTGCAAGATCCTGCCTCTTTGATTTATTGGCAGTGAGAAGTTCTTGCCTACTTGGACCAGCCCTTGATCTTTTGGCACTGACTTATAGTGCTGTTTATGACCCTTGGGCAATCTCAGGTAGTACTTATACTGTTTATGACCCTTGGTATACTGGGAAGAACAACTGATTAGAAGATTTATGTCACCTTTGATAAAGCGGTACAATCAGCAAGAAAAATAGCATCCAACACAGCCTAGGAAATGACAGACTTTGTTAACTATTAATTTTCCACTTTTAACTGTATGAACTAGATTTGTGGTTCTATAACAAAATCTAAAACAAAACAGAAAATTGTATACAGTAAAGAAGTCCTCAACATGGCAACTTTACCCTCAGGTGAGATAATTTAAAAGGGGTTAGGGAGAAAAACAGAGAAATTGAAGAAAAGGAAGAGATTAGAAGCAGGGCTGGAGCATGAAGGAAGATAATAGAAACTTTGGGAAACTGGTGCAGAAGACAGAAGGGAAAGAGAAGAAGAAATAAAGACAAGAGGAGAACAGATCAACAACAAAAAACTAGAAACTATGCTCACATTCATAAAAAAAGAATAAACAATCAAGAAAAAGCAAAAACAATAAGAAAAAGAAAATTAGAAAGTCAAGTCTGATGTCACTGGCAGACAAAGTGGGCAGAGTCCAGATCCGAATTGATTAATATCCACAAGCAGCCATAGCTTTATGGTGTAGTACTGGATAATCCCAGCAAGGCCGCGGCCTCAGTCCCACTTTAGTTTATGCTGGTTTCTGGCTGTGAGGCTCTGACATCTTCCTGGACATCCCTGTATATTCTAATAGGTCCACGTAGTATGGTGTTTAAGTCCCCTATTTCTCTATTGATCATTCACCTGAAAGATCTGTTACTGAAAGCAGGATATTGAAGTAGCTTACCATCATTGTTTGATGTATTCCTCCTTTCAATTCTGTCAATGTTCATATAACAAGATGCTCTGATACTGGGTTTATATACACTTATCACTCATTGTAACACACCTGATGACCTCCCTCAGCTTTTGTCCATCTGTGAAAGTGTCTCTCCTTCATGTTCAAGAGCAGTTTTGCCTGATATAGTATTCTTGGTTGGCTTTTTTTTTTCTTTTTCTTTCAGCACTTTAAATATGTAGTCTCACTCCCTTTGGGCCTGCACGTTCTGCTAAAAAAATCTTCTGGTAGTCTTATGAAGATTCCCTTGTATGTGATAAGTTGGTTTTCTCTTGCTGCTTTCAAGATTCTGTGTCTTTGATTTTTGACAATTTGATTTATAATGTGCCTCACTGTGCTCTTCTTAGGGCTCATCATACTCAGATAGAGGACTTTTAGGAATCCTGAACATGAATGTCCATTTTCCTCCTTATGTTTGGAATGTTTTCAGTCATTTTTTATTAAAGTAAGGTGTCTGTCTCCCTTTGTCTTTCTTGAACTCCTATAATGTATATATTGAGATGCTTGATGATTTCCAAAAGTTCCTTAAATTTTCTTCAGTCTTTTTGATTTCCTTTTCTTTTTGTCCCTCTCATAGATAATTTCAAATGACTTGTCTTCAAATTATCTAATTGTCTTTCTGCAGCTTGGTCAAGTTGCATAGAATCTCTCTAGTGAATATTTCAGCTCAATTACTGTTGTGGTTTGGATAAAAAATGCCAGTGTGCTGTTCAGAGATGGGGTGGGCTTTGGAGGGGTGATTAGAGACGGGGTGAACATCATCAATGAATTAACCCACTAATGAGTTCGTGATTGAATGTGGCGTCAGGAGGGGGGGCTCAGTTGGAGAGGGAAGGTCACAGGAGGGGTGTTCTCAACAGTACGTCTCGTCTCAAGCTCCTCCATCCCCTACGTTTCTGGCTGGCTTGAGGCACACAGCTCTCCTCTGCCATGATCTTCTGCCATGATGTTTCCACCTTGGAGCCAACTGACCATGGACTGAAGTATCTGAAATCGTGGGTCAAATTACATCTTTCTCCTCTTAAGTTACAGATGTCAGGTATTTTATTCCAGCGACAGAAAGCTGATTCATATAGTTAAGTGTATATTCATCTTTGAAAAAACTCTTTTAGAAGTACTTCCTTCCTCTTGAGATTTTCATGTATGCATGCATTCTTTTCATGAGCTTATTGAGTGTCTTCATGACAGTAATTTTGAATTCCTTGTCAGATAACTCATGTGTCTCTATTTCTGTAGGCCTGGTTTCCAGAGATTTGTGTTTTTCTACTGGGTCATGTTTTCCTGCGTCTTCACAGTTTTGATATGCTTTGTTGATGATTGCATATTCAAAGAAACACCCACTTCTCTGTTTTCAACCGGCATGGTGCATGGATGACCTCCACCAGTCAGTCTGCTAAAATTGTAGCTCCCTTTCTTCAGGAGAGCGTACCCTCTCCTTCTCTGGGAGGTTTCTCTGCTGTACGGCAGTTCTTCTGATGCTGAAGCACTTGGGCCACTCTTTGTTGTTTTCTTGCTTTTCCCTCCCGATTCCCAACCGCAGAGAGTGTGCCGACGCCATCAGTGCTGTGACAGCTGAAGCAGAAGCCGCTCTGTCAGGCAGCTGTCTCCCAGGTCCCAGCGTTTGCTCTGCGTGTTTCCCATCTTAGGGAGAAGCTGGGGGCTGCAGGTTTCCCAGAGGCTGCTACACCGACTCCCACTGTTCGTGTGGAGTACCCCCGGGCTGGCAGCACCCCGAGACTGTCACGGTCAAGGCCAGTTCCCCAGGAACTATCCCCCCACACGCTGTTGGAAGGATGCATTGAGCCTGGGGGAAGGCCAGAGCTGCTGAGTGCACACTACTGCAGCCTGTGCCTTCATTTTCAGCAGCCTCCCATCTGGGGCACCTTCCCGTCAGTGCTCACCTGTGGAGAATCCATAAATCATTGCCCTAGGAAAGTCCCCTGAAAAGGTAGAAATTTTTAAAAATTTTACAAGTATCTGTTCATAGCACATAAAGGATTGCATTCATTTGGGGAATTGATACACACACCCAGCATATGCTAATTTTTTATTTCCCCCACCTTTTCCCTCCATCCCTTCCTCTTCCATTTGCAAAAGATGGATCTCCTGGTTTCTTATTGTCTAATCTTTCATTTTGTTATTTATATTATTTATACTTTGGGCTTCTCATGTAAGAGAAGCCATGCAACATTTCAACCCGTGTGTCTGGTTTATTTCACCTAACGTGACGGTCTCAAGGTGCATCCATTTTCCCACAGGGCTGTTAGAATGTGGGGTGCATGGCCCAGTCCTCACCTTTGTTCTCTAAGGAGAAGCTGGGGGCTGGGGATTTCCCTTGGTCACCTGGCTGGGCTCCGGGGGAAGGAATTAGGTGAGAGAGTGTTACACATTTTCTTACCATTTCAGTATGACTGGCTTCATGTTTTCTCAGGTTGCAGGAGCCCCTCAACTGGTCTCTGAGTTTCTCAAACAGTGAGTTCTGCCATGTGTTGATGTTGAAACTCTTGGGTGGAAGTTGGCCTGGGCTTCCTATTGTGTTATCTTAGTGATGCTACCACTGTTCAGATTTTTTTCCCATTTTTGAACCAAATTGTTCATTTCTTTCTTTTCTTCCTTTTTTCCTTCCTTCTTTCCTCTCCTCTTTCCCCCTCCCATCCTCTCCTTTCCCTTCCTTTTCCTTCCCATCCCTTCTCTCCTCACCCTGCATGGGAGATTCACTGTGTTGCCTAGGGTGACTTGAACCTCAGATCCTCCTGCCTCAGCCTCTTGAGTAGCTGATAGTATATACCACAGGGCCCAGTTATGTTGTTCATTGTCTTAGTGTTGAATTTTAATAGTTCTCTGTATTTTTTACTGACATTTCCTCATCTGATATTTCTTTTGCAAGCGTTTCTCTCCCAGGACCTTGAGGAAGAATCCTTGGGTTACTGGGGCCATGATGTGAGTGGGGCTGTGGCATAATGTCCTCCTCTCTCTCTTCTGCTCTTGGCTTGTGATGAAGTGAGCTGGTTCCACCCCATCCTTGCTGCCTGCCATGGCTGTCAGCGCCCCCAGCAGAGGTCCAAAACCATAGGGTCACCATGTCCTGGAAGGAAACTCAAAAACTCTAGGCCAAGATACACCTGTTATCTCTACAATTTAATTATCTCTGGTATTTCATTATAGTAACATAAAGCTAATGCAGGATTATTAAAGATTATAATTTTATCTTCTTACTAGTTGTAGGTCTACTCAGATGTTCTATTTCTCTATGATTTAGTCATGGTAGGTTTTATATTTCTGTTTCATTTGAGTTACCCAATTGGGTGGCATAAATCACTTATACTATTGTCTTATAATCCTTTTGGTAGTAATGTCCTATTTTCATTTCTGAATTTAGGAATTTGAATCTTCCTTATTTTCTTAGACCATACAGCTAAAGACTGTTGATTTTGTTGACCTTTTTGAAGAATCAACCTATGGTTTAACTAATTTTTCCCTGTTGTTTTTTTGTTCTCTTGTCTTAATTATTTTCTTATCACTGAGACACAGTACCCAGTACCCAATACAGCTGCACGGAAGAAAGGTTATTTTGGCTCTTGGTTTGTGGGGGTTTTGGTCCATAGCTGGCTGGATCCAAGGCAGGGTGGAGTGGCGGAGGGGCCCAGCAGAGGAAGCTTGCTCAGGGCCAGGAGGGAAGCAGAGAGGAATCAAGGGAGGAGGAGGGAGACAGAGCCTTCCAAGCTGCGTCCCCAGGGACCATCATCTCCCACCAGGTGTCACTTCCCAATCACATTTAGTCATAATTCATCACTCATGAGTGTCACATGCCCTGATCCAGGTCACCTCCCAAAGCCTCACCTACAACCACGCTAGACCTTGAGGGGACATCTAGACCTCAGCTACAATATCTCTACCTCACTAACCTCCATTCTAATCTCTCACTGGACATTAGCCCCAGGACCTACCTACTGAGCTACATTGCCAGCTTTTCTTTTTCTTTTTCTTCTTTTTCTTTTTCTTAGCTTTTATTCTGGAAACATTCTTACTAAATCACTACGTTGTTCGGGCTGGATTTGACCTTGTGATTTTCTTGCCTCAGCCTCCCAGAGCTCTGGGATCACAGGCAAGTGCTACCATGGCCCAGTTGCTCTAACCTTTATGATGCACCCTTTCTTCTGCTGGCTTTGGGTTTGTTTCTCTGGGTCCCTAAGTTGTAGTTAGGTTGTTCATTGCTTTTTATTTTGGTGGGTTGCTGTTTTATAGAACTGGGGATTGAATCTAAAGCTAAGTGCTCTACCACTCAGACATATCTCCACCCCCATCCTTAGTTTTTTTTTTTTAAATCATATTTACAGTTATAAAACTTTCCCTTACTGATGTTTTTGCTGTTAAGTTTTGGCAGGTTAAATTTCTTTTTCATTCATCTCTGTATATTTTTAAATTTCCCTTAGGATTTCTTTGATCCATTGGTTCTTTAAAATTGTGTTGTTTTATTTCCACAAATTTATAAATTCTTCTTCTTTTTTTGAGACAGTTTTTTTGAGACAGTTTTTCTTCTTCTTTTTTTGAGACAGGGTCTCACTATACAGTTCAGGCTGGCCTGCACTCACCATGGAGCCCAGCCTGGCCTCAAACTCACAAGAATCCTCCTGCCTCAGCCTCCCGAGTGCTGGGGTTACAGGAATGCACCACCACACCCAGCTTACTACTATTATTGATTTCTAATTTCATCCCACTGTGCCTAGAGATGATATTCTGTATGACATCTGTCTTTAAAAATTCATTGAAAATTTGTGCTCTAACTTATGCTCTATCCTGGAAAGTGTTCCATTCGCTCTTAAGAAGAACATTTCAGCTGTTGCATCTGGGTAGCACCTCTTATGTCTGCTGGGTGCAGCTGGTTGTTGTCTTAAGTTCTTTGTTTCCTTAGTTATCTTCTGTCTAGTTGCACCCACTTTGAGTGAGGTTTTAAAGTTATCCAGCTCCCTTCACTTCTGTCTTTTTGTTTCATAATTTTGATAGTCACCAGGTAGACACATTTAAATTTTTTTTTCATCTGCTGGGTTGAAAATTTATTCATATCTAAAGTTATTTCTTGTATTTTTTAACTTTTTAAATTTATTTATCTACTGCCTTTTTGAGACAAGTTTCCACTATGAAGTTCAGACTGGCCTTGAACTCACATTGTAGCCCTGGCTGACCTCAAACTTGCAGCGATCCTCCTGCCTCAGCCTCCCAACTGTAACTTTTTAAATTTAAAATCAATTTTTTTTCTGTTATTTGCATAGCCATCTCTGTTCTATTTGGTTACTATTTGCACGGAATATCTTCTCCCATGCTTTAATTTTCTGTTTGTGTCTTTGGCTCTAAAATGAATCTCTTGTGACCCACCACCAGTGCCACGCCTCAAGGAGGAGAACCCACAGCCACCAGAGACAGAGGCAGAGAGAGTGAGGGCTCGACCGGGGTCCCCTGAGAAGTTCAAGCTCAAGCCGGGGGCGGGGCCTTGCATTCCGAGGTGGGAGGCCAGGTTTGGTGGAGTCTGCGATCCACGGCCACGCTGCCTAAACCCAGCAGAGCCCCTGGTCCCACTGTCCCCGCATGCATGTGCCAGTATGATCAGGGCTGTGGCTCAGCTTGGACAGCCCTGCAGGGTGGGGAAGGAATCCTCTGAGCAGGGGGGCTGGGGATGCCTCACCCACAGGCTGCGAAGCGGGCTGGGAGGACCCTGAGGCTGGAGTCCAAAGACTTCCCTGGAGTCCAAAGACTTCCCGGTCCTGAAGGAAACCACTTATTTGGAAATACATAGGAAAGGTTTTTGAAAACGTTTTTCCCTGTTACTGCTTTTTTGTGTTTGTGTTTTTCTAGTGTTTGGAGTTTTATTTTCTATTTTCTTTTTACTATCACTTTATTTATTTGTTTTGGTTTTCCTTTTTTTTTCTTTTCTCTTTTCTCACTCTTTCATTTTGTTCCCCTCTTCTCCTTATTTCTCTTTTTCTTTTTCTTTTCTCTTTTTCTAAGAGCAGAATATATTCATTGAGAGAAAGAAAGCTTCTGTCCGAGAAAGACAGAAGGGGTCCCGAGTGGATTGCCAAGGACCCTGTCTTTAGGAGAGGTTTTATAGAGCAAAAGCACAAGGTGACACAGGTCCAAAGTGGGGAAAAGTGGGAACTCATAAGGTGGACACGAGGTGGGACCAAACTGGTCAACCATAAGCTTAGCAGTGTAATGGCTCAGGTAACATTAGATCAGATCAGGACCATGGGGCAGTGAGTCACTAGAAATGGGCTCCAATACAGCACAGGGCCTTTGCCTGTAGGGGGTTAGGTTAGCAGCTCCTTCTGGCTTCTTCAAGGTGGTGACACCTATTTAGAATATCAGTCCCTGATGTTTACCCTTAGGGAGTTTGTGGGTGTGTTTGTTTTATCTTTTGTTTTGAGGTCGGCCCACAGTGGCAGGGTAACTTGTCTTCTGCGCTGGCTCCTTTGAGGGCCGAGCCCTGCCTGACTGCCTAGAATATTTCTATCTAACTCAGCTGCCTGTAACATTCCTCTCTCTAAAGAAGTAACCCAAACTGCAGTGAGGGAGTAACCGGCTGTGACTGGCCTGGCTTCTTCAGGCTGAAGGAGGTCATAGTTGTTGATGGGCAGTCAGGGATGCTCTACAGAGGGTCTATTGACTGCCCTCAGGAGACACCAGGCATTTTCTTCTTGGGGAGACATACAGCTTTAAGTCTGGAGGAGACAAAGCCAAAGAAACAATTAAGTATGTATGGGTCAAATCATAAAATCAACAGGATAATTACGCGTTAACAAAGATTTCCAACAATGGGAGCTAATAATGGCTTCCCACAAGGAGGATAAGGCTGAGGCCCAAGGAATTTTAGAGTCTGACACGTCATCGATTGGTCATCTAATATCCTGAACAGCAGTTGAGATATGAACAAAAGGATCAGGAGTGTACACGCGGCGTTCAGCTCTTACAGCTGCACAAGTCCTTCCCCGTGCTGCTGGCAGAGTGTCTAACACCGTGCCATGTTGGAGGACAGCCTATCTCATTCATTTTCCTTCTTCATTTAGGAGAGAGAGACCAGCTACTGGGTCATTTAAGGCCCAGTGAGTACAGTTAGTTAAGGCTGCATGACGTCCTCTAACCCTAGAGAAGGGATAAAGACAGAGGCCAGGTGATCACCCCAGTGGACACGCTTCTGGACCATCAGAGTTGTAGGTGGGGAAAATCTGTAGGTTTGTTGATATTTTTGACACTCTTTCCTTACAACCGTGCAAATCCTAATGTGCACCTTCCTGTCCATCCAGAGGGCAGCTGGGGCCACGAATTGGTCCCACAAGACCAATGAGTGGGGGCTGGGGATTTAGCTCAGCAGCATAAGCACCTGCCTTGAAAGCATGCAGTTGTGAGTTCAATCCCCGGTACCGATAAAAAAAAAAAAAAAAAAAAAAAGACCAATGAGTGCCATTAGGGGTTCCCCATCTAATTCTAGAGCAATTAAACCAGTCTGTTGCAAACCAATCATCATCCTGTAAAGTTATTGCGTGTATACGCTGTGGGGCGGGGAGTGTCCATCCCAAGAATTTAGTGACATTAGGCCAATGAGAATAGCAGTGGTTCTTTTGTTCCCAACATAAGGGGCCCTTTCTACTGAGATGTCCTACACCGGGGTAAAACA
This sequence comes from Hydrochoerus hydrochaeris, assembly GCA_004027455.1. Taxonomy (NCBI): domain Eukaryota; kingdom Metazoa; phylum Chordata; class Mammalia; order Rodentia; family Hydrochaeridae; genus Hydrochoerus; species Hydrochoerus hydrochaeris. Next base: position 27,243 of record PVLA01003050.1, read on the forward strand.
CGTATACCCACCCCATATTTGAAAATGACCATCTTGGTATCGTTGGTTGTTGGCCCTCGGAATAGGCCCCTTATTTTCATTCCTTAGGGACCTCACTAGTGCCTAGTGCTCCTAGTGTAGAGAGGTCTCAGTGACATGGTTAGAAAAAATTCGATCATGTCCAGGATCATTAAGAGTAATGCAGTTTGGGAATCAGGTTCCCAGGTGAAAATAGGGGCATCTGCCTTTTGGGACTCTTCCATGACCGATAGAGGAGTCACGCCATCTCCCCATATCCTGGTAATCGAAGGCTACGTACAAAGGCCTGAATCCCTGGGAATCCCCTTAGCTGTTTTAGAGTCTTGGGCCCTGGAAGGAAAGAATTGGTTTAATTCTCTCTTTTTCCTAGCCTTCAGGTTCCCTTGCATATGATGAGGCCTAGATATTTTGTCTCAAGTTGTGCTATAGATTTAGACACTTTATAACCTCTGTCTGCTAGAAAATTCAGCGGAGCGCAAGTGCCTTGGCTACAGAGCTCTTCCGAGGGGAAATAAAACCGTATGTCATCTACATATTGTAAGACCATGACCTGGGAAAACTCAAAACGTACCAAACCAAACGTACCAAACGTGTCCAAAAAGATGTGGACTGTCCCTAAACCCTTGGGGAAGCACCACCTGTGTTAACTGAGAGGCCTGGTCATGAGGATTTTCGAAGGCAAAAAGCAACTGGGAATCTGCATGTAAAGCAACACAAAAGAAGGCACATTTTAAATCTAAGACTGAAAACCAGCTGGTGTCTGGGATCTGAGAAAGGAGAGCGTATGATTGGTGCCCCTGGGTGAGTGGGCACCACTGCCGCATTTAGCAATCTAAGGTCTTGTGCCAACCTCCGTTCCCATTGGGGTTTTGCATTCCCCAGACGGGAGTATTGCACGGGCTGCTGCAGGCTCTAGTAAACCTCGTGCCCAGCCCGTCCCAGCCCCAGCTCTTAAAGGGTGCTGTCTCTGGAGAGGAACCCCCGAGGGGGCCTGAACCGGAGCAGCTCTCAGGATTTATTTCTGTCTCCAGGAGGGGATCTCATTTTTCTTGTTTTGTTCCCCTGTTACTTTTATTTAACACTGTTGGTTTTCTTTTGTTTCTGAATAGGACTTTTAATTTCATTTCTATCATCTTTTTCTCATCTTCCATTGCTTAATTTTTCAAAGTTTACTTTCTCATGCTCCCATTCACTCCTCTTCTGTCCTGGGTAGTGTGAGTATTAAGCATTGTGAATCGATGGATCCGCTGAGGCCTACCTATTTCTTACTGCTGTTGAACATTCTTCTGTTAGTGGAGGTAAAGTTGTCTGCTTAGTAGACATTTACTGTAGGTCAGTATCTGGCGTGTCTTAGTGTTTATCCTGTAATCTCTTTTCCACGGGTAAGGGTGGTACATCGTTGGTTCTTAGGGTTTGTCAGCATCCAATTAGTACTGGATACTATCATGGCTGATTTTACCACCATAACCAGGGTGACATAGTTATCGCGATCAACTGACTGTCTCTTTGTGTCAGTTTTTATACTGCCTTGGGGTCATAAACCGTCCTGCAGCCAATTCCAGAGAACTGGGTACAGGGCCAAATAAGCAGCTGCCACCTCCCCTCCCAAGCCAGCAGGGGCACTTGGATCTTGCGATGGAGGCAGAGGCAAAAGCTAGTCATGCCCAGAGGAGGAGTCCAACAAGTAAGCATGAAAAAATGTCCAGCATCACCCTGACCGTTACCCAAATCCATTTGACCCAGTTAGTCCCCTTCTAGTATCTTTGGAAGAGTTAAAGACCTCATGTTTATACATTTATACTCATGTTTACGGCAGCGGCAGCACAATTCATAATAGCTGTGAGTGTTAACTGATTGTGTCAGCTTGAATAAGAAATGCCCAATTCAATTGGCTCAGCACAGTTCTGGGTGTGGCTGAAGGGATTTACTGAAGACAGAAGACCTGCCCTGGGTATGCACGTGGCACCAGCCCAGGGGCTGGGAGCCTGGATGGTATAAAAGGGAAACGAAGGGGCTGGGGATTTAGCTCAGCGGCATAAGTGCCTGCCTTGCAAGCATGCAGTCGTGAGTTCAATCCCTGGTACCGATTAAAAAAAAAAGGAAAAGAAGGTGGCCTCTGTCTCCTCGGAGGAGCGCCAGCTTTCGCCCTCAGCTTGACGCTGTCTCCTGGCTCCCAGCACAGGCCCTCAGGGCTCCACACGGACTCCCGTGGGACACTGCAGTGGGCACCAGGCTTCTGCCTGGACGCTTGGGATCTCCAGCGCAGACAGCGTCCGCACTCTTCCACGCCTGACCCTGTGGGCAGCCATCGTGAGCCTGTCTTGTAAATTCTTATATATGTGTTCGTCTTGAGTGAAATCTATTTCTCCTGTGAGCACTGAATGATAGAAGAGCTAACTCTTGGAAATGGCTTGCGTGGCCATCAGCAGCTGAAAAGATAAAGAGAGTGTTTATACACAATGCCGTTCTACTCTGCTATAAAGAAAGATCAACTCGGAGCATCCAGAGGCGAAGGCATGCAACTCCAGACAATCATATTGAGTGAAATTAACCAGAAACACGGACTTCAATACAGCATGGTTTTCCTTTGGTGAGAAACCCAACATATAAATAAAGACCAAAGCAAAAGACAGGGAAAAAATAAATGGGGAGCTGATTTTCAGATGGGAAAGGGAAAAAGCGGGCGAGGACGGGAGGCACGGGGGACAAGGAAGAATCGAGAGGTGCCGGGCGCCTGTGCCACCTGCCCACAGCAGTGTGACCACTGTGTGCTGCAAAGGTGGTGATGACAAACACGTGGGGACAAAATAGACGGGCCAACCCTCTGGGAGACGGCGCATAGGTGGCCCTCCGCTTGTGTGCTCTTCAGCTGCTCAGTGGAGGTTTAACCTGCTGGCTTCTAATTAGTGACACGAGAGCTTTATTTCTCTCGCCTTGTTCTGTTTTCTCATATGTCTAACATCTTTTTCTTTCTCTCACTTCCCGCCTCAGTGCCTTCTTTGAGTGTGGTTGATTTTTTATAGTGAAATGTTTAGTCCTTTTGCGTTTCCTTTTATAAACTTTATGGCTATTTTCTTTCTGTTACCATGGGGATTGCATGATTTACCACCCCGTGGTTATAACACCGTAACTTGGATTTATGCCAGATGCACGTCAACAACAAAATCTCTGCTGCTCCTTTACGGCTCTTTCCCAGCCTCTTTTAGTTGGATTTCACAAAATGACACTTGTATACACTGTGTGCCCAAATATGTAAACTAATTCTTTTAAATATATCCGTCTCTTAAATTATGTAGAAAATTGTGGTGTTACAAACTAAAGGTACAGTAATACTATCTTGTGGACTGATAATTTTTCCAATTTTTATTTATGTAGATATTTATGTAGATAAATTAGAGTTCCAAACCATTGTTATTACAATACTAGCTTGTAAAATTGTTCATGTATTTTCCTTGTTGGGATTTACATGTGTGTATGTGTGTGTGTGTGTGTGTGTGTGTGTGGGTGTGGGTATGGGTATATGTGGGGGGTGTTTGTGCGTGTGTGAGAGTGCGTGTGTGGGTGTGGGTTTGTGCTAGTGGGGTTTAGCCCAGGGCTCTCTTACTGAGCTACGTCTCCCACCCTTTATTAAGTTTTTGTTTTGAGATGGTCCTGCCTAGTGCTAAAGTGCCCAGGCTGAGCTGGACCTGTGGCCCTCCTGCCCTAGCCTTTTAGGGTGCTGGGATTCCCCAGTGGAGATCTTTTATTTTTTCACACAGCTTCAAAGTACTGTCTGGTGTTCATTCATTTCAGCCTGTGGGATTCCCTTGAGCATTTTTTGAAGACCAAGTCTAGTGGTAGCGAACTCTTTCAGCTTTTGTTTATCTGGAAATGATTTAACTTATTCTTCACTTTTGAAGGAGAGCTTTGCCAAATGTAGGATTCTTGGTTAGCAGAGTGTTTTGTTTTACTTTGTTTTGTTCTCTTTTCTTTTAGCACTTAGGGAATATAGGCCACTGTCTTCTGGCCTCCAGAATCTCAGGTGAGAAATCTGTTGATCTTCTTTTCTGAGACCTGTCTCAGGACACATCTCTTGTGCTACTTTCAAGATTCAGTTCTTGCCCAGTGTGGTGGTACATGACTGTAATCTTAATACTTGGGAGGCTGAGGCAGGAGGATTGCTGAAACTTTGAGACCAGCCTTGGTTACATAATGAGTTCAAGGCCAGCCTGAACTACACAGCAAGACTCTGTCTCAAATAAAAAACAAACAAACAAACAAAAAAACCCAAAGTGGGAGTGGGGATGCATTTAGATTGACTTAATTTATGCTGTCCATATTGCTCATGAACATTTATGATTTATTAAAATGTTCCAGCCTGGAAAACTAAACTCAAGGCAATCATCATTGTACATCTTTATAATTTATTGTCCTAAGTAGAAGATTTTAAGAGTGAAAAGGGGAACTCTTAAAAACGTGCCAGGCACAAATAAGGCATCAACCAGTCTGTGCGGTGCAGAGCAGGACATTTGTCATTCATGACCCAGAGCCAAGCAGACAGATCAGGCAGGGGCTGCGCATGCCGAGGTCTGGCCTCCTGCCCGACCTGCTCGGGTCTTTGGCTGAGGCTCCAGCCTGGCTGCCGTCTGGGGAGGGAATGGAAGCGCGGGATTGGGGTGGGTCACAGGAACAGAGACTTCAGGAGAAGCCCCGCTCCGGGAAGGCCGTGGGCTTGCCCAGAGTGGAGGAGAGGAGAGGACAGGGGAGTCTGGAGACGGAGCCCAAGCTGGTGTCAGGAGGGGCCCCAGAGTCTGGGCTGAGAAGCGGACGGGACCTGGAGCCTTCGAGGAAATAACTGGTGGTGACGTAACCCTGGCTCTGCCTGGGATCTGGGTTAGGGTTAGGGGTTAGGGTTTAGGGGTTAGGGTTAGGTTTAGGGTTAGGGTTTAGGGGTTATGGTCAGCGTTAGGGTTAGTGTTAGCTTTAGGTTTAGGGTTAGGGTAGGGTTACGGTTAGGTGTTAGTGTCAGGCTAATGTTTAGGTTTTATGGGTTATGTTTTGGTGTTAGTGTAGGCTTAGTGTTAGTGTTTAGTCTTAGCGTATGTTTAGGTTTAGGGGTAGAGTTAGGATTTCGGGTTAGGTTTGTGGCTTAGGTTTAGGGTTAGTGTTACATTCGTCGTTAGATTTAGTTTTAGGGTTAGTGTAGGGTTATGCTTCTCGTTAGTGTTTAGGGGTTAGGGTTATTGTTAGGCTTATCCTTAGGTTTAGGCTTAGGCTTAGGCTTAGCCTTATGCTCAGGTTTCTTGCCATTTTGAGGAAATCCCCTTTGTCCTCCATGGAAGTTCTGCTCTCTTCTTCATTCCTAGCCACCTTGGTTAGGGTTAGGGTTTGAGTTAGGCTTAGGCTTAGCCTTATGCTTAGGTTTCTTGCCATTTTCAGGAAGTACCCTCTGTCCTCCATGGAAGTTCTGATCTCAGTTCCATTCCTAGCCACCCAGGTGAGGGTCCATATCAACACAAGCCTGGTCTTCCCTGCTGTAGTGACATGAAGCTGGTGCTGGCCGTTCGCACCTGTCCTTCCCTGGGCCTGGTGTCCTTTCCACCTAGCTAGGGCAGGGTGTATTCTGCAGGTTCCTCCTCCTCCCTGTGTGTCCGGTTGCTCCCCTGGAAGTGCCCACAACAGGGCACATCAGCACCCTCAGCAGTGTTCTGCGCTTCCCTTGTTTAACACCTGTGCAAGCCGCTCGGAGCAGCTCAGGGGACAATTTCTCATGGTTGGGCAACAATCCACCCCCACCCGCTCTGGGGGCCTCTCTGCTCTGTCAGCAGGGCCAGCGTCCTCCAGCCAGGGTTGACCTGGTGGTTCTGTGAACTCTGTCTCTCCTGCCAGCCATGACCTCTGTGTCCCTGGGCTTCCTCACCTGCCACTGTGTCCTTTCTGCTTTTGGCCAAGCAGTTTATATGTGTCTATCTTTTCCCCTCTCTTGTGTTTTCCTTTCCAATTGTCTCCTTGCTTATGTTCCCAGCTTGCTACCTTTGTCCTCAGGCCTCGCTGTGGGGCTGTGGGAAGGCGTGACCCCCAGTACCCCACCCTCCTCTCTCCCAGCCCCACCACACACCATGCAGAGTGGCTTCAGCTGAGTGAAGTCTTGTCTGGTAGTTGAATTGCCAGGAAGAAAAATGAAGTATGTTATTCTACCTTTATTGCTCCTTCTTAGAGTTTCTTTCATTTTGTCCAAGTAACTAACTTTCTTTCTTCCATTTTTTTCCCCCTTTTGAGACAGTTCAGGCTGTCCTCCGGCTCACTCTATAACTCAGGCTGGTCTCAAACTTGTAAACAATTCTCCTACCTCAGCCTCCCCAGTCCTGGGATTACAGGAGAACACCACCATGCCCAAATTTCTTTTTCAAAAAACTTAATGTAATATATATAGATATAAGTAAAGAAAATATTAAAAAGCACTCTTCTTACCTCTATAAGAAAAAACAAAATTTCGTAACAAAATAATCAGAGAATGACAATAGCTAGTACACTGTGTATCCTGATTTTAAATTACCAAAATGTTACTCAAGACAAAAAACTCCCTTACAAAGAAGCAAACAGGCAATAGCACAAAACCTTCTTTTCAAGGAACAAAGAGAAAGTGGTAGTAGAAATGAAACAAATTAGCACTTTTTCTTTTCTTTTCTTTTCTTTTTTTGAGACAAGGTCTCCCTGTGTAGCCCAGGCTGGCCTGGGACTCCTGCCACCCTCCTGCCTCAGGCTCCGGAGGCTGGGATCACAGGTGTGAGCCACCAGCATGTATTCTTGAAACAATGGAACAGGGAATTTGGGGAATTACTGAACCTTTCCCTGCTTCCTCTGTGTCTCCCATGTGCTCCCTGTCACTCTTACTCTGTGTGTGTTTGAGTTTCTCACTGAGAGAAACCATGTGACATCTAAGCTCAGATATCTGACTTATTTCACTTAGCACTGTGTTCTCAGGTTGTATCCATTTGCCTACCAATGCTTCAAGTTTATCTCTCTCTGTGGCAGAGTACTCCACTGTGTACGCTTACCAGGTTTTTCTTATCCACTCACCTGTTGAAGGACATATAGGCTGCTCCCAAGATCTAGCTATTATAAGTTGAGGGGCTGGGATTTCGCTCAGCAGCATAAGCGCCTGCCTTGCAAGCGTGCAGTCGTGAGTTCAATCCCTGTACCAAAAAAAAAAAAAACCTCATGCTGCTGTAAGCATCAGCATACATGTAACCCTGCAGTATGACGGCAGTTTCAGGGGGTACCTAGAAAGGGAGTCGCTAGGTTAAAGGGAGTTTCTAGTTTCAGTCTTCTCAGGAATCTCCACGTCGATTCCCCTAAAGGTTGTACGAGTTTACATTCCCACCAGTACTGTGGAATTCCTTCTCCCCCACATCCTTGCCGATGTTTGTTATTTGAACTTTTGTTGATCGCCTTTCTTTCTGGAACAGATGGTATTGCAGGGTAGTTTTAGTTTGCATTTCTCTAATGGTCAGTGATGTTGAATATTTTTTCATGTATTTATTGGTTATTTGTACTTCTGTGAAGTGTCTATTCATTTCAGTTGGCCTTTTAAAAATTGGGCCTTTAAATATGAAGGGTTCCGGTGTTTTTGAATCCTGTATGTTCTAGATACTAGACCTCCATCTGAGGAATGACTGGCAACTTCCCCCACCTTTTGGATTGTTTCTTCACTCCGTTGGCTGTTCCCTTTGCTGTGCAGGAGCCTATTAATTTGATATGATCCCATCTGTTGATTCTCGGTATTATTTCTTATGCCAGTGGTGTTCTGTTGACAAAGTCCTTGCCGATGCTTATGCGTCTGTAAGACTTTTACCTGTTTTATCTTCCAGCACATTGATTCTGTCTGAACGTTTAGATCTTTGAACCCTTTCGATCTGAGTTCAGTACATGCCGAGGCGTCTCGGTCAGGCCTGTCTTCTGCATGTTTATCCACTTTCCCGGCACCAGCGACCAAACAGGCTTCCCTTCCTCCAGGGAGTGTTTTCTGGACTCTTCATCAAAGATAAATAGCTGAATGTGCCTGGTATTTTTTCTGCATCTACTCTGTTCTGTGATCCACGTCTGTTTTTGTGCCAGTTCCATGCCGGTTTTTTTTTTTTTTTTTTTTTTAAATCACAGTAGCTCTGCAATATAACTTCCAATCTTAGATTGTGGTATTTCCTGCTTTGCTTTTGTTGCCCAGGGTTGCTTTTGCTATTCTGGGTCTCTACGGGTTTAGATGTATCTTAGGATTGTTTTCTCTAGTTCTGTGACGAATGTCATTGGTATTTGGATTGGGATTCTTTTCAAACCCGAGGAGCTTTTCGTGAGTTTGTGTGTCGTCCTTGTTCAGGGGCCTTGCTAATCTGTACAGCCTTCCAATTTTAGTACATGTGCTGCCGAAGTGAGCACCCATCTACGTTTCTGCCTGAGAAATATTTCTTTGCTCTGATGAATTTCTCTTAACAATTCTTGTGAAGCAAATGTACTGGCCCAAATTCCAACAATTTTTTGTTGTTCTGAAGCATTCTTTATTTTTGTTTCACTTTAAAAGCATAATTTCAAGCCAGTCTTGGTGACACATACCTGCAGTCCCAATTGTCCGAGAGGCCGAGGCAGAAGGATTTAAAATTTGATGCCAGGTTGGACAATTTAGCAAGACTCTACCTCAAAATAAAATTAAATAGCCAGAATAAGATAAGGTAAGACAGAATAAAATAAGATGAAATACAATGACGTGAGTGTAGCTGGGTGGTAGAGTCCTTGGCATGCAGATCCTTGGGTCCCTGTACCACCTGAAAGGGGAGGGGGTGGCCTTGCTGATGCAGAATTAATTCTATCCTGATATTTTCCTATCTGGACTTTTTAAATATCCCACTCTATTCCATTCTGTCTTGCATGGTTCTATGAAATCCCTATTTTTGTTCCTCTATAGCAAGATTTTTTTCTTCTGGCTTCTTTTGAGAGTTTCTTTGTCTTTGATTTTCTGAAAATTATATGCCTTGGTGTAGATTTTTGGGGAGGGGGTTTAACCCTGCTTGATGTTCCCTAAGCTTCCTGGATGTGGAATTAATTTGGTTTTTGTCATTCACTGTTGAAATTCCTCAGCCATTATTTCCTTCAGTAGTTTGCATGTGTGCGTGCATGCCTCTGTGTGTGTGTGTTCCTTTTTGCCTTTGTTCCCATGGCCTTGACGTTATGCACACATTCCACCTTCTGTAATTGTCCCTCAGTTCCTAGCTGATCTGTTCTGTGTTTTTTGCCACAGCCTCCAGAACGGGGGATCAAACCCCTTCTCACTGAACTACACCCCCAGTGCTTTGCGTAATTTTTGAATTTTTGAGACAGGGTCTTGATAAGTCAATCAGTTGCCTGGGCAGGGCTTGAATGCATGATCCTTGCCTCAGCCTCCCAGTGTGCTGGGGTTACAGCTACCCCGTCACACTGAGCTCAGTCTGTTTTGCTTTTGTCTTTCGGTTTGGGACTGCAGGTATGTGTCACCAAGACTGGCTTGAAATTATGCTTTTAAAGTGAAACAAAAATAAAGAATGCTTCAGAATAACAAAAAAATTGTTGGAATTTGGGCCAGTACATTTGCTTCACAAGAATTGTTAAGAGAAATTCATCAGAGCAAAGAAATATTTCTCAGGCAGAAACGTAGATGGGTGCTCACTTCGGCAGCACATGTACTAAAATTGGAAGGCTGTACAGATTAGCAAGACGTTAGATGGTTTGATTTCTTAAACAGTCTGAAAGCGCCTGTGTTAGAGACTTGGTCCCAGTGAAGCAGAGCGCAGGGCGCGGGAGCCTTTGGGAGCTGCAGGGAGGAGCTTTGCTGTGAAAAGCACTCTCCCTCCCCCTGCCCTTCTCGATCCCTTTGCTCTTTTCTCTTTCACCCCAGGAGCTGAACTACTTTCTTCCACAACGTCCTCCCTGCTCCCTCCTCGATGGTCTGCCCCACCACAAGTCCCACAGCAACAGAGCCAACAGCCACAGACCTGACCCTCAGACACTGCGAGTCGAGTCGGAATAACCCCGTCCACTCTTCAGCTGACCTTCTCCGGTGTTTTGTCATAGTGGTGAAAAGCTGACTGATGTACAAGCACTTCTTTTTTTGATTCTTTCTTTGAATGTCTACCTATGAAATTAAACATGCTTGAAGCAACTATCCTACAATGAATGCTTCCAGGAAGTCCCAGACCGACAGCTTGTCAAAAGGAGGTAAAATGAGGGGCAGACACAGGGCAGCCTCTGAGAGAAAGGCTACCTGGGCTTTTAGCAAACGAACCATTACTTCTAAACATTTACACCTGACCTAACATTCTCATGACTATTCGGGAAACTTTCTGGCTTGTGTATGGGATCTGAATAACCACTCTTAACAAAGAATAGACTTCCCTGGTCTCCTCCCTAGGAATGCAGGGAGATGGCATTTCAATCCCCATCAGATGTCCCTGCTGTGCACTGACTCACTGAAATATTTATTTATTCTTACCTCTGTCCTTAGAAAGTTCAACATCATTTCTTTTTCTGGGAGCAGTTTTTCAGGACAAGTTGAAACTGTCTTTCCGGGTCACAGTCACATTGGCCCCAAATGAACTATTTTCTTATCTCCTTTAATGAACAGATGTTAGGGCCGGAGCTTTAGCTCAGCGGCCTAAGTGCCTGCTTGGCAAAGACGAGGTCATGAGTTCCATCCTTGGCACCAAAAAGAGAACCGATGTTATTTCACAGCATCTTTCTCTGCTTCCGCTCCCACCTTGCACGCGGCCTCCTTGGTCCCACGCGGCCCTCAGGAGTCCCAGCATAGCTGTCTTGAAGTCCATCATCCTGGCCACATCTAATACTGGTGATTTCTCTTTCATCTTCCGTCTTTCAGCGGTCACAGCTGATCTGAGGTCACAGCTGACCTGAGAGAGACAAACTCTCCTTTCATAGTGGTAAGGGGACATCTGACCCTTGGCCCCTATGAGACTGAATTGTGTTTGTGTCTTTTGTCTTTGTCCTTTTGCCTTTCCCTATGTCTTATAATTTGGGGGGGAATCAGTTGAAAAAGTGTCCTCATGGCAAAATTTCTCAGTGGTCATTTATGCCTGCTGGTCTGATCAAATATTTTGGGTTTTAGTGGATTTATTTTAAAGAAAATTTTCCTTTCACCTCTCCCAATGGATAGACTTCTCATGTTCCTCCCATCACCAGTACCCCTACAGTAGGTGGCAGGACCCCAATACATGTGGTCCTGTGTGCACCACAGTCGCCAATTTCTGTGGATATCTCTAGGAAAGGCTTTTTGAAAAAAAAATTCAAGCCAGATGTGGTGGTACACACCTGTAATCCCAGCACTCGGGAGACTGAGGCAGGAGGATTGCTGCAAGTTCGAGGCCAGCCTGGACTACATAGTGAGCTCAAGGACAGCTGGAACTACACAGCAAGGCTCTGTCTCAAAAAAATTCAAGAAATTTTCAAATTCATGTAGTTTAATATTGTTTTTTCTGGGTATATGATGCACAGCTGTAATCCCAGTACTTGGGAGGCTGAAGCAGGAGGATTGCCAAGAGTTTGGGACCAGCCTGAGCTACAAAATGAGTTCAAGACCAGTCTGAACTGAACAGTGAAAACCTGTCTCAAAAAGAGATATAGATATATAGATATAGATGATATACAGATATGTGGAAATAGACATACAGACATACGTAGCTTTCAATCTCTTCTTATTCTATACACCAGTAGAAAAAGGTTAACTAATAAGATGTTTTAACTTCTGATTTCAATTTGCCCAGTACAAGTATCCAGGGACAAATTCCCTAACTGAAACATCTGAGAGGCAGACTGTTCTTTTGACCCAGTGTTGCTGTGGGCTGGACGTGGTGTTGTGCAGAAGCGCTGTAGTAAATTGGCCTTTTGTTGCGAGGTGGGGGGAGCAGAAGTATTCTGGGGTTCTGTCCTCAGTCTTGGGCTCTTGCCCAGCCTGTTCCCCAGCAGTGAGCTTCACTCTCAGCCCCACTCTGCCCCTCAGGTGGAACAGAAGGGAGTGAGCTGTGGACTCAGGTACCTGTCGTGTCCCAGTGGGGTAGGCTAGAAAGCTCAGCAGCTTGGACTTGACAGTTCCTCCAGGAGGTGGCCTCTGGTAAAGCACAATGTTCTGTCCCAGTTTTAAACGGTTCCCTTTCCCCTCCACCCACCTGCGTAAGAGGAATTTTTCCTCTGCTTTCTGCTATGAGGAGGAAAATCAGAAAGGTGTGAGGGCCCCAAGTCAGCAGCCCTGGAGTCTGAACACACAGGAACCCTGCGCAGGCTGTGCTTCCTACAGGGCGCTAGCCGCGGTCTCAACTCCTGTGTCTTTCCAGCTTGAAGATCAGTAGTTTGTCCTGTGGTAGCAGAAGTTGCCCCACCCCCACCCCTCCAGTCAGAATCTTTTAGTCTCTTAGTTGCCCAGGTAATAGTTTTGGCTACAGTTCCTGTTGCTTGTGTTTCTCAGAAACAGCTGATCACCATGATGGACACTGTCTACACCAATCCCCAGTGGACAAGCCATTCTGCCTCTGTACTTCCTGCTTGCTTATCCCATATAAGCCCGAGACCACCAGAGATCAGGGCCTGATATTTGGAGAATGATCCCAGTCAGTGTCCGTCGACATAAATAAATCTGCCTCCAAATCCTGGGTGTCGTTTTGATGTTCCTGTTTGTCATAACACTGTGAACTCAGTTCTCTGATGGATCAAGGATCTGATTCCTCGGCTTCTCACTTGTTTGAGGGAAGACTTCCAAACTCCCTCCTGGCCAATGGGAAACTGGAAAGCTCACCTTGTTTCTGAAGTTTGTTTTCTCTTGGTGTTGAATCTCACATTGACAGCGTTGTCTCCCAGTGCTTGAAGACGCTGCCCCGTTTACTTTCCCCTGGCATTGTTTTCCCTTGGGAAATCTGTCTCTGGCTTTATAAATGTTCCTGTGTGCATGAACTTTGGGGAATGTGTTTCATATTTTCTCTTTATGGCTGATTTTGAGAAATTTATGATGTGCATTGGTGTAGGTTTCTTCCTATTTTTTTCCCCCTTAAAGCAGTGTCAAAATTTATTTGAGAAAATAAAAGTGAAGGATGAGAGAGAAACTAGCTTTACAGAGCAAACTTGGGGTGAGTAATTAGAAAAAGAGCGAGAGCAAAGGCACAAGGGTGCACTGTATCTGGGGAACAGTGTGGGCTGCAGTGGAAGCTACAGTAACACCGGCCCCACATTCCCGCCTTTCTCTTATTTTATCCAAAAATTGAGGAGACCAGAGAGAACAGCTATGTACGGGCCTTGAGAGGTGGTGCTGGGATCTCCTGCCTCCGGCTGCCATCAGGTCTAAGCTTCCTACTGAGAACCTGCTTGAGTTCTCAAGAGAGTTCCGTGTGCAGGGCTTTGGGAACTGCTCTGTGCAGGTGTCCAGGATCCTGTGGTTCACGGGTCACACCTGCTTCTCCAGCCACGCCCTAATCTCCTATCTCATCCTCCCCCTCCCCGAGATACGCAAATTCCCATAATGCTTTATGGGGTGCTGAGGGTGAGCAGGTTTGTCCTCCATAGCTTCTTCAAGGTGGAAGGGACTGTAGACTCCACCTACTGGGGATCATGTGCTCTCCAGCTCCCTTGGGGTGCTGTGGCTCACTGGCTGGGCTGAAGAAAGGAAAACCTGTCAGAAAACTATGAGAAAAAAATTAGCGCCCATTGATCTTCATTGCTGGCCCAAGGACAAGGAGCAGTCAGATTTCCCTGGTTCCTGTAGCGGACAGGAGTCTCTCAAGGCTTCCAGCAGTTCACAGGAGTCACTTTTTTCTTTTGCGTGATCTTGTGCATCAGACAGTTCAGTTGGGACTGGCCTCATTCTAGAAAGATGAACCCAACTGTCTATCCCTGCCGCCTTTACTGCGGTGGGTATGGCAAGGACACTGAGGAGGGATCCTTCTGCTTTGGGTTTAACTGGGCAGTGTTGTTCCCTCTCTCCAAGTTTTTAGCAGAGGTTGCTGGAGGAAGAAGTCTAGTTGCAATGACCTGTTGTGAGCTGACAGCTGCATAACCTACCTTTCGATGTCTTTCTTGAACAAAGCTACTTTCATCAGTGGACCACACCTCTTCAGGGTCTTGGAGGGACAGATCACTGATGTCCTGCGTATTGCATAGATCTGAGAGATGACTTGTTCCCTGGAGTGACAGACTTCTGGGACTGTAGGCATCAAAGAAGCTGGGTTAATAGAAGTACAGGTTTTTATAGTAACCTCAGGGGTATCTAAGAGCATGGCCTGAAGCTTAGAGCCATTCCCCCTGTTAACCACAAGTAACCTTTTGTCTCTACAATAGCTCTAATCTGATGGGGTGTCAGGACTGCTAGCATATAACTGAAAGTTAATTTTGTAACTTCTTATTATTATAGCTGTAGCTTCTATTGCTCTCAGGCAGGGTAGCCATCCAGAAGCCACAATATCTAATTTCTTTTTTTAAAAAATATGCCACTAGGCAAGATTCTTGCTCTAGTCTTTGGGTCAAAATTCCCGAACCATTTCCTCCCTTTTCTGATTACATAGAGAAAGAAAGATTTTCTTAAGCCAGGTATTCCTAGGACTGGAGCCTGAGTAAGGGCATGCCTTATTTTCCTAAAGGCATTAACAGTCACTTTTGTTCATTCTAGGGGAACAGACTCAGGGCCTTTGGCAACCTCATATGAAGGCTTTACCATTAGCCCAAAATTAGATAGCCAGATCCTACAAAAGCTGGCCATCCCCAGGAATTAGAAAAGCTGCTGTTGGGGGGCAGGAGGCCCACACTCACAGACACCCTAAGACCCATAGACAGCTGGCATTCCCCAGGTGTGAGAATGTATCCCAGACATTGAACTTTTTGAGGGGATATCTGAGCCTTTTCTTTGGACATTTTATATCCATTCTTAGAAAGTCAAGAGTCTATACAGTGTTATAGTTAGGTAATGTCTGAGTTGGGCTACAAACTAGAATCTCATCTACATACTATAGGATGGCTCCTTGTTTAAGCTTTAAATTCCCAAGTCTTTCTCTGGTGTCTGAGCATACAGGTGAGAGTTGTCTCTAAACACTTTTGGGAGAATCATCCAAGTATATTGTTGCTTTTCTTGAAACAGAATTTTCACAGTTAAAGGCAAATGGGGATTGAGAGTCTGGATGCAGGGAATGGAGAAAAATAATTTTTTTCAGACAAGGTCTTATTACATAGTTCAAACTGTCCTTGAACTCACTATGTAGCCCAGGCTGGTCTCAAAATCACAGCAATCCTCCTGCCTCAGCCTCCTAAGTACTGGGATTATAGACATGTACCAACATGCCTGCTGAAAAATGTATCTTTAAATCCAACACTGAGAACCAATTAATGTTCCCTGGAATTTGGGAGAAAATAGTGTACGGATCTGCCACTGGAGGATGGGTTGGAATGACAGCCTTGTTAATGAGGCACAGGTCTTGTACTGCTTTGTCCAGCGCAGTTCTTGAAACTACGGAGGGAGGACAGTGGAGGATGGGGAAAAGACAGGAGTCAACAGACAAAAGCTGAGGTCAGGGGAGCCCTTCTCCTGATGGGAGGAACAAACTGCCCAGCACCTGTGGTGTGTTTATTTATACAATCAGCATATGAATAAGTTCATGGAGAGTTTAAGGCAAGGGTAGAATCCGGGACAGGAAGAATATCTAATCCCCAGCAGATCAGCATGCCTTAGCAGCTTCCTGGGGAACAAG
Organism: Hydrochoerus hydrochaeris; assembly: GCA_004027455.1. Classification (NCBI taxonomy): domain Eukaryota; kingdom Metazoa; phylum Chordata; class Mammalia; order Rodentia; family Hydrochaeridae; genus Hydrochoerus; species Hydrochoerus hydrochaeris. Next base: position 42,998 of record PVLA01003050.1, read on the forward strand.
AGGGGTGGTGTCTGTATCAGCACAAGCAAAGGCCAAGGTGCTCTGTGCACCAGCTTCTTGGGCTGTGCACACTTCTCGTGCTCATGGGAGGCCGTGACACCTGAGGCACGAACAGCCTTGGAGAGGCTCCCGAGGGCTTCCCTACAGGGAGGTGGGAGATGACAAGGGTCTGACCAGGGCTCAGGTCATCTTTGAGGAATTTGTCAGAGCCTGGAGGCCTTTATTGTTAGGTTTTCGGTGCAATAAGAGAGAAAATATAAAATAAAAGTAGCCTTTATTCAGAGGACGTGAAGAGAACTCCATGACTATACAAGCCTGGCTTTCTCTGCCCAGAATGTGGGGCATGGGACATATATAACCTCTGACCGGGGGTGGTGCTTAGGGTGTGCATAGATGATGCTTCAGGAGCTGATTGGGACCTTTCTCGTGCTACTGGGAAAGGAAAAAGGAAGTTGTCATATGGGAAGGAGGGAGTGGCTTCAAGGTAAACATCCTTGATCCCGCCTCCATTGCCGTAATGTTGTGTAATTTATTTTAGGGCAAAATCCTTTCATTCCCATCTTTTCATTGTTAGGAAAAGGGCGAAGTCTCTGTCTTACTACTTCCTGCTGACAGGAGGCACCATATTGGGGTTTAGGAAGGTTGATGGGATGATGGCTGATGCCCATGCAGAAGCTGGTACCAGGTGTTTCAGTCAGGACAACATCATCGGTGAATGTCACCATCTTGGACTGGAAAAACAAAGAGACACGGTGCTGTGAGGAGGCGGGACACTGTCACATTTAATGACCAAGGAAAGGTGGGAGGACAAATGCCCTTGATCCAAATGTATCTCTCCATCAGGACCATGGTGAGGAAGAATCTGAAAAATAAGTGTGGGGTTAGGAGGAGTGAAGTTATGAGAGGTGATTATTCCCCCATCTGAAAGGGTAAAAATTATAAGTGTAGGTGGGCAGGGCTCGTCTCTGATCCAGGAGTTGAGCTGGAAAGAATAAGAAGCATGAGAAATATAAAGCCTGATAACAAAACATGACTTAGCCTGAGAGTTGTGGCTGTGAGGCCTTGGTGAGACAGAGATGGGTGGGTTACAGAACATGAGATGACCACTCAGGATGGTTAGATTCAGGGTTGAGAGGGCACCGCTTAGCTTGAGTGATGTGGAACCAGGATGGCGGTCCAGCAACTTTGACTGCTGTTGGGGTTGCCAAGAAGACCAGGTAGGGGCTGCTCCACCGTGCTTGCAGTCCTTGGGATGATTTACTATGATAGGACTTTAGTAACTGCATCTATAGTCAACCTGGTTGTGGGAAAGGCTTTTATCCATCCTGAAAAAGTACAAACAAAGGTGAGAAGATATTTGAGAGTTTTGTGGCAGGACATGTGTGTAAAAAGTACCTGCCAGTCCTGACCAGGGCTGTGTCCACGAAACTGATGAATAGGAAAGGAAGGGGGTGGTGTGTGTCCCTGAGGAGAGGTTTTACTATAGAGATGACGGGTGTAAGTTGTTGAGACCTCAGAGTGTCTGAGTCAGTCTACATAAACACAAAGGAATCCTGAAAATTGGGGTGTGGGGGGATGGTAAAAAAGACATTTTTAAGATTTATAACTGTAAAGTGAGCGGTGGAGGGAGGGATATGAGGGAGCCTGGTATAAGGGTTTGGCACCACTGGGTGGATTGGGGTAACAGGGTTACCAATTACCTTAAGGTCCTGCGCTAGATGATAAGACCCATCAGGCCTGAGTACTGGGAGAAAGGGAGTATCATAGGGTGAATGAGTAGGTTTAAGAAAACCATTATCTAAAAGGTGCTTGGTTATAGGTTTAAGTCCCTGTAAATGTTTGGGAGCTATAGGATATTGGGGAATGCAAGGAAAAACTGAAGGATCCCTGAGATAAATTAAAATAAGCATGGCATGGGTAGCGCAGGTGGGATTGGAGGTATCTCAAACTATGGGATCAACCAGAGAAGAAGGGGGGTGGGGATGGCTTTGTGGTGCACTGTGAGGGTGTCTGGAGATTGAGAGCTGTGGGGAAGGAGAAGGTAAAGGAGAAGTTAAGCTTTTGAAGAAGAACCCTACCTAAAAGGGGTGTGGGACATGTTGGAATTATTAGGAAGCTATGGGTAAAGAAGAGAGTCTGGAACCTGCATGGAATAGGCCCTGTCTGCAAAGGCTGCTTAGGTTGGCTCTCAACACCCACTACCGAGACCAAGGACTTAATACAAGGGCCTCTATGTCCACAAGTACAGAGAATGTCTTACCTGAGACCTCCAGTGGGACTTGGGGCTCTGATGAGAATATCATAATGGGGGGGCTGTGGACCCCAAACCCCATTAGACTTTAGCAGCAAGTCCAAGTAGATCAGTCAGCAATGAATCTGGCGGTGATGAAATCTCCTGTGAGGGCAAGGTGTTAGAGGATGGCTTACCCTCTCTCTGGCGGCCAGAACAGTCGCTCTTCCAATGGCTCTGAGATTGCAATAGGGGCAGGGCCCCGAGGAACGCCAGGGTTGGGGCACTCTCTTGCCCAGTGTCCTTTTCGCTGCACTTGAAGCACAGTCTGGGAGGGGCTCGGGCAGCTCTGCCTTGTCTCGGCTTTTCCTGTCTTGGGTGCCCCAAGTGCCACTGCTGAGAGAGCAGGTTGATATTTAGCACTTTTCTTTTTTTGTGCCTTTTTCCTTTTTATGAGTTTTTTCTCTGTTGTTGAAAACATGGAAAGCTATTTTAAGAAGGTCTCCTTGTGGGGTTTGAGGGCCATTTTCAGCCTTTTGTCTTGGGATCTGACCCACAGAGGAAGTTATTTGTCTCCTCCACGGTCACAAGATATCTGGTTTTTATCTCGGGTAGGTGTACAGCTTTAAGTCTAAAAGCGATAAAGGCAAACAATTAAGCATGCAGGAGTCAAATAATAGAATCAACAGGGTATTTATGAGTATAATTTTAGTAATGGCTTCCCATAGAGAATTTTAGAAATTGACATGTCATTGATTTTTCATACACACATTTAGGTTTTACAATTGTATAACTATCTCCTGTGCTGTTAGAATGTCTAATGCCATCGGATTTTTGGAGGATGGCCTGTTTTATTAATTTTACCTTTTTATTTAGGAGAGAGAGATCAGCTGTGGTATCATTTAACACCAGTTTAGTATAGTTAATCATGGCCTCAGTATGCATCATACAACCTTTTCTGGAAAAGATCTTGTGGATCTCAGCAAAAGGAATCTAAAAGGAATTTATAATTATCTCTTCCAGAAGACTGATAACAGTACAGTGCAGTAGAGGCAGTAAGCTTAACATAGCTATTAACCACGGGTGTTTTAACATTTGAGCACTGAAGAAATTTGTGATCTTGTTTGGACTGCTCACTATTTAAGCATCTCTAAGTATAACATACATATACATTATATAAATTTTTGTTTAAAAATTATTTGACTGGTGACCTCATGTTGGTCTGACCTGAATATCCTGGCTGGAGCACAAGAAAAAGGCAGACTTCTGGATCTGAAAGAAAACACTTGTCATCATAAACAATCTTAATTTTACATTTGAAGGCATGAATACACCATCAGATCAGCAACGATGAATTGTCTCAGCCATATGAACTTTAGTTGGGGTGTCTCCCATAAGGCTATGGAGATTATTGGGGCCTCCGATTAATGAACAAGAGCTGGTTAAAATTACCAGGTGGCCACTTTCTTATTCATCAGTTGAAGTCCTGTCCAAGGTCTCCTCACCCCAAAGGATTTTGTTTAACCAGTTTTAACATTTTAACCAGCTGGCAACCTAGGTGGAAGCGTGCTTTTTAAATGTATAACCCAAATAAACCTTGATTAAATGATTTGAAAATGTAAAAGAGGAGGAGGAAAAAATTGTTGAGCTCAAATAAAAGGAACAGTTGTTTACAGAGCAGGCAAATGGACAAATGCGGACAGACGATCTGTACAGTAAAGTATCAACAGATATATAGACTGACAAGCATGTTACAAAATCAGAGTGCACTTAGATATATTTGGCCAACTTGAGCTATAAAAAATATACTAGTATGAACCTTTTTGTAGATTAATTGAGGTAACACAGGCTGTTGGCGGGTCACCTTGTGACCCACGGCAGCTTAGCTGCTGCTGCTAACACAGTGAGGGAGCCCAAGACGGCAACTGGCCATCATGTGACCTGCAGCAAGATGGTTGATGCTGATCACACCAGGGGCCACAAGGTAACGCGCAATGACCCTGAGACCCCTCACGAGATGGCGGCGCACTGTCACATGGTGGAGGGCCGCGAGATGGCGGTGGTCCTCCATGTGAGCTGCAGTAAGAGGGCTGCAGAGGGCCGCATGGCCCGCAGGAAGGCTGGAAGGCGGGGGACCGCGTATGGCGAGCCGGTGGGGAAATCAGCGATGATGCGGGAGCAGGAGACAAAGGACCATCCGACTGAACAGACTGCTCGGGTGGGGGATTGAGAAGCTGCAGACGGGGGAGAGACTGAGGGAAGGACTGGAGGCCGCTGCGGGGCAGGAGGGGAGAGGGGGCGCAGGGGTCTGGAAGCCTGTGGCTGAGAAGGCTGCAGGGCTTGTTCTTTGGGATACGGGGCGGGGGGAGTAAAGACGGGAGGCACATTGTCCCAAGGGCCTACAGGAGAAGAAGGGAGGGTTTCTGGGACGGTAGAGTTAGCCAGAAATAATCCAAGATACGGTCTGGCCTGTGGATCAGCAGGGCAGCTCAGGCTGGAGGCCCCGGAGCCACTCACGCTGCTTCCCGGGTTTGGCACCGGTATGTTAGGTTTTCGGCGCAACAAGCGAGAAAATATAAAATAAAAGTAGCCTTTATTCTGAGGATGTGGCGAGAACTCCGTGACTATAGAAGCCTGGCTTTCTCTGACCAGAATGTGGGGTATAGGGTACATATAACCTCAGATCGGGGGTGGCGCTCAAGGTGGGCATAGATGACGCTTGAGCTGATTGGGACCTTCCTTGTGCCAACGGGAGAGGAAAAAGGAGGCCGTCATATGGGAAAGAGGGAGAGGTCTCAAGGTAAACATCCTTGATCCCGCCTCCACTGCCGTAATGTCGTGTAATTTGTTTTAGGGCAAAATCCTTCTACTTATGTGCCTCTTCCTTGACTGGACACTGACTTTGGTGAGGAAACCAGCCGGGTCCTTTAGTCTCATAACTACCGCTGCAGCAGAATCGGCCTTACCAGGTGCTCCCTTTTGCCACCAGGCAGATCCGCCAGACAGACCCGGTGCAGTCCCAGCAAGACAATCTGCGTTGGCCTAAGCCAGGATTTGAGAATCACCCCCTATTAGCTAGTGAATCTCTCCCTAGCAAAGCAGCAGGACAAGTAGCGATGTGGGTAAACATTTGCCCCTCAGAGCGACATGTCAGAGGAGGAGTAAGGGATCTCTGGCTGTGGCTCCCCTCGACCTGCGCCATGGCCATAGTCCTGGAGGAACGTTCTCCAGAGGAGGAATCGGGACCGGAATGAGCTGCCCCTGTGTCGGTGAGCAGGCCAGCCGGCTCCCCCATGGTGCGGAAGTTTACCCAGGGCTCCTCGGAGAAGGTGGGGGTGTTCGTAGACAGGGGCATTACAGGTTCCCTGGGCCTCTTCAGCCAAAGAGCTGGAAATGAGGGCTCTAGTTGGCCTCACCCCTCTCTGAGAGGGGACAGTCCCACTGCTGATGCCACAGGTCAGCACATTAGCAGCCTCACAGCGGAGCAGGGCCCGGGTGAAAGCATGGGGCAATCTGGTGCCCAGCACCCCATCTGCGTGCACTTGAAACAGGAATCTTTTCTCTGTGGTCCCTGGGTTTCTCCTCAGACGCCTTGGGTGGGTCTACAGTATTACCAGTGGCTTTAACGTTAGCCTTTCTTGTCTGTCCTCTGGGCTCCGATGATTGAACCCAGAAAAGGCTGTGTCCAGCAATTGGATCCCAGGTGTGTGTGGCCCCGTCTGAAGTTTTTGGAGCTTACATCAAATATCTGGGGCTGATATGGATGAAATGATGTCCCACGAGCGCTTCTCCCTCCCCGGAGGATGGCTCTAAGGCCTCTGATAACTGGTTATGAAGCAAAGCTTGATTTTCTTCTGTACCGTGTAAGACCCCAGGCACTTTATCATAGTTAATTTTTAAAAAGTGCATTAAAAAGATCTATTAAGTCTATTGGTACATTTTAGGTACACATGATGATCACATCACATTCCTCACGGGGAATTTGTGTCTGTACGTGTCTGTACCTTGGTTCTCTTTTTCACTCTTCCCCTCCTTATTTACAAAAGCTTTGTTTCCTTTTTTCCTTCTCCTTTTCTTTTCCCTTCTTTCCTTGCACCCTTAATGTACCTGTGTGTCCCCGTGGAAGACTTGGCCTCTAACTCATCCTGAGCGGTGCAGGCCCAGTTGGGCTCTCTCGAAGGGCGAATGGCCTCTCGGGGTGGTTTCCTTCCCTTTTCAAGGCATTTTGCTCATCTACACAGTGTTTAGACTCTGGCGGGGTTCTTTTTCATCTACAGTACAGCAAGTGGCCCGGCTGTATTGGACATTACCCCACCACAAATCAAAAGCAAGGACCAAAGTTTGGAACCCATCTGCAAACTTGGGATCTTCAGTAGCTGGTCTGCCTGTTGCTTGCACTGCTGGACACCTGCAGCTGACCTGCCCTTGATCATTTCTTGTTGACCCTGGGACTTCGCCTACAGCAGGAGAAGAAGTGAACCAGAGCAGTTGGAGGCACTGGGTTGGGTCCTACCTGTGGTGTTTACAGCTGCCCAAGGAGCACGGGGAGGGGCTGAGGGAGGCTGAGCACTCACAGAGCTCTGGGACCACTCAGACGGGGCGGACTTGATCTATTGGACCTCCCCATGTCATCGAACAGATCAGAGAGACTCACATTCCCTGAGAGACAAGTGAGAGTCTCAGGACAGGGCCATCCCGAGTATCTCTGTCCTTGCCAGGGGTCACTCTAACCTGAATAGCTCCTGAGCATTCCCTCTGATAAAGTCACAAAAGCCTAAACAGAAAGCATTTCACCTTGCATATTTTAAACAAATCTGCAGGAACTGTGTAAAATGCCACCCCATACCCATGTCCTGCCACCCCCCCCAGTCCATCACGGATCCAAACCACATTGCAACAATAGATCAACTGCTACTGCTCAGATCATCAGGGTCAAACCTGTCCCACTCATCCAGAAGGTGGTAACGTCAGTGAAACCCGTGTGGTCATGAGATCCAATAGCTTTCCTGTTTGCTTCCCTCGGGACCTATAGACAAAAGGAGGCCCAGGAGGCGTCCCCCGCGTAAGGAGGAGACCCAAGTCTATAGGGCGTCCCTCGTGAGACTTTGAGAAACCCAGGGAGCCATCTCTATCTGAAAACCTTCCAGCGATGACGACGCGGGCATCTCTCTACACGGAACAAAGCTCCCCGCCCCTCCAAGGGGGGCTCTTGCGTCTCCATCTTTGGACCCATTCACCCGCCGAGGAAGGGGCTGTTGGCCTTGCTAGCTCAACCTCCTGTGAAGTAAGGGGGGAACTTCACCAAGCAAAGTCCCTCAGCCACCCAGCCGGACCCCTTGATGGTTCCACTTTCGTCTGTTCTGAGCCCCTTGATGACGCTGTTTAGCCAGAAACCACACGGTAAACATCTTTTATCCTGATGGAAAAACCATCAGGACTAAGCCCAGGTGGCTCCCCCTCCACACACATGCAGTAACATGAATTTTAATGTTAAGTGCTGTTTTGTGCCCGCATCAGGCTTTGGCCTTTCGCTTAGCTGCCACTGAAGTGCAAATGCCAGGTGACGATGCCCTCGGGAAGGCACTTGGAGAGACCGACACTAGGTTTGGGCCAAAAGTCCTGAGCATTTAAAAAAAGTTTTTATCTTTTTTGGGGGGTGGGGAGAGAGTGCTGGGGCTCAAACTAGTGACCTTTCATTTGCCAGACAGGTGCTTTGCCACTGAGCTAAAGCCCCAGCCCTGTATCTTTTGTTTTTCTTTTTTCTCGTATTCCCATTTCTCCCCCCAGATACAGTAAGACGGTCACACCCTGCTGGGAGGGGGCAGGCCTCTCCAGTGTCCTCTGCCCAGCCAGGTGTGCCCGCAGCTGCCCCTGGGCACAGCGAAGGCCTGTGAGTGTAGCTCCCAGCCAGCAGCTTTGTGCTGGCCAAAGGCGGCATTAGTTTTTAGAGGGATACTGCAGCAGTTTCCCTTCTTGTGGAAAGATAGAAGATGTTTCTCTCTGGTTTTCCACAAGCCCATATGCCGCTTAAAATCAGAGGCTTAACCCATAAGGCCAGTTATTATACTTATTCTTTATTTTATTTTACTTATTTTTGTACCGGGGATTGAACTCATGACCTTGTGCTTGCCAGGCACTGAGCTAAATTGCTGGTCCAGGCTAGTTATTTTAATAAAAGGAAAAAAAGAGAGAAGATGGTTGTGGCTGGTGACACACACCCACATCAAAATTACTTAGTCATACAACAAGACGAGAAGGCCGCTGGCCACACGGCCAGGTAGGACAGCTGCTGGCCACTTGGCCAAGTACCATGGCGGCACCCCTGACCGGAACACAAACTGAGTGAGACAAAGTCATGTGCAAACTCGAGTACACAGACATGAGGTTGATTTCAAAAGACAACAGCAAAGTACCGCAAACGTGTGGAAAACAAGTACGCGTGGGGTGCTTGAAAGATAAACCTCGGTTCCCTTTTCCCATCCCCTTGCCAGGCCAGGAGGCCCCTTGCTGGCACCCTGGGAAGAGTTCCGGGGTTCCCAGCTTAGGAGAGAGAGAGGAGGAGGAGAAGAACCTTGTGGATAGAAACAAAACGTTTTGCCCGGCTTGGCTGGGCCTTACCTTCGACTCGTACCTCAGCCTTTTTCTTCCGATGCCTGGTCACACCAAAATGGGCTCTCCTGCCTTGGACTACTTGCCAAATATCGTCAGTAGCTTACTGTTGTAGTCAGCATTTGCAAGGGAAAAGATATAATACAGAGCACATAATTTATGAGATTATTTATGATGGTCACCCAAAGAGTCAAATACAAAAGAGTGCAGGAGATCCGTCCACACCCTGGAGAGCCAAAGAATCCAGCTGAGGGCCTGGGTCCCACGGAAACATCCTGCATGAGTCCAGCTGGAGGCCCAGAGGCCACGACCATGGCTAATGCAAGTCTGTATCAAGGATCTGCGCTGGGAAGGCTGAAAGGTCAGTAGTGGAAGCTGAAAGTCTGCACCAGCGGGATGAAGGATCTGATCTGTGCCAGCGGCTGAGGGATCTGCACTGGAGCCAGGAAGCAATGCTCAAGGTGAGGACCAGGGCTCCCCTAAAAAGAACTGCAGCCAGCACCAGTGACAGCACGGTCCCGAGCTCCTCTGACAGTGCGAGCCGCTGAGATCACACCAGGACAGCCAGCACGACAGCTTCTCCAGGAGGACCAAGAGCACCACCACATCCTCACCAGTCCCCTTCTGTGCTGTTGGCAACAAGCCTCAGGGGGCCTCCGCACCCCGCGCCACGCTGATTCAGTCAGCTGCGGATTACAAGCTGCTCAGCGGTTGCCAACGCAGCTCAGCTACTGTCGTTGGCAGCTGGGTCCCCAATGGGACATCGGCTGGTTTGAGGTTGCTCGTCCCTCCTTCCAGAGCTGGGTTCCAGGTTCTTCTCATCTTGAACAAGGAATTGAACCAAATGAGCTAAAAGCATTGGCAAAGTTTATTCAAAAAAGTGTAAGTGAACAGCAGGAGGGAAACTGGATCTGCAGCCCGAGCTCCGGCCGAGTAAACAGAGAAAAGCCGAAGGAGCGCCTGGGGTCGGGAGCCGCGTCCCGGTAGCCGTCCCACTTCCAGTGAACTGTTCAGAGTTAGCATTCTATAACTTTTACCAGGTTTCTTTAATTCAGGCTTTTTTCTTTTTTTTAGTATTTCGTCTGCTCCCCCAGGCCTTTGGGGGTATCCGTTACACATAATCACACTGGTTATTTTCTCACAATTTATTAATATTCTGTTCATTTAAAAAAGGTCTTTGGTACCTTTGCTTTATTTTTGATAGTTTTTTTTTGGCTTTTTCTTTGTACCAGGAATCAAACTCACAGCCTTGCAATTGCCAGGCAGGCACTGTGCCACCGAGCTAAATCCCCGGCCCTGTTGCCCTGCCTTTATGATCAGTAATCATTTCCGCTTCAGCTTCTAAAGGGATGACAATAATCTAGTCTAATGGAGTCTCATCTCACAAACTTTTGTTTTCCTTCCTAATAGTTTACCTGGTCATCTTTACACCCACCATGTGTCTACTTAACTGTTTTAGAATAACTGAACATCTTTCTTAGCTAATTGTAACAAATATGATGGTTCTGGGTCACTCTTTTCCCTTTTTTTGAGATAGTCTCACTATGCAGTTCAGGCTGGCCTCGAACTTGTGGCGATCCTGCCTCGGTCTCCCGAGTGCTGGGATCACAGCCATAGGGACCACCGTGCTCGGCTCTGGGCCACCCTTGGTGAACTGGTTCATCTTATCATAGGATTCTGTTTTCCTTCGTGGCTATTTTTCGATTGGCTTCCAGAAATTATCTTATTGAGAGCTGTGTTAGATTATTCTGCTGCAATAGAGAAGCAAAAGTACAAAATGAACAGGTTTACTGAGGTGAGGGCATGGAAGGGGCACACAGCCCATGGTGGCTGGGCCATCTCCTTCAACCGGAATGTGGGGTGTGGGGTATATATGACCTTTGACCCGGGGTGGAGCTTAGGGCGGGCATTGACAACCTGCAAGAAGTTGTTTGGAATTTTCTTCGGTGCACTGGGAAAGGAACAAGGACCTTGTAATAGGGGAAGGAGGAAGTGACCTCAGGGCAAACGCCCCCTGATTCAGCCTCTCACCACCAAAATGTCCTGTAGTTTATTCTAGAGCAAAACTCTTTCAAGCTGGGTTTTCTGTTTTCCTATGAATATTTTGGGAACTTTTCTGCGGTTACTTTAAGTAGTTTGATGTTTCCAGGTCTTGCTTGTGTGATTCAGGGGGTGGACGCAGGGCTGCGCTGGGCGTGGGCTTGCCCCTCCCCACTGGGAGCCTCCATCTCCCTGAGGGTCCCAGCCGAAGCCCCTGAACTCATGGGAAGGAGCACTGTTCTTGGCCCTGTGTGGGCCGGGCACTGCCGGCCACGCTTCCAGTAGCTTTCACCAGGCTGGCAGCTCTCTGCGGGCTGCGGAGCCTCTCTGCACGTGCTCTCTTCTCTGCTGCGCTTTGGCTTATTGAACTCCTGGCTGCTCAACTCTGGCTCCTCCGTCAGGGAGGACACTGGGCCCTTTCTGGGCTCCTGAACCTCACTGCTGCCTGGAAACCCTTTCCAGGCAAGAAGCTAGTGCAACAGAGGCCTCACTATTGTGGGTTCCTGTCTGGTAGGGATCTTGTTCCTTCACTGCTAATAACCACTGCATCAAAACTACGTGATGTAGAAACAAAACAAAAACACTAGATGTTGTTCTTTATATTTGTCAGCTGGAAGCAGAGCCGGCCAGTCTCCCAAAGCCAGCTTGAATCCCGCGAGGCTAAGTATGGGGCGCAGAAGGGCCGAGCGTGTCACAGAGCGCTGTCTTGATGGAGAGGACATGGTGTTGTGTGTGCTGGGCACCAGTTGGCCAGCTGCTGTGGCAGTGGGTAGCTGGGTGACGGTCACTGGCTCCAGGCTCTCACCAGGGTGCAAGAGCCAGGCTCATTCCCTCCGATTGGTGAGCCCTAGGTCCCTGGTCAGTTCAGGTGGGAAGAAACTGTCCAGTGGGGCTAGGGGTGCAGCGGGGGGCAGGGGTGCTCCAGCAGTTCACCGGAGACGTGAGATGTGGCACTCATGTGCTTGCACTGGTGGCCTCGGTGTCTTTGCTGTGAGACCCTCGGTGCCTTTCCGGCTCACCAGTGATGCCAGCTCGCTTCCCAAAGCCTAGGACAGTGCTTCCTTTCCTCAGAGCCGGAAACAGCCCCGAGTGCAGCTTCACCATGGCTCACTGAAGGGCGGGGTGTGGGGGAGAGGACTCCAGTTTCGCTAAGGAATAGCACAGCTACACATCGTAAAAATTGATCTTCAGCTTTGAAAAGGAAGCACAGGAAGCAATCTGCCTCCTTGAATGAAGGGAAACTGGGCAAATGAGTCATCTCTCTGCCGAGTGCATGTTCCTAATGGCCAAGGGCCCCCTGCCTCTTCCCTCCCCTCCTCCACTCCGGTGTGGGGGGCTAGTTTGGAAGGGCGATGGCTCTGAAGGTCCAGGTTCCCATGCTCGCTCTCCCTTGGTGTGTGGGAGGGGCCAGCTGCACAGCTGCAGGAGAACAAAGGCAGCATTCCTGACGCCAGGCTGCGTGTCAGTCCCCGCCAGGTGCTGCGCCACGCAAGTTTTGTGGTGGGGTCTCTCCTGGCAAACTCTACTCTCCAGCCCCAGGGGTCCCTGGCTTCTGGGAATGCACCCACTGCTCCATGAGTGACACCCACACTCCCTCCTCTGGGGGTTCAGGCCATCAGCAGGTTGGAACCCAAGACAGCCCTGGCCTTCTGAGACTGAGACATGTGTGGTTTGCAGCTTTTATGTCACACCTGGATCGCACAGCAGCAGGCTTGGCTTATTTTTACAAGGGCCACCAACTGTGGAACCACGTGCCAGCTGCACAGCCTGCATTTGGGGTGAAGGCTGATGGGAATGCCTGGGAAGAGTACCCCAGGGGTTCTGGACAGTCAGCTACAACCAGGGTCAAGCCCCAGGGTCTATGCAAAGAAGACACAAAGACATCCCCAGACATGTTGTTTACATTACAAATCATCATAAGAAATAGTAAAAGAAAGGAAAGCAAAAAATGAAGTATAGAATTTAAGTTGGAGAAGTGAGCATTTAATCTAACTCTAGAAATTCATCCATAAAAATTTTAAATCTAGATTTTTTTCTCCCCCCACCAAACTGTTTCATGTCATCTTATTGGTCTCCAAATTTAATTTCAGTAAATAAGATAGGTCTGAAAAAATGTTGAAAGGAGCCACACATATAGCTCAGTGGTAGAGTGCTTGCCTAGCACATGCAAGGCCCCGGGTTTGATATCCAGCAATAGAAAAAAAAAAAGCTGATAAATTAATCAGATAATTTGTTCTGTTCACAATATAAAAGGAATTCAGATGTGTTGTGTACACATACCAACTCCTTACAATAAATACAATCATATACTACAAACATATAACAATAAAAATTTTAAAAAGAAAAATTAGAAAATATAAACAAAAGAGGACAAATTAAAGACTTCCTGTTGTCTTAGTTATTTTCCTCTAGTTACTGAGACAAAACACCTGATGTGCAAAATTAAGGAAGGAAAGGCTTATTTAGCTTACAGTTTGTAGAAGTTTCAGTCCAGAGTTGGCTGGCTCCAAGGCAGGCTGGCATGGCACAGGAGCAGGTGGCAGAAGACAGCAAAAGCAGCAAGAACCAAACAGAGAAGAAGCATCTTTTCCTTCCTTATATTGTACACAGGCTACTTGCCCTAAGGCACATGCAACACTTACACCCTCAATTCCAGCACTAGACAATCACAAATTCTAGATTCAGCTGCCTCCAGAACCTCCACCCACGAGGACAGTGTGAGGCTTTGGAGGGACATCCAGACACAAACCATAACACCCATCATCCCAAGATTCAGAAATGATCACCATTAACATTTCAGTAACTGCTTTTGTAGTTTTTTTTTACTGTATATAATTTCAAAAATAAAGGTAAGATTATACTACAATATGGTTTTGAAAGTTTTCTTTCATATTAATATCTTATTGGCCACAAAATTGATATAGCTATGCCTTTACTTACAGAGATTGTGTTTTAAAAAGGGTTTTGATGGGTTGGGGATATAGCTCATGGCACAGTGCCTGCCTGGCAAGTGTGTGGTTGTGAGTTCAGTTCCTGGTACCAAAAAAAAAAAAAAGTGTTTGATTTTGAAACTATAACAAACTTACAGAAAAGTTAAAAGCAGAATAAAAATCTTTTAACCTGATTCATTTAAAAATAACAATTGTCAACCTGAACACCAATACCCCTGATTAAAGTCTGTTTCCTACAAACAAAGACATTTTCTTGCACTATGCAAAATGACAGAATCAAGAGAGTCACAGTGATAAATCGCTGCTGCCCAATCCATTCACATTTCGTTCGCTGTCTCAGTAATGCCCTTGGCAGGAACAGTGGTGCCCGTTCCTGATTCTGCCCTGCCTGCAGCTCTCCAAGGGCCGTGGGAGGCATTTTGTGTTTTCAGCACCGAGAGTTGAGCCTTAACCCCTCCGGCTGCACCGCCACACTTACTGGAGGCAATTCTGACAAAAGAAAAAGGTTGACTCAGTGCTAGCTCTGAAGCAAGGAAGGACAAGCGGAATGGACCTCAATGACAAAGGGACCTGAGTGAGAATCTCTGCTTCAGGCCTCAGCAATGACTCAGAAGCTCCGGTCTCAAATGGGACAGAGCTAGCCTGTGGCAAGTTGACCAGGGGACCTTGTGAAGGGTTAGTGTTTACAGAGCCCAAGGGACACACAGCTACCTTTTTTCCACCTCAGACATGGCAGCTGCTGGAGAGCGTGCTCGAGGGCTTGGGCAGCTCCACGCCCTGCAGCTCGGCTCCACTCTGAGAGGATGGGATTATTCTGACCCTCACCGCTGCGACTCCATGCACGCCAACGCTGATGGGTTTCCAGACTCGGCCCGGATGTCACCTGGGCACCCTTGCTCAGCAGATCTTCCTAGATTTCACTTGTAACTCAGACCAGAGCTGGGTGTGGTTTGCAGAGTTCTTTGGTCATTGCCCTTGTTTTACATCATGACCTAATAGACACAGATGTATATCCAAATCGTTCAAATCAATGTCTTTATTCCCTTTTTTTCAGACAATCTGTCATGATCCATCAAATTGACTTCATAGCCAAATAACCTATCATGATCCGCAGGATGAAAATTGGTTTTATGTGGAAGGTTGATGGGGAGGGAACCTGACATGGCCTGAATGAACCTGAAAGTTTACTAATGTCCCCAGCTGTGGGCCACCACGAGCTGTCACGAAGCTGCTGTGGGAGGTCTATGCACAACAGCTGCAGAGACACATGAGTCTACTCTCAAGGAACTGTGGAGACAGAGGCGCAGACGAAGTGATCCCACAAGGAAATGATCCTCTTGTTCCAAGATGGGGCCCTGGGGAAAGGACCTGGCTTCTGTGACAGCAGGGGGTGGAGAAGACAGCAGGGGGCTTGGGGTGAGAGAGTCCCACACACTAGAAGAGTCACGAGCCAGATGCTGCCTGTGGGCCTGGTTTAGATCCTGATTCAAACAAACCAACAACAGAAAGAAACACGGAGACACCTGGGCAATCTGAACATGAACTGAAGAGCAGATGATGCTAAGCCGGGCTCACTCTTCAGCATACACAGCGTACGTGGCTGAGCTGGTCGCCGAGGCTGGCTGCAAGCTCCACAGCAGAGGAAAGCGAAAACCAGGCTCAGGAGAAGGTCAGCACCATGTGGCCTAAGGCTCGAAGCTGGGGTGTCCAAGGCCACTGAGCGTGCAGACTTTTGTCCCGCTTGGCCTAGTTGGTTTGGATGGATTCCAACACTGAGAAACTGGGAGAATCTGTAGCAAGATCTCGTGGCCTGCCTGCCATGGTTTCTGGGTGTCCCCTCCAGAATTCATGTGTTGAAATCCGGGTGCAGCTGTGGTGGTGCTAAGTAAGAGGGGAGACCTTTTGAGAAATGAGCACCTCATGGGCCACCTCCCCGCCTCACATCAGGATCAGCACCCTACCAAAGGGCCGTGGGGACTAACCCTTCGTGCTCCTCCTTCCTGCCACGTGAGAATGGGAACAAGACGCCCTCCAAATGACAGTACTGGGGACTTCCAGCCCCCAAACTGCAAGAAACAAATTCCTGTCCTTCACCAATTACCCAGTCTCAGATATTTTGTTACAGTGCTACAAATGAACTCGGATAATGCCTGGGAGGGGGCTACCTCACCCCCTCAGTTCCCCATCTGCACCCCTGGTGCCAGCCAGACCGAACCGGTGAGCATCCCAGGGTGGCAGCAGAGGCAAGTGGGCCCTTCGTCACTCAGCAGCCTCCCCAGGAAAAGTGACAGCTGCCAGCTGCACAGCAAAGCCCCTGAGGCACCCTCCCCCGGGGCCTCGAGAGCCTCTGGAACTTGGGTCACGAGCCACGGTGAGGGTCTCCCGGGGACCAGGCGCGAGAGGGTGTGTGGGGGGTGCAGGTGGCTGAAGTGGGGAGGAGGCACCCACCCCTCCAGGCCACAGGTGAGCACGGCACCCACAGGCTTCTGACCTGCCACCCTGCAGCCACCTGGGCCACCTGATCAACCCAACTTCTACTTTCTTTAAAAATGAGGGAGAGAGAGAGAGAGAGAGAGAAGGAAGAAGGAGGAGGAGGAGGAGAAGGAGAAGAAGAGGAGGAGGAAGAAAGAAGAAAGAAAGGAAGAAAGAAAGAAAGAAAGAAAGAAAGAAAGAAAGAAAGAAAGAAGGGAAAAGAAGGGAAAGGAAAGAAAAAAGAGAAAAGAAACAAAAAGAGAAACCTCTCTTCCCAAGAATGTTTGTTGTAAGACCCATAACAGTGGAAACTGGAGTCTCTCTGAGAACTAACTGGTTTCTTCTTTGTCAGGTCAGCAGATGGCTGTAAATCCAGCCCCCAGAGGGTCACAGGAAGCTTGGTGACAACATTCTGCATGCTTAACAGCCTGGTTCCCGCCTTGGACAAGCAGAAGAATCCAACAACTGTTTTGCTTGATTTCAGCAGGTTTCCACCTTGAGGGGTGGGGACTGCTGCTTCAGATAATAACTCGATGGCACTGAGCCCAAACCTGGCGTTTCCTGATGACTCCCGACACGGAATTGCACAGAGAGTGCACTGGCTTGTGAGGACGAGATAATTACAGGCCTGTCCTGCACTTTGGAGAAGTTTTCAAAACAGACTCTGCAATTATTTTAGAGTTCTGCCAAGACCTCTGGAAATAAATGACGCAAAACCAGAGGACATTTCAGTGGCGGCCCCAGCCTGCAGCCCTTCCAAGAGAGCCCAGGAATCCTCATTCCCGGGTCTCCCAAAAGTGTGGTGCAGCCCGTGGGTTGACACTGTGGGTCATGTATCCAGAGAGGGAGCAAAGGGTTTTCTGTGTGGGAAGGGTGCTGTCTCTCGGGTCAACAGTGGCAAGTGAGGGGACCCCATGAGGCCCTTCCCTGATAGGGTACAGGCCAGGCTGGCTTCCACAGGAGCATGGAGGCCACACAGCGGTGGGCTTGTGGCTCAGGAGCAGCTGGCAAACAATGTCCTATGCTGTGCAGACCCAGAATAGGGTATAATGATGAGGTCCCTGCACCTGTGCCTCAGCTCCGGCATGACCAGCGGATGGCCTGCTCTGACCAGGGTCTGGGATGCCCCCCTCAAACCAGCCTGGTGCTGCTAGGAAGTGATGGGGCCTGGAGGAGGAGGAGCCCAGGGGTTCAGGTCTTGGGGCGAGGAATGCTCTTGAAAGGGACCTTGGTCTGTCTTCCTCTTTTTCACTTCCCAGCCACCACCATGAGATGAGAAACCTCCCTACCAAACGGTCCCCATGGTGACGGGTCTGTCTAATCTAGACTGCAGCGTCTAAATCCATGCGCTAAAATCAATCCTCTCTCTTTATACATTGGTGGTCTCAGGTAGTTTGTTATAGTAACACAAAGATGGCGAACACATGGCCCATCTACCACCTGTCACGGAAGAATTGCATCTTCTTGACTTCGTGCACCGGAATCCGATGACCCTAGCCCTGCAGATGCGGGGTACTTGGAGGTGGTCAGCACAGGGCAATTGAGTCAAGGCTGTCAGAGTGGCCCTGCTCCATATGTCTGGTGTCTAGGAAGTGACTAGGACCCCAGCATGCATGGGGAGATATCCAGTTGTTCCAGCACCATTTTTGAAACTATTTTCCTTTCTTCACTAAATTTACCCACACACTTTATATGCAGAGATCTAGTTCCAGTGTCCTTAACCTGTGATCTTGCTGCTGTCATTTCCACAGCTGTGATTATTACAGGCTGCTATGAGTTATAAAGTCAACTTTTCTCTTCCTCAAAGTTTTGTGAGCTATTCTAGGTCCTTTGCCTTTCCTCTATGAATGTTAGAATTAGCTTGCCAATTTCTACACAGATCCCTGCAGGGAGTTCTATTTGGTTACAGTGAACTCGTGTGCATCAGTTTGAGACTTGACCCTGCAGATACTGAGCCTTCAAGTCTATGAAGTCAGCTTTCCTCTCCACTTACTTAAATCTTCATTTCTCTTCGCTGTGTTATGTACAGGTCTCGGACCTCCATGGGGCTTATTTCACACTCTGGTGTTTGTACCTGGTAATATCAGACTGATTGGTATTTGAGAGCTGAACTTTCCAGAGCTTCCTGAGATGACCCCACTTAGTCTCGAGGTACTGTCCTCCTCATGGACTGCCACTTTTGGTTTGGTCAGATGTGGTTTGGAATTATATCTATGTTCACGAGGGACATTGGGGTCTAGGATTCTTTTGTTTTCATCTTCCTCTGTGTAACGTCTTTGTTATAAGATGAGGGCAGCAGAATTATCTGGATGAGCTCATGTACAATTAGAATTATTTCTTCCTTAAACACTTTCAGGGAAATTTACCTGAGAAACCAACCACACATTAGAATTTTCTTCAAGAAGAAAAAAATAATAAATTCGTTTCATAGATATGGAGCTATTCAGATTATCTTTCTGAGTAAACTTTGGTAAATTATTTCTTTAATTTGACCATTTCATTTACACTGTCAAACTTATTGGTATAAAGGTATCCATAATATTCTCTTATAAATCTTTTAATATCTGAAGAAGATCCTGATATCATCTATCTTGTAGCATTTGAATTTTGTTTTGTCTTTTCTCTTGATTAGTCTGGCTGGCGGGTTTCCCCTTTCAGTAAGTCTCTCCACTAACAGATTTTGGCTTCATCAATATTCTGTATTTTTTAGTGTTTTTTATTCTATTGACTTGCACTCTTCAATTTTTTTCTGCTTACTTTGGATTTATCATCTTTTCTTAAGACAGAGAAGATGAAGCCATTGACTTAACCTTTCTTCCTTCCTCATAATAAGCTCTTTGGTCTACACAAGTCCTCCTCTTACTGCGTTAACGCTGCTTTAACAGTATCTAACGAAGTTTGATATGCTTTGTTTTCATTTTCAAACTTTTTTTTATTTTAAAGAGAACAAAACCAAACAAAATAAAACAGAATAAAGGCAATCAAAACAGTGAAAGTGATAGAGACTTCAAAACAGGATAATAAGAAATCAACCATTGCTACCATAATGCCTTTGCCCATACCATCAGGCATAATAAAATCAAACAAAACAGAACAGAATAAAATCAATCAAAACAGTGAATAAAACAGAACAATAAAATGGAACAAAACAAAACAGTGAGAACAACATTGGATTTCAAAAACAAGACAGAAGAAAATCCCCCATAGTTGCTATATCGCATGTTGTTATCCTCTAAATAGATGCTCAGACTTTAGTCCTGCAAAGTCAATCCAACAATACAAGCATTAAGCTGGTTTTGTACCTCAGTTGCTATCAACTCAGCCTGTGTTCCTCTCAATCAGCTGGTTGCTTATGGGGACGGGGGTGGGGGGACTCGGCTCTTCCTGTCTCCCTGCTCATGTGCCGGTTGGCTCACTGGAAGGGCACTTCCTATTTCTCCTCCCAGCTCACAGTTACTGCTGGCACATGGGAAGGACAAATTGGCTTCCTGTTTCTCCTTCCTTCTGGCCCATGGCTGCCCCAAACTTTTTTTTACTAGTATTTCTTTTGATTTCTTCTTTGATCCATGGCTATTATATTTACATATATTTGGGCATTTTCTTGTGATACATTACTGATTTCAAATTTAATCCCACTGTGGTCAGAGAACATTGTGTGACTTGAATCTTTCAAAGTACATTGTGACTCATCTTTCTTTCCCAGAACACGGTCTATCTGTACAGAGCATGTGCACCTAACTAGAATGAGTTCTGCGGTGGGTGTTCTCCAAATGTCAAGCAGGCCAACTGGCCAACAGGGATGCTCCAGTCTTTCATATTCTCAGTGCCTATTGTGGTTACTCTGCAGAAACAAGACGGGCCTCCACCCAAAATGTGATTGGGCTATTGAGACTAATGCACACACACACACACACACACACACACACACACACGGTGAGGGGGGGTACAAAGGTTTGTTATTCAATAATGAAATGAAGTTTCTGGGGAGAACAAGGCAGCTTCCCAGCAGGTCCAAAATGGACTGAGGGACCAGGGAAAGGAGTCTGGCTTGGGGTTTTCCTGGTGGCCATGGGCAGGGTGGGTTGAAGGTGCCTGTGTGTGGGTAGGGATGGTCTGGTTGGATGTAACTCGTGGACTGGGCTTTCTACCCAGCTAGCCCAGATGTGGAAGAGAAGGGGAAGAGGGAGGTGAGGTTTAAAAGCTGTCAGCAGTCAGTCATCAGAAATTGGAGTCACAGGGGCTGGGGACATAGATCAGAGGTAGAGCACATGCTCAGTGTAAGTTCCTGGTTCAAACCCCAGCACCATAAAGACAAAAGAAGAAAATTGAAGCAAGACTCAGGACTACCACGGGGGCCTTTCTATTAGCTCTGCCAACTATAGAAGATACAGACACATATGCCTGTACAGATTTCTTTCTGTAGTTCTGTTTCCTTTATTTTGATGCTGTTGTTACGTACTCATGTTTAGAAGCACGTTTTCTTGTTAAGCGATGTCACTATGAAAGGACTCTTTGGCATCAGTAGAGCCACTCTGCTCCCCATTGGTTAAGGCTAAGCTGCTTAACCCTTGTCCATCCATGTCTTTATGTTTATGGTGTTTATTGTAGGCAATGTATACCCGGGTCTGTTCTGTTTATTAGGTCTGATCTGACAATGTCTTTTAACCAATTAGACCACTTATAAGTTATTAACAGGTTTACATATTAATATTTTGCTATTTTTTATTGATTTCAACTTTTTTCAGTCCTGTGTGGGCTTGTGACCCTTGGCATTCATCTGGCCAATTGCCCCTGAGGCCGGGTGTGGTGCCCACTGGCCAAGATCCTCTAGTCCTTGATTCTGATGCCTTAGGGCTGTGAAGCACTAACTGGACTCCATCTCCCGAGCCAATGTGAGGCTCAGGAAGGGAAGCAGTAGGTTATTTCTCCCTCTGTTTCTTGCTACAGATTATTCTTGATTCTTTCCTCCCTCTCACTCCCTCTCAGTGAATGCACTTGGAAGTCACTTAATTAGGTGCAAGTAGAGGTGTGCATAGATAGTTTCCACCTTACAAGGAGATTTGTGTCAGAATGATTTCATAACCCATGTGCTGTGGATCGAATGATTGTGTTCACTCAAAGTTCATAATTGTAGCTGTAATCCCTTGTGTTAATGTATCTGGAGACAGGAACTTGACAGGAATAACTAAGATGAATCATAATCTTAAGAGCGGGACCCTGATCCAATAAGATTAGTGCCCTAGAAGAAACATCAGAGCTAAATCTCTGGGCAGGGTCATGCAGCACACAGTGAGATGGTTGCTACCTACACACACAGGGAAGGGCCCCCAGAATAAAGTCTACCTCGCATACCTTGATCTTGAGCCTCCCAGCTTCTAGAACTGTGAGAAATACATTTCTTCTAAGTGAGCCATTCTATGGAACTTTGTATGGCGGATTATTCACTACTGTGTGTTTCTGTTTTCCAAAGTTAAGGCTCAACTCCAGGATTAGGGCACAGAACAATGAGCTGGAAACCTCATTTTAGCTACAGTGGTACTTGAGTTCATGAACTCAATTCTCTCCGTGATCCTGGTCACAAACTGAACAGGATGAGAACCGAATCAAATTTCCTCATGAGGTCAACATTGAACCTGGCCACTGAATTTGATCTGGTTCTCATCCAACTTGGTTTGTGACCAGAATCTTGGAATGAAATATGTGAACCGAGGTATAGCCTCTGGTGCTCAGAACCCTTAAAAATACTCAATTCATCAAGCATCACTGGATATTCCCACATCCTAGAGAACTGACCAGCCCTTTAAGTAAGATGCACTTTAAATCCCATGGGCAGAGCATTTTGTTGTGACAGAAATGACATTGTGGGATGCTAGCAACATCTCACTGCCATAGCAGCATCTGTGGCCTCTAGCAGTGAAAGTCCAGGTGCTGCTAAAACCGACTCGCCAGCCAACACTGGAGGAAACACTGAGTAATGAACGTCTTGATGCGTGGGACTGCAAGAATGGTGGCCCAGACCCATCCCTGCGGGCCGGACCAGGCCTCAGGCGGGTACATTTCCACTGCGTGTTTCCTGCCAGGACTATTCCCAGATTCCCATGCTACACTTTGGATGGTCCCCCCACCATGGGGGGTGCACTCCAGGGAGCTGGTGGTCCTGTCCTACACCCCCAAGAGGTCTCAGACCCCACCTGGCTGCCACCCTTGTGGCCAGTGTACTTGAATTCTGGAAGGAGAGTTATATCACGTTTCCACGAATGTTGTTGTGGGTAACATGGGTCTCTGAAGAACAGACAGAAGGCGGAAGGTCACAGAGCGCTGTGAGCTAAGGGGACCCTGAATATGTGCCTGCAGGGTGGCTCAGGGGTGAGCTCTAGGGCCCTGCAAAGGACAGGCTGTGCTGGTCAGGACAGGCCTCTGGGAATGTCCCTACCCCAACCCCCTCATGTCTGCATCACCTGCCTGCCTGCCTGAGAGCCACTAAAAAAGGAGAAAGTTTGAAAAACCAAGTCCTTTCTCCCCCAAAATATGTTTTATTCTTGCATTACATTTGTGTTTCCAATTGTGAATAAAAAATGCTTAGAAAGTGGTTACAAAACAGCGTGAAGTGGACTTGAGGAGGGCTGGCCCGGGAGGTCCGTCACAGCCCGCTGGATGACGCGTCGCAGCCTGGTGGTGTCTGCCTGTCAGTCGGGTTTCTCGCTCTCGGGATCTGGAAAACAAAACCGCCACAGCTGGCTTGTTATGAGCCTCCCAGGGCGGCCCAGCGCCCCTGTGCATCCTGCCTGAGCGCCAGGCCTGCTGTGCTGGGAGCTGCCACATCAGAGACGGAAGACCAAGGCCAGGGCTGGGCCTGTCTCTGTGACCACAGCCCGACCCGAGTCCTGCTCTCAGCACACAGCCTACCAGCCTGCTGTCCAGCCGTCTTCCTTCTGTGACAGCCAGGCACACAGAACGACCACAAAACCAGAGTGCCTGGCAGAGAGAGCTACCGTCTGGACCCTTGGGTAGCTAGGAGTGACCAGACAGCACAAATTGCCCCCACATCCCTTCGGGGCAGTGCCGGATAAGGTGCTGTGTGTAGTCGTGGGGGCGTATGCTGGCCATGGGGCGGGATGACCCTGGTCCCCAAGCAGAGCTGTGAAGGCTTCTGCTGCCTCTTAACAGGAAGGCAGCGAGGCCAGAGGCGGCCACCCAAGCTGCAGGGGCCCAGGCAGACTCAGACCTCAGGGTGGTCAGGGCCAGGCCCGCGATGCAAGTTCACAAGCCGGGCACCACACGAGATGATCCTTTCCGCAGACCACCACCCATGGTGACCACAGCCCCATGTCTTCCTCTGGGAAGAATGTGAGAGGAGACCCCCACTGCCCAGTCCTGGCCACCAACCACAGGGGCAGGGTGGAGACGTGGTCCACATGATCGTGAGACTCAGTCTTCTACCTGCACTTCTAAAAGGAACTCGGGCTCAGGGGCAGGCAGAGCCTGGGCACCGAGCTCATGCCCTGCAGGTGCGGCACTGGGGCACGAGGAGCCCCAGAGGGGGCCTGGCTCCATCCCCGGTCCCATGGGTGTTCCCGCCTGGCATGGGGTCAGCACGGCTCCCGGCTCGGAGCAGAGTCCAGGTCCAGCCAGCCTGGCTCCCCCCTCCTCTCCGCTCTACAAGGCAGGTCAGTCTGGCTTTTATGAAAGTAAGAAAATGATATTGTTTCACAGTGTTTTCAAACAAAAATGTTTATTTTTCTCCTTCACATACACAATCTCTTGGGGATCCCATGCCACTACCGTTGTCGTAGGAGGAAAGGACTGAGCGTGCAGGGCAGCGGGAGAGGCCGCCCCTGCCTCACCGAGAAACAGGTCCAAGCGGGTGTCAGCCCGGCACAGAACACACGAACCTCTCACTGCGGTGGCTGCCCTGGCACGGGACCTCGCACGGTCCCATTAACTGCCTTTCTAACTGAACGGACGGCTGGGACCGTAACACTAAAATGATACACAGGGCGCAATGGGGGCTGTCACCTGCACCTGGGGCTGTTCCGTGGGCCCACAGCAGTGTGGCTCGGGAGGGGACGGCAGGGCCTGGTGGGCTCCCGCAGAAGTCATGGGAAAGGAGGCCCCTGAGCGGAAGACGTGGGAGGCCCCGGAGCAGAAGGGGCAGCCGCCGCCAGGGCGTCTGCTCTCCTGGCATTTTCTGGCAGGTTCTTCACAGGGAAACAAAGCTGCCAGTGCTCCATGTGGTACACACACCCTGCCTGGGGGCTCTCAGCCACTGAGAAGGCCAGGGAGCCCCGGCCTCACTGAGGACCAAGCCCAGTTCTCAGCATTGTTCAGTTTTCTTTCTTTTTGTTTCTAAAAAGGCATCTATAATACAAAACTGAAGATCAAACTTCAGCTTCGGGGCCGAGGATTTAGCTCAGTGGCACAGAGCCCGCCTGGCAAGTGTGAGGTCCTGAGTTCGTATTACCGTATCCCCCCACCCCCCCCGCAAAAAAAGCACTTCAGCTTCAGCTTTGTAAACCATTCAGATCTCTGCAACTCAACATAGTACAGATATTAAAGCAAAGCCAACTGTAAATGAAATAAGATTTTTTTCTGATTTTTTTTTTTTAAACATTTCCATCAGGGAACAGAAAAGCTGGAATCCAAGATATTGCACTTCTACAGGGCGGGTGACAAGGTTCTGACCTCCAGCAGAGGACAGAGGTGTGCAGACCATGGGGGCTAAGGTCGATCAGGGCCCTAAGCAGCAGGGGAAGCTTGTTCTGCTGTCCACTGGGCCCAGGGCCGGGAGGCATGCAGAGGCCAACCCGTGATCACACAGGGCTACGTCATGTGCAGCCGGTGGCTGGGGGTGCTGACAGCGGGCGGCCACAGGGACACAGGCAGCACAGGAACCTGGGCAGGGCTCCAGCTGCCCCAAAACCCTGGGGGGCTCCCCAGGGCAGGAGCTGGGCGCAGGCCTCCATACTGACCCAGGAGCAGTGCACAGGGTGGGCGTGGGAGGCTGGAGTAGGCAGTACCTGGTGTGGGCACCAGCAGGGCTGGAGCGGCTCCAGGAATGGCTGCGGTGGACAGAGGGCCAGGTGCTGGGGCCAGATACGGCATCCCCACTGCCGCTCGGGGTGCAGGCATCTGGAAGCAGAGCCAAGAAGAGAAAGGTAGGTGGGCTGCAGTCAGCTGGTCTCGCTCATGCTCTGGGTCCCCGAACTCTCTCCCTCCTCGGACAAAGTGGTCCTCGGACCTGCCACGGACAGGCACCCCCAAGCCTCACGCCGAAATGACAGTGCAGGCTGGGGAACGGCAGCCTCCCCCCCTCACTCCCGAAAGCTCCAGCCTGGCCACCTCTAGACCACAAGCTCGAGGTGCTCAGGGACAAGAGTGCACCTCGGGGCAGAACTGATAGGGCCTGGCCACCTGTGGGCACACGGGTGACCCCACCCCTTTACACATCTGGCACCAGTGTCACCTCTGATCATCCTGTGAAATGATGACGGCTCCAGCCTGGGAGCCGTGTGGGGGCGGACACTCCTGTGTGGGGCAGGGCAAGCCAGGTGGGATGCAGGCCGCCCTCTGGGCTGCGGGCCTAGTGGACAAGGTCTGAGGGACAGGAAAGGAGCAGGCAGGGGCTCACACAACCTGCACCTCACTACACAACCCTGCAGGGCTACTGCGGGGAAAGGCGTCAAAAGCCTGCAGTCTTCAACATCCCGGACGAAATGCAGGCTAAGGAACTGGCAACCACAGTGGGGTTTGCCCCAGGAGTGCCGGGCTGCTGCCCCCACCGGGAATCACTGCACCTCATTCCAGTGCCCTGTAGAGCACTGGGGCTGTGGAGGAGAACACCCATCTGGTGCTCTCTAGGGCATGTGGAGGGAACCTGCCAAGGTCTACGCCTCTCAGGAAGCTTGCTCAGCTTGCTTGGCAGGGCGCGGCGTACAGCTGCAGTGCCTCTAGGGAGCCAGCAGCTGAGCCCTGCAGTGGTGAAGAGCTCTTTCCTGTCCAAGCTGCTGAGGACTCCCTTCCCCAGGCAGCAAGAAAAAGGAAAAGGAAAACCGTCCTTATCTACAGATGACAGGATCGCACACAGAGAAAACCCCACAAAAATAGCCAAAACAGTTTCTTGACCTAAAACATAAATTTAGCAGGGGTGCAGGCTACCAGGCAAAAAAAATTAACCACATTTTTGTATGTCAGTAACATATACCTAGAAAGTGAAACTGAGTGAACAATGCAATTTATAACAGCATCAATAACTGTCTCAGGATAAATTTAACGGGGAGGTATAACATCTTTACTCTGAAGAGAAACAAAAAAGATGTAAATAGGAGGCTGGGGTTTAGCTCAGTGGCTTAAGCGCCTGCTTGGCAAACTCGAGGTGGTGAGTTCGATCCCCCGTATCCCCCAAAAAAGATGTAAATAGGGAGGCACCAAGTTCCCATGAGTACTCATGAGCTCATACATCAGACTTTACCCAGGTGATCAACAAACATAACACACTTCCAATCAAATCCCAGGGAGGTTAGTCTGACACTACCACACATTAAACTTATTGTAAGGCTACAGTAACGGGAATGAGTATTGTGAGACAGACAAAGGAACAAGTCCAGAAATGGACCCTCTCAGACGCAATCACTTGGCAAACATCTGTCCAGCTGAGTGCAGCTCCTCTGGGAAAGGGTGACGCTGGGACAGGCTGAGGTGCACATAGCTGATCCTATGCCAAGTCACACACACAAGCTACTGTGAAGGCTCACAGGCCTGCATGTGATGAGTGAAACTATGAAGATTCAGAAAAAAGTGGTATTAGCATTTCCGTACCATCACTTTCATTATTAAAGAAGTGTGGGGTGGGAGAGTGTCACACATTGGGACAGCACATTTATATGGTCTGTGACAAAAGAGATATAAAAATGATCACACATCAACAATAAAAAGATAAACCAGCTCTTGAACGGTTAATATCCTTGACCAGACAACATACAGAGATGGTTGCGAAGAACACAAAGAGGTGCTCAAAGGCAAATTAAAACAGTAATGAAAAGTTTACTACTAGGCCTCAAATTCTTTTTGCAAATTAACTTTCAAATCCAATGTTCTACACATAAGGTAAAAACAACAGCTCAGAAGAAAAAGCAAGACATTACAGAAGAAAAGTACCAGGAAAAAAAAAACCTATAAAATAGTACATGAAGTAACAAGATTGAGAATTATGGTAGATGTGGAGGGTTTTTTTTTTGTTTGTTTGTTTGTTTGTTTTTTAAGATACAGCAGCGGGGCTGTGGATTTAGCTCAGTGGTGCAGAGCCTGCCTGGGAAGCCTGAGGTCCTGAGTTCGATTCCCGATTACCTTCCCCCTCAAATAAAAATACAACACACGTGGGGAAAAACAAGAAACTCTTCAGCCAAAAAATTACAATAACCAAAATTAAAAGTTCAATGGATAGGGTTAACAGTAGTTTACACATGAGAAACTTAGTGAACTAAAACCTGAAGAAAATAAAACAGGAAAGAATGGTCCATTTGAAGGAAATAAAAATTTTAATTGACAGAAACTGCCCCTGAGGATGTGAGTCACTGTACTTTAAATAAACTGCCTTAAACATGCTTGAACAATTAAAGGAAACCATGGACAGAGAACTAAAGGAAACCAGGAAAATGATACATGAACAAAATGAGAATATCAATAGACAGAAATTATAGAAGAGACAATAGAAATATAGGAGGTGAAGAGAAGTGAAACTTAAAAGGTCACTGAGGGATTCGATAACATTTGACACAGCAGAAGTAAGAATCAGCAAACTTGAGATATTACAATTGAAATTACCAAGTTTGAGGAGCAGAAAGAGAAAAAGAAGGAAGAAAAGTGAACACCAGCCTAAGGGATCTTACCTCACTGAGTGGACCAATCAGTGCATTTTGGGAGTCACAGAAGGAGAGAGAGTGAGGAAGGTTCAGGAAATTATCTGAGTACTGGCTGTTCCTGTCCTAGTTTCATAAAGACATGAACCTACATGTCCCAGAATCTCAAGGACCTCCCAGCACTACGAAATCAAGGAGATACATTAGAGTCAAATTATCAGAAATCAAAGAGAAACAGGGAGCTTGAAAGCAGCCATCTGTCACCTCCAAGGGATCTGCAGCAAGGGTAACAGCTGGTTCCACAGCAGACACAAGGAGGCCAGGTTCGACAGGCTGCTACGCTTACTGCAGAAAGAACAAACTGCCAGCCGGAAATTCTACACTAGCAAAGCAACCCTTCAAAAATAAAAGAGAAATGAAGCTTCTGGATAACAAAATCCCCCAGAGGTTGTTACTAATATATGTTTCCTACCAGAAGTGGAGGATCACAAGTTTGAGCCCTGTCCGGGGAACTTGGAGACATAGCGAGACCATGCCTCAAAATAAAAAGTAAAATGGCCATGGACTGCAGATCAGGGTGAAAGGCCTGCGTTTAATCCTGAGTGTTGACCCTCCCCTAACACATCTACAGAAAAGGAAGGAAAGAAGGAAGGGAGAAGGGGAGGAAGAAAGCCCTTCGAGGTAAAATGTTTGATGTTGTTGGATCTGATGGCCTGGGCAGCTGCTTCGAAGATAACAAGATGTATTATGGTAGCCATTTTGGATGTACTGGTATCTTGTTTTGAAGTCCTGTACTGCATGCATTGTTCTGTTTTTATTGGTTCTATTCTGTTTCTGTTTTGTTTGATTTTACTATGTCTGAGGGTATGGGCAGCTATTTTGAAGACAGTAAGAGACATTATGGTAGCCATTGTTGATTCCCTATTATCTTGTTTTGAAATTCTGTGTCACTTATACCCTCTTGTTTTTATTGTCTTTATTCTGTTATATTTGCTTGGCTTTATCTTCTCTAAAACAGAGTTTAAAAAAAGAAAGTAAATCAAAGTTACTACAAAATAAATAAGGTAGTATTATTACACTTCTAGTTTGTAATTCTTTTTTCTCCAGATGATTTAAAGGGCAAATGCATTATATGATTATTACAAATCAATTTAAAAGACACACAATGTATACAGGTGCAACCTGCAGCTAATATAATATAAACAGGAGGGAATGGAGATATAAAGGAGCAGAATATTACCCTTAAAATTAGTTTGGTCTTATCCAAAGTCATGTATAAGAAAGTTAAGATGCTAATTGTAAACTCCAAGTGGCCACTAGAAAATCAATTGAAACATATATAGTAAATTAAAGGGGGCCGGGGATTTAGCTCAGTGGCATAAGCACCTGCCTGGCAAGCACGAGGTCATGAGTTCGATCTCTGATACCAAAATAATAAATAAATAAATAAATAAATAAATAAATAAGAGAATAAAAATGATACACAGAAAAAAAAGCCCCCAAATCTAATATTTTAAGAGCAGCAATATAGAAATTAAGGAATGAAAGCCTATAAGACATAGAGAAAACATACAGTGAAATGGCAAAACTCTTTCCTTATTTATACTCACCTTAAATGTAGACAGATTAAACTCTACAGTGAACAAGACACTGACAAAGTGGACAGAATTCCATGCCAGCTTGAATGCTGCCTACAAAACACTCATTTTAGGGACAAAGGTGCTGAGAATTCAAGAATAGAAGAAGGTGATCTATTCAAATGGCAAGCAAAAGAGCTGGGGCAGCTGCATTACTATCAGGAAAAAATAGATTTTTTTTAATAAAAAAGTTACAAGAGACAAAACAAGATAAAATATATGATAAAAGATTCAACTCATCAAGAAGATATGCTGTAAGTATACATGTATCTAATAACAAAGTCCCAAATCACATGAAACAGACATAACAAGAATGGAAGCCAAAATAATTCTACAATAACAGTTGGAGGCAGATTAACAAAGAAGGGAAAGATCTGATCACCATCATAAACCAATTAGCTCCAATGTATTTCACAGAATACACATTGCTTTTGACTGCACGTGGAATATTCCCCATATATTAAGCCATGACACAAGTCTAGCACATTTTTAAAAGACTTAATACCTAATATCTTTTCCAACATGAAATCAGAAACCAAGTAACAAAAGGGAAACTGCAAAACTCATAAATATATAGAAATTAAACAACCCTCTTAAACAACCAAAAATTCAAAGAAGTCATCAGAAAGAAAAACACATTTCTATTTCTAAGCAAGAAAGTTCTTAAGTCAATAACCTAAATGTATACTCTAAAAAAACCAGAAAAAGAGCAAACTAACCCAAAGCTGGCAGAGGGAGGGAAATAACAAAGACTACAGCAGAGATAAATAAAATGGAGGATAAAAAAATACAGAAAAATCAACGAAACTAAAAGTTGATCCTTAGAAAAGAGAAACAAATTTGATAAAGTTTTGGCTACCAAACTGGCTATCTTAAATGACATGGACAAATTCCTAGAAAATACAAACTGTCAATATTTATCAGGGGAATTGGGTTGTAGTTTTCTTGAGATGCCATTTTTTGGCTTTGTTATCAGTGACGCTGGCTGGTCTCATACAAAGAATTACAAAGTATTCCTGCCTTGATTTTTTTGGAAGATTTTAAGAAGGATTGGCTAAATGCTTGGTAAAATTCTCCAGTAAAGCCATCCGGTCCTAGATTTTACTTTGTTGAGAGGTTTCAGATTATTAGTTCTCAATTTAGAAGAAGAACAAAGCAGGAAGACTCATACTTATTGATTTTTAAAGTTACCACAAACTACAGCACTCAAAACAGTGTGATACTGGCAAAAGCACAGACATATAAACCAATGAAATGGAAGACAGAATTCAAAATACAGTCTTGCACACAAGGTCAGTGATTTTCAATAAGATGTGAAAACCATTCAATGAGAGAACAATGTTTTAAATACACTTTCGCTGGGAAAACTGGATTTTTTTTTTTTTTTTTTTTTGGCACCAGGGATCGAACTCACGACGACCTTGTGTTTGCAAGGCAAGCACTTATGCCAGTGAGCTAAATCCCCAGCCTGGGAAAACTAAATATTAACAAGAAAATAAAACCACATGAAAAACCTGATCTAAATATACAAGCTAAAGTTATCTAACTCTTAGAAAAAGGCATGGGGCCTGTGTGGTGGTGCACACCTGTAATCCTAGCACTTGGGAGGCTGAGGGGGGAAGACTGCTGAGAGCTCTAGGCCAGCCTGGTCTACACACTGAGACCAAAATAAAAAAAAAGACACACACACACACACAGAAAAGTGATCATGGAATTGTATTTAGAAATGATTTAATGGATATGATACAAAATAGATATGCAAAAAAAGAAAAATAGAAGATAAACTGGACTTTATGAAAAATAAAGCTTTGTGGACCAAAGGATATACACTATCAAGCAAATGGGACAGACCCTACTGAACAGAAGAACATAATTTCATAACGCATGTCTGATAATAGCCAGTGCGTATAAAGAGTTGCCAAAACTTTACAACAAAAACCCAACAACCTAAATCAAAAACAGGCAAAGAACTTCAATAGACATTTCTCCAAAGAAGACACAAATGGCCAATAAGCATATGCAAAGATGTTCAATATCTGAGTCCTTAGGGAAATGCAATCAAAACCACAGTAAGATACCACCTCAAATCCATTAGGATGATTTTTTAAGGGAAGACAGAGTAACAAGCACTGGTAAGGGTGTGGACGATTAACACATCCTTATCCACTGTCTGCAGCACTATAAACTGGTTTACCCAGGATGGGTGACAGGAGGCTCCAAACAGATCCACAGGATCTAGTAATTCCATTCTTGAGTTTAAAGCCCAAACAAACCAAAGCAGGGCTCTAACTTCATCAAGTGGGTTAATTCATTGATGAGATCATTAATTTGGTGGCGTTACCGGGAAATGAAAGAAACAGGACCCGGGGCTTCACTGAAGAGCTCATGGAGCTGTGACCTTGGGGGCTTCCTCTGACCCCTACCCCTGCACCCTCTGGCTTTTTTCGCTTCCTGGCTGGCGAACATGAGCGGCTTTCTTCCGCTGCACCCTTCTGCCACCCCGCTCTGCCTCCCACAAACCTAACAGCAATTAAGCAGCTGCTCAGGAGGGAAACCTCTGAAGGTGTGAGCTAAAATAAACCCTCCTCCCTCAAGCTGTTTATCTTGGCTGTTTGGTCACAAGGACACTTGCTGATTAATACACACGGTGAAGGAATTCTGGAGACAGACGGTCGGGCGTGCAGCGTATACTGTATTAGAGAAGCAGTGTATGCCACTGAACTGTACACTTAAAAATGTTTAAAATGTTAAGTTTTGTTACGTGCCATTGACATCGGGGATAAAAAGGAATGAAGGTCTTCTATATACCAGGAAAAGATCCAAGCATCATCAGTTCATAGAGAGAGGAGGAGGAAGGGTGGATGCCAGAGTCGGGGGAGGTGAAACAGGGAATTACAGTTTAACAGGACAGAATGTCTCTTTGGGAAGATGAAAATGTTCTGTGACTGGAAGGTGACATCATATAACTATACGTTATATATGTGATTATTCCACTCAAATCCTTTATAAACATAAAAATGGTTAAAGTGGCCTATTTTATTTTATATGTATCTTACCATACAAAATACTTAGTAAGAACCTAGACTGTTTGAACATAGGAATAGCTGATGTGGCTGGAGCCCAGGTCTGGGGTACAGACTCTACAAGTCCCAGGGTCATATTTGGAATTACTAACTTTGTCCCAGAATAGTGTAATTCTATGGAAAATGGATTGGAGGAATCTGGACTTATAGAGGTTACTATGGTTTAAATTAAAAACATGTCCCAGAAGGCTCACATGTTCAGAGCCGGGGCCTGGGGAAGGTGACTGGGTCATGGTGACGCTACTCTCATCAATGGATTCATGTACTGCCTGACACCTAATGGACTGAGTTCATGGCGTAATGGACTGTTAGGAGGACCCCTGGAGGAAGGACCCCTGGAGGAAGGGATAGCCCACCTCTGGTCTCTGCCTCACTTCCCTCCACAATGAGAAGTACCCGCTTTGCTCTTCCACACGAGCTCACCAAGATGCTTGGCCTCACTGTGAACCCAGGAGCCACGGAGCCAAACAACCATGGACTGAAACCGTTGCAACCTTGAGCTGAAACAAACCCTTTCTCCCTCCTTTACACTGTGCATGTGATTTCTGGCCCCACAAAGGAGAGCTGACTAACAGGTGTAACTCCTTTCTCCCTCCTTTACACTGTGCATGTGATTTCTGGACCAGCAAAGGAGAGCTGACTAACAGGTGTAACTGTCAAGAGGGATCTACAGGGGACAGGGGTTCAGAAGAGAAATAAGAGTGATGTGGTTTGGGGATGTGGATGTGGAGAAGGGGTGACACAGATTCACTTCTAGCCAGGCTTGGGACACACACCAACTGCAGCACTCTGGGAGGCCGTGGCTGCAGCATCATGAATTTGAGCCCAGCCTAGGCATCACAGTGACCCGGTGAGACGCTGCCTCAAAGTAAGAAATTTTAAAAAGGGCTGGGGGCTGTAGCTCAGTACAAAGGGCCTGGGTTAATTTCTAGTACCACTGCTTAAAAAGCAAAAAACAAAAATCACATTCTGCACAAGTATGATAGAAACAGCGCAACATGGCTCAAAAGACTCAGAACTTCAAAGAACTGAAAGCACACATCACAGTGCAGCTAAATTAAAAAACACCAATATAAAGGTCACTAGGACAATTGGTATGTACTCTGCAAATTGTAATGAGAATTATAAAGTATTTTGAAATAAAGGTTAGTGAAAATGCCCTAGATTGAAACTTTTGCCATGTGATTAGAGGTATTTCTGCAGCCTGAATGTAGTAACCAATAAACTACACATCATAAGAAACTGTCCAGAATGAGATTAGGTCAAAGACAAAAGGAAAGACATAATAAAGATGGAAATTAATTAAGCATACCAGAAGGAATGTTATCAAAGTCCTTGGGAAAGGCCCATAAAGTCTATAAACCACTAAGGAGATGGGGAGGGATCACCAAAGACCAGTATTGCGATAGAAAAAGGTGAGTCCTAAAAACTGTAAAAATAAAGCTTCTATGAGCAGCTGGATGGTGACAGATTTGAAAATTTGGGTACATTTAGTGGTGGAGGAGCAATCGCTAGGCAAGCAGAACTTACCAGGGTGGTCAAGGAAAAGAAGAAAATCCAAATGACCTTAGAACTGTAGAAGGAACCAGACCCCTAAGGAAAACCCTTCCCTCCAGGGACACACAGATGTGACAAATACAGCAACATGTCACCCAGAGTGTGGTGGTGGCACCCAGGTGTGCACTGCAGATTTTCAATGCATGTGTGTTCAAATAGATGTGTGTTTCTCACACTAACAACAGTAAGCTACCGCAGCCCAGATAACGGCCCCTAAGAACTTAGGGAGCGCGTAAGGTGGGAATAGTCCCCCAACTTCACGGACTCCTCCGAGTTGCAGCACAGAAAGGCAGGCCGCCAAGCGTGAGAGCGACTCCTTGCCTTCCCTGTCCCTGCTTCCAGGCCACGGAGCTGAAACCTGCTGCTGGCTGCACAGGGGGTGATGGGCCAGCCTGGGGACAAACAGAGCGCAGGTGGGGATGTGTCTGTCCCCCAAGGTGAGGCTGCGCCTGCCAGCTGTGGGCTGCAGGGCTCAGGCTGCTCAGGCCGGGGCCTCTGTGGTAGCTAAGCTTTGGAGTCAACAGTCCCTGCCTAGCCTGTCCCCCTGCCCGCTGGGGACCTCCGTAAGAGCAGGAGACCTCACTCAAAGGGCTGAAGGCAAAGCACTGGCGCGCGGATGCCGGCGGAGTGGCTCCCTGTACTCACAGCCTCACCTCGCCGGGGGTCTCCATGCCGTGCAGCTTCTGCGTCTGCTTCAACTGGTTCAGCGTGGGCTTCAGCTGCGCCGCCCCCACCGTCTTGGTCGTCCACTCATCCACCAGCTTGTGCAGGTCGTCGGTGAAGGTCCCTTTCTTGTTGTTGCTGTTGTTCACCTGCGTCTGGATGTGCAAGGTGGGCTGGGGACCTGGCTCGGGGCCTGGGGCCAGGCTGCTGGTGGAGGACCCTGGGGAGTCACATACAGGCCAGGATTGGTGACGCCACACACGCGCCCAGCACCACTGGTGGGCTGGCTCCGGTTGTTTTTATGTGAGGGCCGAGAAAATGGCCTCACTTCGGTCAGGCAACACCTTGCTTCAAGAGGTGGTCGGGGTCACAGGGCTTCGCTGCCCGGTTTTAGCTTCGGTGGGGCTCGGCTACGCCAGGCGGCCGTCACCCATCTCACCCAGGCAAGGGGACAGCTCCCGCACCGCTGGCAGCCTTCATTCAGAGTCCCCTCTGCACCCACCCTGCCATCCCACCAGGCGCAGCACAGGTGTCAGCGTCCGATTCCTCAGGCCCTGCCTGGCTCTGCACCCTCAGGGTGAGAGGAAGCAGGGACACCTCGCAGGGCGCCCAGCAACCCAGGCAGCCTGCACGATTTGCACTCACACAGGAGAATTTTAATGCTCTGGGGTTTGGAGTTCAAAGCCAGGCAACAGTGCTTCCTTTACCAGAGCACTGGGGAAGGGCACAGGGGGCCGAGAGGAGACTGACCCTCACTCCAAGGGGGCTGCGGTAGAGGGCTGGACCCGGGGCCCCGGGCTCCTCAGAGCACCAGGCGGCTGCACTCCAAGCTGTTTCATTTTGTTTAAATGACCAATACAAGGGCTTCAATTTTTTAAAAAAACCATTTCTTCTTCCCTTCTCCCCTTCATACATCATTTTTTTCCATGTATCATTTCCAGTTGGCAATTTTGAACAAGCCAATTAAAAAATTTTTTATTGTACTAATAAAAACTCCACCAAAAACTAATGACCATCTCTTCAAACAAGCCGTTCCAGAATGTACTACACTTTCGTGGCTAGAGATGACAAGGCAGAGACACGAAGGACTGAAAATTAGTGATGAGCTTTTACACACACAAAGCTATTTCTACATGAAAACTTCAGCCAGGAAAGAAAAATGAAATTGGAAAAAAAATTTTTTAAAAAAGGAGCAAGAGGGAGAGAAAGACAGAGGGGCAAGAGAGAGAGGGAAGAGAGGAAGAGAGGAGAGAGGTGTGGGTGCCCAGGGAGACTAATACCCATTCGGTCCTCGTATCTCTCCTCGGGGGGAGCACTCATCTTAAGCACTTCAAGGAAATACTGATTCCTACGGTTTTGGAAAAGGAGCCAATTAATGATTGGGGATTTGTGGACATTCCAGAGAAGGACGAGCCTGTTAGATGCTAACTGGCGAGGCCGCACAAACTCTAGGAGTCATGGAAACACACAGGGGAGCTGCGGGCAGCTGTCCCGCCAGGCGGAAGCCAAGCAGAGCCCGCGGGGTGGGCACCGAGCAGGCCGCCCTGCTGCGCACCAGCCACAAGAAAGCCCATGCGATGAGAGGGGACAAAGGGGGTAAGAAACCCAGATAATTACTACTGCTGTGTTCTTTGCCTAGGCAGAGACGCTTCAGGGCTGACCCTGTAAGGGAAGAACAGAGGACACAAGACCACAGGGTTAGGCAGAACGGAACACGTCGGTCACACTACCACACGCAAGCACAGCTGTCAGTGTGCAGGGAGGGACAGACACAGGCAGCAGTTCAGAGAGGAGCTGGCCCAGCCTGGGGTCACGGGGCAGCACCCCCGAGCTAGTGTGCAGGCTCTCACAGGCTTCGCTGAGGAGGCAGGAGGGCCGGGCAAGCCCCCGCGCTTCGGGAGAAGTGTTTTGTCTCTAGAGGCGTATTCCAGGAAAAGAAAAAGAGAAAGGAAAAGCAAAAAAACAAACAAAAAGAAGAAAAAGAAAAAAAGAAAGAAAAAAAAAGGAAAGGAAAGAAAAGAAAAAAACGAATAGCAAAGCACACCACTTGGCTTCGGAGAGCCAGGCTTCGGGGAACTCCACCAATGAGGCAGGGGTCAGCCAAACGGCCTCCGACTGGAGCTGGGCATGGCCTGGTCTGGCCAACGGGGCCACTGGAGGTTTCCCAAGTGCAAAAAGATACATTGTTTTGCAGTTTTGAGGCCAATTTTGGATCCCAGATGGCCACAGTGGATGAGGTCAGATGGGGCATCAGGAGGCAGGGACACAGGAGGCTAATCCTGACTGCCAGGGACACTACTGCCTCTTCTGTAAAAGTCCACGTCCGCCCCACCCCAGGGCAGGGCGAGGCCTCCTCCTTCCTGGACTGCCCAGAGCAGCCTGGAGTCTCTCAGACAGGAATGTGACATCCAGCGGGGGCTGGAGGTGGGCCTCAGGCACGCCAGGAGGGATATGGAGAGGTCTTGCCCCTCCAGCTCATCCCACAGCCCCCGAAGGAGATGAGATTGTGACGTGGGTGAGCCCAGGCGTCCCCAAGGTCACTCAGCAAAGCCAGCCTAGCACTGAAGATCTGCACTGCAGCCGACAGCCCTCCTGGCCAGGGCATCCCTTACGTGCAGCACCCAGCTCCCAGGGAGGGGAGCGTGCTCGGTACCATTCCACAGGCTGGGAACGTCTGGGGACCTGGAAAACCGGGGACACCAGCCTTCCTTTTTGGGCCTTGGGAGAGAGTGTGCAAATGTTAGCGAGGGGCCCCAGTGGAGCTCCGTATACACCGGATCTGACTTGCTTATCCTCCTGTACAATCTCTAAGCCTACCATGGTGAGGGCGAGCTGTTGGAGTCTTTAATAAAAAAGGAAGGGGGTCCAGACAGAGCCCTCGGCATAAGTAGGACAGAGCCACCTCTTTTTTGGGTCCACCTTTGAGACAGAGTGTTGCCCTCGGCATCAGCCAGGGGCCCCTCGAGTCTGGCTGTGGGCTGGGCTGGAGTCCCAAATGCAGGGCATCAGGACAGCACCCCTCAGGCTTTGTGTGGGGCTGCACCTGTCTGGGCTGCCACAGTCCCACAGGGACGGCCCTAGGACCGAGACAGGATCTCACCAGGTCCCCACCGCTGGGCTGCAGCAGGTGCTTTAGAGAAAGGCCAGGGCATCCACCTGGCGACTCATGGGGTGACCGGCAGCTCTGTATTCTGGGTCTGTTCTTGGCTAGTGTCATACGGGAAAGAACACTGGATGGGCCAGCTGCTACCTGGCCTTCCTGTTCTTGGGTCCCAGATGACCATAGCACAGACAGCTGTGGTCTCTAAACAGATCCCTCAAGGTGGTCCCTTGACTCCAAGGCCATGCTCTGAAGCACTCCAGGGCGCAGCAGCCTCCTGGTGGGACAGGGACCTGGCTCCCTACGGACAGCCCTGCCCTGCCTGCTGTAGGCTCCTACTCTACCTCTCCAGAGCGTCTCTGACCATGTCTGGGCCTGCTGTGCGCACGCTTCCCCAGGGCAGCAAGGGAGAGACGATGCCTCCTGGCCTGTGACAGGCTTAGCCAGGGCTCATCCTGGCCTCCCTGGGGGCCTGCTCCTCCCTGCATCACGCTCAGGCACAAACCATACTCTGCTCCTCCTGCAGCCTCCTCCTTCTGCAGCTCCAGTGCCCACTGACACTCGGCCCCTTGGTGGGCTGCAAGGACACCTCCAGCTGCAAGACTCAGCAATGAGGATGTCTGACTAGGACAGATGGCTTAAAACGTGGGTCAGGCCTGGAGCAGTTCCTCACATTGCTTTTTATATCTCCGCGTTCAAATATTGATGAGGTTCACAAGAACAGCAGGAGCAAGAGTGGAAGCACCCACACAGAGCCTGTGGGTCAGCCCTCCTGGGACCAGGCGGGACCAGGAGGCTCAGGGCCTGTGTCCAGCTGACCTCTCATGACCTCCAGGGGCCGTCCTGACTCAACAGGGTGTGAGCAGCCCTGTGCCACACACTGCAGCAGTGAACCTCAAACTCTAAGCCTGCTGCCCCTCCCCTGCCACTCCTCAGGCTCTGGCCCCTCCACTGCTCACAGTCTCTCCTGATAGCAAGACCACCTGACCTGCAGCCCCGTGGCCATGCAGGGCTAGAAGCTTCCAGAGGCTTCCACCATCTGCTCATGCTCTCATCACTCCACGCAGGGGGCAGTTCCTCCTCCCAACCTCCCACAGCTCAGCCCGCTGCTGCCCTCTTGCACTCACGGGCCTTGCCTTTCCTCTGGTCCCCTACATGCACATCGCTCAGTGCTCACATGCCTCAGCGCCGCCCTCTCCAGGAGAGGGCTGGAGACTCAGTGAGAAGCTCCAGGCCTACATTCCAGAGTCAGCCGCACAGGGGGTGGGCAGTCCTTCTGGTGGACCCCCACAGGGCAGCAGAGGGGAAAGGGTGGCCGAGCTGTTACCTCCCTAGTCCCTGTGCTACAGCAGAAGCAGGTACCCATGGGGCTCTGCCTGACCTGCCATGTGGGGCTGAACTGGCCACGCATAAAACAGGCTGGCTGGGGCTCAAGCACAAGGCCTGTGGGACTCACGAGGCCTGGGTGGGCACTATGCGCCACGCTGGCAGCCAAGCCTGCCTCAGACATCCCTTCTGCCTGGCCACTGGACCTTTTTCTGTGC
The DNA here is from genome assembly GCA_004027455.1 of Hydrochoerus hydrochaeris. Lineage (NCBI taxonomy): Eukaryota > Metazoa > Chordata > Mammalia > Rodentia > Hydrochaeridae > Hydrochoerus > Hydrochoerus hydrochaeris. The sequence goes on from PVLA01003050.1 coordinate 82,739, forward strand.
TATGCTTCATTCCTGATTTTTACATCTTAGAAAAATGGCTCAGTAAAACAAATGGAAACCCTTACACGTGACCTTGGGTAGAGCAGCTGTCCTGATCCCAGAGGTGCATGGCCACAGCACTCCGCCTCTCACACAGCGCGTCAGTGGCCACATGGTTTGCTCTGGTTCCCAAGACTGGCCAGTGGCTACTCTCGGGATGGGAAACACTCAAAGATCCAGGTGCACTCACCCTGCAGATAAGTCTGGTATGAGCCACACACATGCCAGGGATGGCAAGAAAGGTAAGGACCAGGACAAGGCCAGCCAGCTGCGGAGACAGGACAACCCCTCCCCAGCTCCACTCAGCAACTGAGCGGAACCCTGACAGTCATGCCACTAGCCGATGCCATGGCTGCCGGTGGCCTGGCCAGGAAAGCTCACTACATGGACAGAAAGCCACCAGAAGTCCCCGGCAGTGCCCAAGGCCCCATGCCCTTGCCCTAGCCCACCTGGAGAGTGACAGCCACGTGGTCTCTGATGGAGATGGTGGTGGGGCAATGGCAATGGTTGCTTACTGCTGATGTGGCCTCTGGGTCCCCAAAAACACAATGTATCTTTATTGTACAAGCAAAAAGTTATGTGCCCCAAACCATCATCTTTAACCCAACTGCCAAAAAGCTCAGTGTTTCTGTTTAAAAGACAAAAACCTAAAAACTCCACAGCGTGGCTTTGGGCCAACCACCGTGAGGGTTAAAAACACACTGCACCAGGCCGGGTGGCGCCAGCAGGTGTGCCCTCCCAGGAGGGAGTCCCAGGGTCCCAGAGAGGGCGGGACTGGGTCTGGTTTGCTGGAGCAGGGAGGAGCTGTGTCACTGTCTCCCTCCCTGATGTCCCATGGGTCAGCAGAGTGCCCCAGCCGGATGGTAGGGGACCAGGGTCAGGTGGGACGCCACTCCGAAGGGAGAGCTGTGGTGAGATGTCAGTTTCATCGTTTGAAGCTGGGTGAGCAGATTATAGAGGAGACTGCACTTCGGCTGGAGGCAGCCCCACGGAAGCCCCAGCTCTTTTTCTTCCTTCTGTAGCGCTGGGATTGAACCCAGGGCTTTGCATAAGCTAGGCAAGCGTTCCACCACCGAGCCAGACCTTAGCCCCGGGGCCAGTTTCTAACATCTCCAAATGCGGGCACAGGGATGGTGGGCGGTTAAAGGGCTGGACACTGGGCTGGGGCCCCCGGCAAGACATCACACCCTGCGGGGATCTTCGGGGCAGGGTCAACTGCTCCGTGTGTGCTTTCAGTGCCCAGACCTGTGTGCAGCATACCATGTATCTAGAGAAGGTTGGGGCTGTCTTTTTGTTGTCGCTGGAATTGGGGGACAGCAGACATGTATACTGGCCACAGTTGCAACAGAAAAGAAAACTACGTCCAACGTAAAAAAAATAAAATTAAATAAAATTAAATAAATGAGGTGACGGAAGGAATGCAGAAGGCCCTGCATGTGTGGGTGGGCGAGGGGCCTGGGTGAGGCGGGCGTGCTGCCGCGCATGCTTTTGGTGCCCGGGCGCAGCCAAGAGCATGCACACAGCCATCGGGGCTGGGACGGGCACGGACAGTGGCATTCAGCAGGAAGGACTCATGGGGTCCATCTTTCCTATGGAGGGGTGACTGTCAGGGGCTGGGGAGGCATCCTATGAAATGTATGAGAGGAAATGAAGACAGGGAGTAGGGAGGGGAGAAACCAAGGGCTGGGAGGTGGGAAAATACAAAAGAACAAATACAGACAGATGGACACAGATACGGGTCCACTGAGGAATCGAGCACGAGGCTTGCTACTAGACTTATAGGCCCCTCTCTCAGACGTTGGGTGGTAAACCGTCCAGCCTGCAAATGAATATAAAGGGAAGAAAACAGAGAGACACTCATCAAGTACAGGTCGCTGCGATTCCTCCTCCACACCAACAGCCACACCAGCCTTGCAACTAACCATCCACGGCTGCACCTAGCCCAGCCCGAGCACCACAGCCACTGACCATGGGATGGGAGGAGGCAACGGGAGGAACGGAAGAGAACGGCCCGGAGGAGAGGGGTGGGGCACCTGTCTCGGCCACCATGATTTCTCTGGACAGAGATGGTGAGGACAGGAGAGCGCCTCACTGAGCAGCTGCTGCCGTCCACGGCAGTGTTGATGTGACAGCATTTCCTCCTCGGGGCCAAACTCCCAGCTGCAGAGCTGAGCCCTCGTCCCCCAGCCGTCCCCCGGACTGTGGAAGGACTGGTGTTTAGCACCATCAGGCTCCGCTGCAGGGCAACCGGTGCCTAGGAATGGGTACCACGGGCCACAGGGAGATGCCAGGCCCATGCCCTCCCTGGTCACCAGGCTGACCCCTCCCAGTCCTGGCCACCTCCCTGAGGCCCGTTCTAACAAACCATCACCTGCCTCTGAGCTCTGAGCTGGTGATAAGGGGACAGTTTTCTTCTTGCATCCAAAGACTGCACCTTTCTTTCTTTCTTTCTTTCTTTCTTTCTTTCTTTCTTTCTTTCTTTCTTTCTTTCTTTCTTTCCTTTTTTGCAAAGCTGCTCAGCAGCCTTGGCTGTGGCTCTGACCCCCTTGACACACATGGGCGTGCCCCTGGGACACCACTGAGGCCCTACGTGGCCGGCACATGCTCGGGGACAGGCAAGCTGGAAATCACCTTGGCCACGCGCTCCGCCTCCGTCACTGGCTAAGCCGGAGCAGATGTCCGTGGACAGGGAGGCTCGGACGGAGCAGGGCTGCTGGGTCTGAACTGCCTTGGCGCACAGGGGCGTGCCGGCGTGGGCAGGGTCCTTAGCGGGAGGGCCTCTGCTGGAGTCAGACAAGTGACCTGGGCGGGGAGGGGAAAAAGGCGACATGCACCATGAGGTGCCGCCAGGCAGGGGTGGACACGGGCTGGGTCTGTCCTCTGCTCTTGGCTGGGTGACCTTGGGGAAGCAGAGTCTCCTGCAGACAACTGGCACAGGGCTGGTCCATCTCCTGGATAGGGAGGTCGAGGACAATCAAAGAAAATGTCCCCTCTCCACCGATACCCAACACTGTGACAGATTCAGGACCTGTTATGTGCAAATAAGTGACAGGCTCACACGTGGGCTCAAAGTAGGCTGTGTACCTCTCTCTCACTGTAGCGAGTGTCCCTCAGCCCTGGGATGCCACACTGAATCCAGGTAACTTGTGCAACTCATGCGTGGCTGCAGTCAGGGAGTGTTTGTGCTTAACTCACCAAATGTGCCTGTCCTGCTTGGCACATTTGGGCACTTAGCTCACGGGGTATTCACCCCAGCCTGCCAGAGCTGCTGGCCAGTGTGCACTGCAGTGCCACTCAGGATGATTAAAGGAGGCCCTGATACATGGATGCTGCCCAGAGCCAGGCTGGCACCCTTACAAGCCTAGAAGGACAACGCCATCATCTCCCCACCCCCCGAAGGCATGTGCCTGAGGACAGCTCAGGGGCTGCAGCCTCCCTCTGTCCTGGGCTGCATCCTGTAGGAAGGGACAGGAGGGAAGGATGATCTTGAGCCTCCCTGGCTCACCCTCTGCACTCAGGGCTGAGGCCCGGCTGCACCAAGCACAGAGGCCCAGGGCCTCGGGCCCACAGTGACCTCTCAGCTCCAGTGAGGGGCTCCAGAAAGAAGAAAAGTCCAGACGCTCCTCCGGGTCTGGGGACGGCACGTCGGCACAGAGCCTGTGTCCCGGCACCCTCGGGGCCCCCGGCCCTCCCGCCCATCCCAGCGCAGCCCGCCCCCCGCCAGCCAGCAGACCTGTGCTAGAGGCCGCGACCTTGAGCTGCTGAACCAGCGGGCTGAGCAGCTTGCCGGCCTTCAGCTTGCCCTTGCTGGCTTTTCTCCGGCGGCCAGTGGGGGGCGCCGTGTGAAAGAAGCCCACATTGGGCGGAAGCGGCTTGCCCAGGCGGCGGTACAGAGCCTCAATCTCCTGCTTCTGCTGGCTCTGCAGCTCGGAGATCTCCTTCAGGTGCCTGGGGGGGAGGAAAGAGGAGGCCGGGCAGGTGGGCTTCCCCGGAAGGAGGGGGCTGGCGGCGGGGAGAGAGCCAGCATCTCATGGGCAGCTGTCTCCCCGGTGGCCACTCAGGGCGTTAAATGGCAGCCTGGTTATATGCAAGCCAGGCAGGTGCAAAGCCAAGGGCCTCAGGCACTGATACACTCAGTAGCGCAGCTGAGCTAAGGGGCTTCACTTTGGGATACTCAGAACCCTCATTGCTACACCGTCCTTATGGCCAGGGAGCCCAGGGGACTCGATCTGTAGCCTTCCGCTTGCAGCGCCAGCCCTAGGTACCAGCACAGGTGCACAGAAAGTCAGCTGGTGCTCCAAACCCCAAGGGCTGCCTCAGTGTATCAGGCCAGGATGTGCACAGCAGCCGAGGGTGTGGGGAAGGTGAGGGCTGGTGCTGCACTGGCGAGCTGGTAAGACCGCCCTGGCTGGGGCCCAGCTGAACAGGACCCTGAGGGGGCCGCCGCGGCAGGTCCTGGCAAAGAGGTGAGTGGATCACTGGGCAAGGGCAAGGGTGGACTCTAGGGCAGCTGGGGGCAGCGGGCCCCGGTGGAGACCGCCCAGGCACACTGCTGGCCCCTGGTACCCTGTGCCGAGCTACCCCCTGGGTACCCAGTCAGCCCAAGTGGGGCACAGCTCCTCAGCTCCCCGCCCCAGCCATCTCCTCTACCTTGGATGCTGGGAAAAGAGACGGTTTTCATGGTCAGAAGTGAGGAGGCAAGTCCTGCCTTCTGCTAATACCAAACCAAAAATGAAAACCAAAAAGCAGACCCTTACTGCTTTGAAAAGTGCCTAGATTCTGCAGAGTTAGGGGGCGGGCTCCTTGTATGTTTAACACCTGCCACATATGTTAGAGAAAGAAAGGCTTTCTTTAGCTATTAAAAGTAATAAATAAAACAATAAATCACGAAGCGGCTTTCTTCCTGCAAACATCAGGGAGTGACAAACTGCCGTGCATGGGGTCTGCGTGAGGCTGGCTGTCTGGGGTGGTGGTGCTGGGTGCTGGGCCAGCAGAGGGGGCCCCTTACTAAGGACCTCAGGTCGGAGCTCCGTGTTTCCAGGGTCCCCCCACAGCTGCTTCCCTGCTGTCCCAGTGCTCAGGGCCCAGGAGTCTCAGGTGTCTGAAACCGCAGGCTGAGCTGAGCTGAAGAGTCCCAGCACAGGTGTCAGAAACCAAGCGACCAGGACACCTGCATCCCAAGGAGGCGTCCAGAGGCTCTCGGGCAAGGGAATGACTGGCTATTTCCTGGCAGACGCCAGCAGCTCTCTCAGGTCTAGACTGAGGTCCTGGTACAGGCTCTTGGCTGGTCTTGTATCCAAGGCTCCCTCTGCACCTGACCACTGGCTCTGCGGTGGGAAATCCCACTGCGAGCCCCTCCTCGGCCCCAAAGGTTCCAGCCAGTGTGGGGCGCTCTCACCTGAATGCAAGCTCTGCTGGGGAGTGTTGCCTCTGGGGCCACCTTCTGAGAGCCCCTGAGTCCAGCAGCCTGTACCAACCCTGCCTTCCCTCCTCCCCCAGACTACAGCTCCCCTCCCTCAACCCCTGCAAAGCCCCAGCAAAGCCTGAAGACCAGGCTCCTTCTATGCACATCTTGGATTTCTGAGTCCGGTCATGCAGTGCTGGGTGGACAGGCACGGCTGGCCTCCCCTCCTGCCCCAAAGGACATCTCGGGGTGGCAGTAACCCCGACTGTGGAGAAGCAGAGACACAGACACAGAGAGTGAGAGGTAGGGAAGGCGTGTGTCCCGTGACACCCTGCAGTTTGGCCCATTAAGGGAGGAGTGGCCCTCGGAAAAGCCAGGAAGCAACAGCTGGCAGAGCGGCCGGCCTGGCAGGGAGGACAGACACCCCGATGGGGCTCCTGCTCACAGTCACAGGGAAGGGTGACGAGGGCCCTGACCAGCCACTGTGAGCGGACCTTAACGCTCGCCCCAGTGGCCCAGCCTGGCCACGAGACCCCCAACATACTTCTCCCGCAGGCTGCGCAGTTCCTTCTTGATGTCCGCATCCTCAATCTCTGAGTCATTGTCGCTGCTGATGTAGGACGACTGGGAGTGGAAGGAGGTGACGCTGATGGTGGGGACCTTCACGCTCGCCCTGCTGGGCGTCTCGGAGCCCAGAGATTCAGCCCTGGAGGACCTGTGCAGGAAGGCCGTGGCCTTCTTCACCAAGTCACTGGCCATGCCACTGCCACCAGGCAGGGAGGCCTGCTTCTGCACCGGGGGCCTTCTCTGCGGACACTCGTCCCCAGAGTCACTGGATGCGGGCTCGCCCACGCCGACCTCGATGGAGGAGGCTGTCTGCACCCGCCGCACAGCCAGCTTCACGTCAGGGCTGGAGGGGACCTCATCCAGGTAGACGTCGGGCGGGGCAGAGTACCTCAGGCTGTGCGGGGAGGCCAGCGTCCACTCGTCCTGTGAGCTCACCACTGAGAAGCGGCCCACCATCTTGGCCGGTGAGCTGCCTTCCTGCTGCCCTGGCCGCTTGTGTGGGGACCCCGAGGGCCAAGCGCCATGTGTCTGGGGACAGCTGAGCTGGCCGCTCTCTGTGACTATCCCCGGGTGCCTCCGCATGGGCTCTTCTGGGGCTTCCCTGGGGACCCCGCCCTTCTGGTCTGAAGGCCGTAAGCTTGCAGGGCTCGCAGAAGCAAGGATGGCCTTCGGGAGCAAGCAGGAAAGGGGATCCTGTGAGAACATCGGCTGAAAGTGAACCCCACTGATCAGCCAGTGGTGTCCAAAGACGTCACTTACCTGGGGGGCACTGGATGCTGCGGGCAAGTCTGAGGCCTCCTGTCCCCCGTCACTGTCACAGCCCAGTGTGTTGCTGGAAGACGACTCTGCTGAGGGAACAACCGCAGTGTCACAGGGAGGCTAACCATGATTTTGGAATGCAAATTACGATACCTACAGGTTACAAAAGCTGTCTCCTCATCTTCCTACACCGTGCTGAAGGGCAGCCCTCGCAGTGGGAAGTCGGCAGGGATAAAGTGACAGGGTTGCTGCTGGGTGGCAGGGCCAGACCTCTCCTGCTTCTGCCCTGTCCCCCACCTCCCCTGGCTACGTACTGCCAGCTCCTTGTGTACACAGCATCAGACCCTGCAACCAGCAGCCCAGCCCCTCGCAACGTGTGGCACCCAGAAATGCGTACAGCCATCCTGAGCAGCTGCAGGGAGCAGCCAGCAGCTCCCTCCCCAGTGTGGGTGCAGCCTGGAAGTGTGGGGTCCCACCTGCACTGATACAACCCAGGTCTCTATTTCCAGGCTCTGCTGGGTCCTGAATCTTATCTTGCCCAGTACTCAAGAAATGCAGGCTGGAAAGGGTCCTGCTACCTCAGAGAGGAGCCAGCTCCCTTAGGACAGAGCCTTCGGCCATCAGACAAGGAAACAAGAACTGGAGTGGGAGTCTACACAGAGGCGCATTGCAGCGGGAGCCAGTCAAGGGTGACCCCAGTCAGGGGGTGACCTGCCACTTCCGGGAGTTCCTGAACCGCAGCCCTATCTCACGCTTTAGCCAAAAAATAACCACGCATGTCTGGGGCATCAGGAACCTTGCTGAGGCAGCTCAGGGGCTGGGGACATCCACTCTGTGTACTGAGGCGTTGGGGACCTCCCTGCTGTATCCTAGCATGTTATTACCATCCAGCTTTCACCAGTACCCACAGCCAGGATGTGGCTCTGTGGAGTGTGAGCAGCCTCACACTTCTAGAACAGTCTCCGGGGCTGTGTCGTGTCTGAGCGCTCCCTAGGTGCCTGATCCTTTCATCACGAAGGGATCCTGCTGCACCTTAAAGCATCGAGATGAGGGTGCAGAAGCTGGAGGCTCAGGACCCCAGGGGTGCAAGCGCCCCGGGAGCGCAGACCCTGTGTGACCTCGAGTGTGTTACCTGTTACTGGTGAAGAGGTGCCCTGCTCCTGCTCCTGCTCCTGTTCCATGGGGACCCATCCCGCAGGGGCTGTCTCTGATTTTTCCAACTAGAGGAGAAACACAGTGTGGTGCCATGAGAGGGCTTGTGGGCATCTCTGCCACTTCGCTGCAGATCTGTTTCCCCTGTGGCCACTGGAGCCCACCTTGGCCCATCCAACTCCTTAAGCAATGAGGTTGGGTTGCCAGGCACTGCGTGCAGGGCCCTGGACAGAGGTCACTGATTGCAGAGGGGGTCACTAGCAGCAGGTTAAACATGGGACAAGGATGGCCTGCCCACTCCCATCCTGCCCCACCTTGGGACCACCCTCTGGGGTGAATCCAGCTACTCACCGAGGGCTGGGGTGGCTGGGCGAGCTCTCCCCCCAAGGCCTCCCAGTGAGGCACATCTTCCCTTGGGGGTTCCGAGGAGAAGTCTCTGTCACCTGCCTCCACAGGGGTCCCAGCCGAGGCTGAGGAGGCGGGCGCGTGCTCCTGGTACAGCAGAGTCCGAAGCTTCTCATCCAGGCTCTTGATGGTGCTGTCCACGAAGCCCAACCTGGGGGGCGGCCCTTCCCCATCTGACTCCAGGGCCAAGGGTGGTGGTGGTGGGGCAGTGGGCCCCAGTGGGGGGCTAGGGAGCTGGGGGGCAGCCAGGCTGACAGCCCCCACTGAGGTGGGGAGTGGAGGTGGTGGCTGACCCAGAGCAGGCTGCAGGGCCCCGCTGGGGGGGCAGGGCCCTGTCACCACAGCAGGCTGCAGCTCCCCTGGGATACTGACCTCCCTGTTTGAGGGGGGCTCCCCCAAACTGGAGGCCTCTGGAGCTGAGGTACAAGGTCCTTGGCCCGTGCTGAGGGGCCGCGTGGCACGCTGGGCATCATGCATCTCGGCCAGTGGCTGGGTGGTTTCCCGCTCACTGACTGGCCCCTGAGAGGTCCCTGGGTCCCCCGCCTGGACGGCGGTCCCTGCTGCTGGCTCTGGCATGGTGCTGGCTGGTGCTGCTGCGTCTTGGGGCGCCACAGTTACGAGAGGCGAGGGTGGTGCCAAAGGGGCTGGTGTCCCACCCGGAAGGTCACTGGGGCCTGCCTGGCTCAGGAGCTGCTGGCCAGCTGGGAAGCTGGGTTTTTCCTTTAAAAACAACTGGTCTGTGTAGGGTGCTGGGTCTAAAAGAAATAGGAAAACTGCCTCAGTATCCAGCCACTCCGGTACTTTTCATCTGTTCCCCTCTGTCCACAAACACGCCTTCCTTACACCGCCTATCCATGGCCCCAGCACGCTGGACCCTGCTGCCCGGTTGCTGCCTTCCCACAATGTCCTCCCTGGGCCTCTCACCTCCCGGCTTCAGCCCCAAGTGGGACCCCTCAGGCTGCCCAGTGCCACCCCTCACATATCTTCCTACGGCCCATGACTGTCAGGGCATCCTCTTCCTCCTCATGTGCGTGTCCAGCCCCTCCCCGCTAGGTGAGCTGCCCAGACACATTTATAGGTCAGCATTTAGACGGTAAGCTGTAACAACGCCATGCCCAGGGCAGGAACCCCACCCTTCCCGTCCATCCCACATCCAGTCTTGGCAAGGCCAGGGCACAGTACTCAGTCCTGCCAGGCGTCAGCAGAAGACCCCACGGGGCAGGACCTGCAAACTGAGCAAGGACACAAAGTCCAACAGCACCCGGGCCTTCGATGTGCTCACGGGGACCGCAAGGATCTAAGAGGGGCATGAGTGACACAGCATTTTCCAAACCCATTCAGGCGCAGAAAACAGCACATGCTTCATCTAACACGCAACCAGAAAATGCACAGTAGGTTAACGACAGGCTCCGTGTTTCCTGCCACATCTCGGAACTGACCTTGCACACCTGGCAGCCTCCACTTCACTCTTCTGAATCTATTTTAGACATCTCACATTAATAAGGGGGTCAGGGGGCGCAGATCACTGTGGAGAGCCATCAGAACGGGCCACACTGGATGCAGGACAGGAGTCCGTCTCTGTGTGGCTGTTACGTGTATGCATTCATTCCCACTGGCGGAGACGGTCACGCAAAGGAGCCCAGCAAGTTGGTACCAACTCAAGTGAGCGATCATTCATTGTGAAAACCTTGTTGTGAGATGAACTGCGTTTTCTTCAAATGAAACATCAAGCTAGGGGGCCATGGCACGACGCTTCCTGATGCACTCACAGTAAGTGATGAGAGCACAGCCTTGAACCTGGCCACAGGCTGGGTGGGATGGATGGGGAGGGTTCAAAACAGGACGATACCGGGGCCCAGACACAGCCGGACAATGCGAGGCCTGGGCTTCTGCAGTCTCTAGCCTTCCTGCCTTTCTCCCTTCCCTCCTCCCCGCCACCGCCCAGCTCTGCACACACCTAGGCCTTAGGCTCCTGACTACAAATGGTGATCGTGGCATTTTTATCTTGCTCCCCATCTCAAAGGTGGCGTTCGACATTTTTAAGAACATCATGCAATACATGAACCACTGTTAGTTTCTTATCCTGTTTTGAAATCCCATATTATTGTTTTTATTTTTACATTTTTCTCTTTAAAATAAAAAAAATCTGCTGTTGTTCTTTTTAACAGTTCTCTGATAATCATGCCTCACCGTTAACAGATTTGCTACTTTATTTATGCAAATTAAGTTAAACCAAAAGTTTGCTCCAAAATGAATGCAAAGTAGTCTCATCCTTTCATGGGGTGCTGGCTTAAACTTGCTACTTTGTAAAACTGAGTAAGTGATTAAAAGCCTTCTACATGTATGATAAAACTAGTAGTTCTGTGATCTATATCATCTATATCCTTATTGATTTTGTCTTCCTGTTCTAAAAGTCTTCTCTTGCTGACTATAAAATCTATTCCTTGTTTTTTTAAATTTTCACTTGAAGTCTCTTGATTCTATCTTATCAAATAACTACAAATACTAAATTACTCTATCTTTCTAGCGAAGAGAATCTTTTATTATTATGTTTTTGACTTAAAAGTCTACTTTATCTAACAAAAATATGTATACTAGCTTTTTTAGATTGGTATTTCATGATCTCTTTTTCAATTATTTTACTTTTAACCTTTTATATTATTACTTCTTACTTTATTATTTTTTTTCCTTTATTTTTTACAATCTTTGAAAACTAGCACATTTACATTTAATTAATGACCCATTTGGGTTAAAACTATCATCTTACTAAGGATTTCTGTGTTCTCCATGTTCATTGTTGCCTTTTCTCTTTTCCCTTTCCTTTATTTTTTATTTAAATTCCCTCCCCACTCTGCTCTTCCACCAACAGTGTGGGAGTCACCTGCGATTTTGATTCTCGCGGGGCGATTCTTTAGACAAGCACAATACAAGATCTTGCTTTGGACCTCACCAGACAACACAGCAGCCCTGAAGTCCCTGAAGTCCTCTTCCCTCTCCCTGACACAGATGCTCACGTTAGCATATCAAAGTATTCTAAACCTCAAAAGACATTTTCTTTGTGCAGTTGACATCCACTTAGATCTCCTCACAGCTTCTGTTTTATTCACCCCTTCATTCTGGTCATCCATCTGGGGTCTAGAAATATTCCATTTGGCATTTCTTAAATTGAGACGTGCAGGTGATAAATCTGCATCTTTTTTTTTCCTTTCTGTACCAGGGATCTAACTCATGATCTCACGCTCGCAGGCACCTACACTGCTGAGCTAAATTTCCGGCCTAAATCTGCATCTTTATTCCATCTTCCTTCCAGCAGAACTCTATCACCAGGATCTGAGGCTGACGCTTTTCTCCTCTGTGCTTTGAGGACAGCAGATCCTTCTGTGAAGCTGGGTGGTGGGATAGGCTTACTCAAACCACTGTTGCTGTTTTTTATATACCTGGGTTTTTTTTTTCTCCTTTAGCATCTCGTAATTTTCTTCATGTGTTGTTAGTTTTCAGTATTTTAAATAACAATATATTTAAGTGTAGATTTCTTTGCAAACTTTCAGAATTTAGAGGTTTCTTGAATTTCATTTTTCCGCACTGTTCTGTTGCTGAGACTCCAATTATATGCTTGACCACTGCAACTGCTCTATTTCTTAGCTCCTCTTTCTAGTTTCCATAATCCTTATTTTATTTTAGATATTTGCTTTAAGCAAACAGTTAGTTTACTAAGTCTCTGTCCAATAATGTACAAACCATCCTTGGAAGTCTTCATCTATTATTATTATTATTATTATTATTATTATTATTATTAGGCTGAGGATGAGGTCATCATCTTAACTACCGTATCCCTCAGTTCTAAAATTTCCATTTATCTCTATTAATAGTTTGCAATTCTTTAGACACCAGCCCCTTCCTGTTAGTCAGTGTCATCTGAGGGCTGCAGAGGGAGGAATAAGAAGCCACTTTCTGTGAGTCGGCATCATGGGGAAGGCAACCAGCTGCCAGCCCCTCCCAGCGGTGCGTGAGCTGGGCAAGAAGAGCCAAAGTTCCCCAGCTCCTCACCCCTAACTGCACAAGTGACTGGCTGATCCGGAGAAACACAGGCTGAGATGATAGCTATTGAAGTAAAATACAACTTAATGCTTGTAGTGTTTAGTGTTTCATTGATTCTGCAGGCCTAAAGCCGCTAATCTGATCATCTATTCAGAGGATAACGATGTGCCATGTAGCATCTACTGGGGAGCTCCTTCTGAAGGTGGTAGCCATTGTTAATTCCCGATCATCTTGTTTTAAAGTCCTGTATCATTTTCATTGTTTTGTTTGGTTGAGTTTTTATTCTGTTTTGTCTTGTTTGATTTTATGGTGGCACGGACAGCTATTTCAAAGATAACAAGATTTACTACTTTGGATTTACTATTATCTTGATTTGAGGTCCTGTATTGCATTCATTGCTTTTGTTTTTATTGGTTCTGCTCTGTTCAGTTTTGTTTGATTTTATTCTATCTGTGAAGGTATGGGCAGATTTATTTCTTCCTTTTCAGTTTACATGCCTTCATTTGCTTCTTGTCTGTTTTGAAATTTCATTGAGACTTTCAGCTGAAGTTGAGGTAATGGATACCCTTGCCTTGTTTTTGATCTTAGGGAGAACACATTGAATTTTCACCATTTCTTTTTGTTTGTTTGTTTTGATGCTCTGTATCAGGCTGAAGAAGTTCCTTTTTTTTTCCTAGTTAGCTGAGATTTTTTTAAATTGAGGAATAGATGCTGTGTTTGGCCAAATGTTTTTGCTGTATCAACTGACATGATCATATGGCCGTTTTCTCTTCGACAATTAACATGGTAGACTGACTCCTGAACTGCCTCCCCGGGATAAACCCCTCTCTCCCATATTGTTGGATTTGAATTGTTGGTATTTTACTGAGAAATTCCTTTTATGTTAATGAAATAATGGTCTATTATTCTTTCTTGAAGTACTACATCTAGTTTTAAATCAATGTAATGTTGGTCATTTAAATAATTTGGCAAGTGTTCCTTCTTTTTCCATTTTCCAGAAGAGAGTTTGTAGGATTGGTATCTTTTTAAAATATTTGGTAGATTGGCAGTGAAACTGACATAGGGCAAATAAATGTAACTCCCAACCTGCTAGACGTCAGATATGCCAAGCACATGTTCCCCAAAACTGAAGAATGAATTTTAAGGAACAACAGAGGTTAAGAGTAGGAAATATTTATGAAGAGACAGTTTCCGAGAGACAGGTGACCCAAAAAATGAGTTTCCATGGACGCCACTATATAGAGAAAGTTTTACAGAGCAAAATCATGAGGCGGACGAGCAGGATATAATGTGGGATAAAACTATGATCAACCAGTAAGTGTGTAAGTTTAATTGCTCAAGTAATATTAATCCAATTGGGAAGCAGGTTATGTAGCAAATGTATATGGAAACAAGGGCCTTTTCAGAAGAGATGAATCAGGGGGCTTAGTCACCCACCAGGCTGAGGGATATAAATTTATTATTTTTTGGTGGAAGGGCATGTAGGCCTGGTCATTTTGTCATCTCGAGTCCTGGCCTCTAACAGACGTGCTCTAGCCACGGCTGTAATGTGTTTTTATCCTCTGAATGACTGACTCCTCTGAGGGCCCAGCCCTGTCTGACTGACTGTCACATTTTTACCGAGCTTAGCTGTCCATAATATTCCCCCTTCTGAAGAGGTACCCGACTGCCTTGAGAGGGGCAGTGGCTATTTTGGCTACTTCCAGCTAAAGGGAGTCATAGTCATAATCGGCAGTCAGAGATACTCCTTAGAGGGTCTATCTAAAGGCCCGAGATAGATGCCAGGCATTTTTGTCTTAGGTAGACATAGAGCTTTAAGTCTGGAGGGGGGAGGAGGCCAAAGAAATAGTTACGTTTGTGTTAAATAATAAGATCAACAAGGCTATTAGGAATTTAACCAAAAAATGCTTCCACCAGGAAGAGCCAGTAATAGCCTTACACAAAGAGGGTAAGAAGGCCTAGGGAACTTTAGAATCTGACATGAAATTAACCTGTTATTTAATACTTTGAATAGCCATCAAGATATTAGAACATTTAGCTTTTATACACAACATTTAGCTTTTATAATTGCACAAGTATCTCCTTGTGCTGCTCTTAAGATTGTCTAATGCCATCTGGTACTGGAGGGCAGCTTGTCTCATTAATTTTAATTTTTTATTTAGGAGAGAGACCAGTGGAGGTCATTTGAGGCCCATTGAGTACCATCAGTCAAGGCCCAGATGTGTTGTATGACATCTTCTAATCTTAGGGAAGGGACAAATAGAAGCCAAATGATCACACCCGCAAAACACACTTTTAGACCATCGATGCTATAGATGGGTTAAGACTGTAGGTTGGTTGTTATTTTTGACAGTTTTGTCTTGTAACCACTTCTGTGTCAGTGTGCATCTATCTAAGGGGTAGTTGGGGCCACAAATTAGTTCCATAGGACCAATAAGTGCCACTGGGTTTTTCATCTAATTTTAGGCTGACTAAACCAGTTTGTTGTGAACCACTCTTTGACCTGTAAAGTTATGTGTGTATATATTGTTTGGGGGTGTCTATCTCAAGTAGATTTAGGCCAATGAGAAGTGATTTTTTTCATTTGTTTTGTTGTTTTGAACATAAAGGGACTTTTTTTTTATTAAGTTGTCTTATGGCTGGAGTTAACCACATATAATCTCTCATATTGAAAGCAGCCATCTTTATGATTGTTGGCTCTCAGGATAGGACCCTTAGTTTTATTTAATAGGAGTAACATTTAATGGTTTTACTAGAGTCTGCAGAGAGGCCTTAGTGGCATCTTTAGAAAAAATTTGATTATATCTGGGGTCATTAAGGGGGTTGTTTATAGGCCACTTAGCTACTGTGTAACTTTGGGTTAAACTATGAACTAATGAACGTTTTTGTGTCTTATCGATAGAAAGAGTAACTTGTTTGAATCATCTCTTTGAAGTGGGGACACCTACCAAGGCCATCTTAATGTACTCGACAAAGGGAGCAAGCCACATGTCTCACAAGATGTTCACTGTAAGGACTGTGCATATTTTTAGGTCCACACTAGAATTGTACTTGCCTTTAAGTGGTAATCAGTAAAAGGGCTAAGAGTAATATTGTGGATTATTTATCTGAAGATTTTTTAAACAACAATTTTAAGTCTTTCAGGGGATTATGAGTATTGGGATGGTGGTCCACACTGAGCAACAGTCTGGTTTTCAGGGCGAGAGTCAGGTGTGGTGTATCTAGGAGTCTTCACAGCCTTAGGGTTAGCTAAGGTCATGAACAGGATCGTGGTGTGCGGTCCTTTTCAAGCTGGTCTTAAGGAAAGAGATGAGGAGGAAGGAGATTTTGTCAGTATTAAATCTCTAGGTGGAATATGAAGTTTTTTAGATTGAGCTTTTGTTAGCTGTTGACGAGTCTGCTGGAATTTAACCAATGAGACAGCAACTTTTCATAAGGGCCCTGTTTTTCTATCAAAGAGAGAATCATTAGTGAGAAAAGGGCATCTAGAAAGCATTTTAAATGGACTGAGGCCTAGGATTTGAAGTGTATTTTTTATTTTACTAAGAGCTAAAGGTAATAAGTGAGGCCACTGGAGCCATTTTGTAAAGATTCCCCTTCAGAGTCTCATTTATTTTTTAATCTTTTTTGATAATTGTGGCTTCTGTATATAATGAGGGGGATAAGAGAATGTCATGCCTGAGACATACTGTGTGACTGTTGCTTTAAAAGAAGGCTCCTTGTCATTGAAAGCTCATGGGAAGTCTAAATCAGCGGATGATTTTTTTGGGGGGGTACTGGGGATCGAATTCACAACCTTGTGCTTGCCAGGCAGGTGCTTATGCTGTTGAGCTAAATCCCTGGCCCCAGGGGGCAATTTTTGAGACCAAAACCTTTATCACTTTTTGTGGGGTTTTTGTTTGTTTTATAAGGTAAGGTCTCACTCTGGTTTGTGAAATTATCTACCCAGACCAGTAGGTATTAGAGCCCTTTATTCACTGGCATATGAGTAAAACTGAGCTGTTGATCTTTTTAGAGCGTTTATCATGATTTTGTATACTTGGAGGGGCTGTGGTCTGGTTGAGAGGATCAGTTTTTTTTTTGTTCTGTTTTGTTTTGTTTTGCTTGGCAGAGTTCACATATCTTAACTATTGTACTGTCTGAGAAAGTCTCTGCTTTATGAATAACTTTTGAGGCCATCTGGGGGTCATATCTCTCCCGAGTCAAAGGTTTGATGTAAAGACTTAATAATTTTTTTCTTCACTAGCACCAGGAAGGAACAATCTACCATTCTCTGATGGTAACCATCTTGATCATCTTGATGAGAAGAACTGACATTTGACTTATGTCTGAGAATATATGGGTTGAGTATGATTAAGGGTCACTCAGTAGATCAAGGGGACTTAAAAGGAGGGGAGCCCTCAAGCAGCTTTTCTTTTTTCTTTTTCTTTTTTGCAGCTGGGTTAGCCAGTTCATTATCTTGAGATACTTTGTTAAGTCTTTTTGATGTTCTCTATAGTGAATTACCATCACTTTGGAGGGCATAGAAATAGGATAAATCTATGATATTTTATGGAAGAACTATTGGCCACTAGGTAATAGTTTTACATATGGTTGTGTGAGCACACAACACTAGGAAATACACTCCCAATCAGTGCAAATGTTGATTTTTTTTTGTCCTTTATTGAGTTGAAAGTCCTGGTCAGAGCTATAAGTTTTGTTAGCTAAGCACTAGTCCCAGGGGTAGGTGAAGAACTTTTAAGTGCTTGATGTAGTTATTATTGTTTGTTTGGGTTTTTTTTTGTCTCACTTTTTAGGAAGGAATGGTCATCAGAGAAGAGGGTCAAATCAGGATTAGTAAAGGTTGTGTCTAACAAGTTTTTTGATTGTATATGTGTTGGAGAATTATGTTTGTAGTCTTTTTTTAGCTTTAATTTTTTTTTCTTTTTGGTAGAAAAGCAGCAAGCTTTAAGAGGAACATATCTTTATTTGAGTCGTTGGTCCTTTTAGAAGCAGATCCTGGTGTTTAAGACATCAGTTGTCTGATAGGCATAGGGTCTCTTTGGAAGAACGAAGGCTTGCCACTTTGCGAGGTGTATATACGGTGAGACCTTAGTCTAAAGGCAGCTTCGATGCCTCTGGCATACAGGCCATCCCTTTCTATAATGTCTAATTTGTGACTTAGATACCCTACAGGCTGATGACTAGGTCTTTGATCTTGCATAAGCACTCTCAAAGCCATGCCCTGCCTTTTATCAATATATAAATTGAAACCAGGTCCTGCTGGAAACATTTGTTTAAGCTTTTCAAATATACTTTGGGAATCAGGATCCCAGGTTAAAATATGGTTATCTGCCTTTTGGTGGTTTTTTTTTTTAATAAACTGATAAAAGGGATCATGTGACATCATCATATCTTGTTATCTAAAGCCTATGAATTTAGGAATTTACTTAGCTATTTTAGGGCCTTGGGCTGCATAAAGGAAAGTATTGGTTTTATTGTCTCTTTTCTCAGCCTTTGGGTTCTCTCAGCTATGATAAGGTCCAAATATTTTACCTCAAGGGTGTATATAAAATGGTACCTTAGACCTAGAGCTTATAACCTCTGCCTGATACAAAATTGAATGTGGTGCCCTGGCTAGAAAGCTCTTCTGAAGGGGCATATAACATCCCTATATTGTATGTAGGACTGTGACTTGGCAAAATTTGAAACATGACAAGTTGTGAGGAGAATACTTGTCCAATAAGATGAGAGCTTCTCTGAACCCTTAAGGAAGCACAGTCTAAGTCAGTTGAGAAGCTTGGTCATTAAGATTTTTAAAGGCAAAGAGAAACTTAGAATTTGTATGTAAAAGAATACCAAAAAAGGCATAGTTTAAAGCTAATACTGAAAACCCACCAGCATCTTTTGGAGCTGAAGGAAGCAGGGTGTATGTGTTAGGTACCATGGGGTAAACTGGCACTATTGGCTCATTGACCAATTTAAGGCCCTATACCAACCTGTACTCTTTATTGGGGTTTTTGAATTATGAAGAATGGAGTGTTGTGGGGAAAGTTACAGTGTGTAATATACCTTAAATTGTCATTTACAGTAAAACTTTAGGTCTCACAAGGCATTATCTGTGGTGAGGAAAAATAGTAGGGGTTTTGAGATGTATTTGTATCCATACTTCAGGATTTGTATTTGTCCCTATGAGGTAGGGGACAGTGTATATGACCTGGTGTATGTATACATTACAGCATGCAAGCAAAAAAAAGATGTCTCTCCCCAGGAGGAGAGCTAGACTTTTAGGCATAATTAAAGAGGAATGGGTGAAAAGAAACTCATCCCAGCCATGGCCTAAGGGTTTGGGGAAATAGTGCATCACCCCTCCTCTACAGACTCTTCTGACTGACGTATGATGGCTGGAAAGAAAGCCAGGGACAAGGGACACGAGCCAGTGTCCAGCAATACACTGATTTCTTCTCCCTCTATAATCGTGACCACCCGCAGCTCCTCTGTGGAGAGGACAGGCTGGCCAGAGGGAAAAGGCAGACAGTGCCCCGGGGCCCTTCGGTCTTCCTGGACCAGCAGGTAAGATGAGCCTGATCACTGGGATCTACCCATCTCAGGGGACAGTCTGACTTTTGGTGGTCACCTCTGCAATCACAGGAGGGCTCAGGGGGCTTCCGGTTACGATAGCCTGGCTTTCCGCAGCAGTGACAGGCAAGTTTAAATGCCGAGCTCTGCTTACAGCCCTGACAATCAGACTTAGAGTCTGTGATTTTCAAGGCTACAACCAAGGCAGCCTTGGTTTTTGTTGTTGTTGTTGTTTTGGTTTTTGTCTGTTTTTTTCCCTTGGTCTCCATTATAAAATACGGAGGAGGCAATTTTCCCTGAAGTATCAAGTGAGCTATCTGGGGCAAGTCATCTTTTGTAGCTTTTTTTTTAATATCTAAGGCTGAATGGGTGATAAATCTGTCTTTAAGAATAATCTGTCTTTCTACCAAATCAGGAGCCATGGAAATATATTTCATCAATGCTTCCTGTAAATGATCTGAGAAGGCAGTGGGGCTTTCATCTTTTCCTTGATGAATAGTTGACAATTTAAAATAATTGAAAGGCTTATTACTTTTCATCTGTCTTGGGCCTTTAAAAATATATCTGAGTATAAGCCATGGATGATTTTAAATGTGGCATTACTTTGATGCTATTTTAAATTTTAGAGTCACACTTTATTCTGATCAAGAATTTTTATCAAGATATTGTGCTTTTGTTTTCTAAAACTAATTTGTCATCACATTGTATAGAATCACAGTACTTATTTGGTAGAACTATTGGGAATGTGTAGACTTATGTTTGCTTCAAAAATAACAACTATTGACAAAATAATATTAAACCCAGTATTTGCTACCTCAGACACTTAATACTTACGGAGATCCATCCTACACTTACTACACTGAAGCTCTTGTTTCTTTGTTTGGTTTTTAGAATCACCCTCATTGTTGAAAGTAAGTGTACGCTTAGGGTACCAATATTAGCGGTCCAATAAGCATGTGATTATATTAAACTGGTGGTAGTGGTAAGATAATCTTGATTCTACTGGCAATCTTAGGTTTTCATAAATTTATAGGGAAGATAATTTTTCCTGCACTGATGAGGTTTCTTTTTGGTAAACGATTATCTTTCTAAAAGAAAAAAGCACAAAGGAGAAACTGAGATGTATATACATGTCTTCAAATGACCAGCCCTGTATGCATGAATACCATGTATCTTGCAATGAACAGAGTGGATGCTTTTCATTTTTCAATCTGAAGGAAAATACTTCCATGATGGGGAGGAATACATCTGAAGATGTTTCTTATTCTAATCTCTTGTCTGGTTGGTAGGCCAGTAGGGATCTTGTGGAGGGGCTGCTTGGACTCCAGTAGGAACCAGCTATTCCCCTGGCTGCCTGTCTTTTCACATTCTATAATTCATAATATGATATTCAGTAATACCAGCTTGTAATGCTGCATGTCTCTCTTTAGGAATCAATGGTTGATTTAAGATTAACATTGTGTCTTTTGAGCCTGGTTCATAGGTCTGAGTAAGTATCCTAAGGACCTTAATATACTTACTATGCAAATCAGGGGAACCCAGGCTCAGTAACAGTGTAGGAGGCTTTGACTAAGGTGGTCTTGGAAACCTGGTTCTTAGTGTCTGAAGGGCAAAGGGAGCCTCAGGCTCAGAAAAAGATGCATCCAATTGTGCCTTAAGGGTCAGAGGTATCTGGTTTTCTTGTGGATTATATTTATGTTTTGAGTACAAGTAAGAATTATTTCCTAGTGTAAAGCAAGTCTGAACATAAAATTAAACTTGAACATTTTTCCTCTCTCTTACAGTATTTTCCTCTTCTTTGCTGGGAAATGCTATCATAATCAATACTTGTCCCTGTATTCTATTTTGCCTCTGGGGGCAGACAGGCTATGTGGCAGTAAAGAAAACTATTAAGCAGTTTTTTCTCAATATGTGAGGCTCAAACAGTTTTCAGTGTTTAAGAATGTATTCTAAAGGAACAAGAAAAGTTGACATTGAGTTCCCCATCTGAAACACAACAGGAAAATAAGCATCTCCTTTAATCTCTACTTGGTTTTTATATCTTTTCAAGGTGTCCCCCAAGGTGACCTGCTCTAGGGCAGTAGGGCTATCAGGAGAGTGACCAGAAGATAGGTCAAGATAATCTAGCCACCCTTATCGACTTGTGCCCCCGGCTTCTCTGGAAACTCACATTTAAACTCTACAATGTGTTTCTAAAAGCACAAGGTATAATTGCATTTAGCTGTCACAGTCATGCTTAAAGAAGGAAACACTGCTTGCAAAATTAAACCAACAATCAAGAGACCTAAACAAATGCTTTTTTAATTCTTTGAAAGATAGTGAGGGGAAAAAATTAAAGGGCAAATTCGAAGTGGTTGGAGCACTTCCTAGCCTGTAAAAGAGATCAGAGGCAAGTATTGGCTCAGAAAAACCCTGTCCTAAGCCCTGTGTCAAATAAGTCCCCAAGACGGATGCTGTCGATTTAGTCAACCAGGCAATCTTGGCAGAAAGACAAGGCTAAGTTTTATTCGAAATCTATCCTAAAATTTTTATGTCGGTGTACTTGTAACACACAAAACTCACAGGTTAAAACCTGCACCATCATTCAGCAACCACAATTTACACAGAAACAAAGGTTCTTTCCTGTATTAGGCATTAGCAAATACTTTTTTTTTTATGGGCTTAACTTAAAAGCTTTTAGTTATTGGATAGGAGGGAAACATTGATACAGTCTAGGGTTCTTTCCTCTCTAATCTTTAGCAGATATGCCTCTAAAAGAGGAAAGTAAAAAGTGACAGGAAGAGGTAAGAAATGAGATCAGAAAAAGTAAGTCATTTCTTCTCATGCTCACGGTGAGTTACTGATACAACTTGGCCATGAGTCCATCATCTTCAGCCAGGAAGGGAGAGAATGAGGAATCTCAGGAGGTAAGATTGCCTCCTCACCAAGGGAAGATCAGACCAGAAAAGAAACCAAGGCAGAGCAGGCTCGACATTTCCCTCTATAGTGAAGAGCAGGGATCAGGCCAGACTGTCCCAGAGAAACCTGTCCTCCAAGTCTTAGGAATGGCTGCTGGCCTATTCCCTTCTAACTGACAGGTGGGCCCCTGTGGTTTATTAATAGCCATGTATATTTCCTAAATAGAAACAATTTCTGAAAAGACTCATTTTAAAGCATTTTATAAATTTATATTTTGGTTAGTTTCAAAGCTCATTTGGGGGAGCTCTAAAATTATTTTTCCTTAGCATTGTTGTCTAATAAGTCAAACAGTTCAAGCAAGGAGCACCAATAAATTCAGCAACTAGTAACTCCAAATGTAGCATATATAAAACAGGAATACAAGATCTTGCCTGTAACAATAAAATGTCTCATCAAAGAAACATCATAATTTCCCCATGTTTTCAACTTAAATTTATCATTTTAACAAAAAAATGTGTAAAAAAGAGTAGGCATAAAAATTTATAAAAGCAATTGACAAACAAGGATAGCAATTTCTGATTATCTAAACAAGTCACAATCCAGAAACAAAAGCAAACTTTACCTCTTTCTGATTATCTCGGTGGGACCTCCAAATGATATAGAAGAAATAAATGTACCTCCCACAAAACTAGATGTCAGATAGGCGAGTTTGCGTTCCCCTAAACAGAGGAATGATTAAGGAACAATGGAAATTAAGAGTAGGAAATATTTATTGAGAGATAGCTCCTGAGAGATAGGAAGGGACCCAAAAAATGGGTTGCCATGGACCCACCTTATAGAGAAAGTTTTATAGAGCAAAATCATGAAGTGGGTATAAAATCATGTGGGACAAAATTATAATTAACCTACATGATTACAAGTTTAGGCGCTTAGGGGAAACAGGTAACATAGCAAGTATATATGTAAAATACGAGGACTATTTTAAGAGGAGATGAATCAAGGGGTTTTAGCACCCACCAGGGTGACTGATGTTACTGTAAGGTTACTGGGAGGGGCAGGTCAGCCTGCTCATTTGGTCTCTATCTTGAGGGCTGGCCTCTAACAGATGTGGCTCTGGCCACAGCTGTAATATTTCTATCTTCTCTACTGACTTCTTGAGGGCCCAGCCCTGTCTGTCTTCCTGTATTTTTACCTAGCTTAGCTGTCTATAGTAACACTATCTGGACCTACAGAACTCTTTTGAGGGGTTCAATCTTTTCAAACTATTCAGGTTATCTATTCTATCTTAAATGAGTTTTAGTATTAGTTTTTGGCTTTTGAGGAAGTAGTTCCTTTCATATGAACTTTCTAATTTATATCTGTAGGCTTGTTCATAATATTCCAGTAATATCTTTTTAACCTTTATCTAGTGATATATTTTTTTATTCCTGATGTTGGTGTTGTTTTTTCCTTCATGTCATCCTTGTTAGAGGTTTATAATTCTACTAGCTTCCCCCCCCACACAAAGAACCAACTATTGGCTTCATCAGTTTTACCTATTTTTGTTTTAAATTTTATTGATTTCTGCTTTTTATTTTCATCACTCTCCTTGCTTTTGACTGACTTTAATTTTTCTTGCTCCATAAAGTGAAAGGGTGAATTATTCATCTCTTTTCTCATCTAAGCAGTTATTGCTATAAATACTGTACTTAGGCTTTACTTTAGCTACATCTTACAAATTTTAATGCATTATATTTTCATGTTCATTCAACAATATATTAAAATTTTCTTTGGGACTGTTTCTTTCATCCACAGGTAATTTAGAAGTGTTATATAATTACTGATTACATTTGATCTGAGAACATAGTTCATATAGAGTCAGTTCACTTGAATTTGTTAGGTTTTGTTTTATAACCCAGAATATGGTAACTGCCTATACATACTGGAAATAAAAGCGTGCCCTTTGATGTTGAATGTTCTATAAATACTGGGCAAGTCAGTTATTCCTACTGTTCAGCTCTTCAGTACCCTTGCAGGTTTTCTTCTGTTTTATCTGTTACTGAAAGGGGAATGTTGAAGTCTCCATTTACAGTCGTGGGGTGTCTACCTCTGCTTTGGGGCCTGGCAGTTTGAAGCTGTCACTGAGTGCCTACACATTTATGACTGCTAGTTTTTTTTTAACTAATCCTCTCATGAATATGTAATTATCTCTTTTTAACCCTGCTACTTTTCTTTGCTCTGAAGCCTATTTTGTTTGAAATAAAAATAGCCACTTCAGCATTCTTTCGTGGTGCATTTCCATGGTCTGTTTTTTCCCATCCTCCTTCTTTTAGTCTACCTGTATCATCTATTTGAAGTGTCTAGAAGACAGCCTAAACTCAGCTCACTTTGTTGGGTATTTAGAATGAGTCTCATAATCTGTCTTGTAGATGATAGATAAGACTTTCATAACCTTCATTTGTAAGTTTAAAGGCTATAATTTTGCTTGTTCTCTGAGGTTGTTTTGCCCAGTTTCTAGATTTTTTAAAAAATCCTCTTTTTCTCTTTATTTGCCTTCTCTTTTTTCAATTAGTTCATCTTACTTTATCTCTTCTGATTTTTGACTATATCTCTTTGAACAATTCTTTTAGTAGTTGCTCCAGGAATTATAAAACACATACTCAACTTTCCACTCTACTTAGAGTTGGTGATCACCACTTCAGCTGGAATGTGGGACACACGTGGGTCACTTTATCTGCTTTATGAGAGTTGTGTTATATATTATACTTACATTGAACTTACATGCATAGAAAGATCATTGGATGTTACAGTTTTTAAATTTCAACTGCCAGACATGTTTCAGAGAACTTGGAAGAACAACAGTCTACTATATTCACCAGATATTTGCTATCACTTCCTTTACCGTTGATGTTAAGTTACATTCTGGTATCATTTGCCTTTTATCTGAAAATATTTAATGATGCTTCTAGAATGGGGGTCTGGCTGCAAATTCTCTTAGTTTCTTTTATGTGAGAATGGCATCATTTCCATTTCATTCCTAAAGGACATTTTCCCTGAAAACAGAATTTTGGGCTGTTGGTTCTTTCAGCACTTTGTAAATGCTTCCTTCTGGACTTCATGGTTTCTGGTAAGAAATCCGCAGTCATATGAATCACTGTTCCTTCCAAGCAATGCATGGCTGCTTCTGTAATTTGTTCTTTGTCTTTAGTGTTCAGCAGTGATAACATCATATAGCCATGAATTTCTTTGGTTTAATCTATTTGAGGTTTGCTTTGTTTCATAAATCTAGACGCACATGCCTTTCCCTAAACTTGGGAGGTATTCAGCTTGATTCTTCAAATGTTCTTTAACACCACACTTTTCCCTTTCCTTCTGGAACTGTGACACAAATGTTAGACTCTGTTATTTGCTCTCAAAACTCTGCTCATTTTTTTCTTACCTTTCTTCCCTATTTTCCAGTTGGATACTTTCAGGTATTTTAATTTTCAGTGTTAAAATTCCCATTTGTTTTTTTAATTTGAAACGTCTATTTCTTGGTTGACTCCTCCCACTTTAACATTTGTTTCAAGAGTGTTTGTGATTGTTTGCTCAGGTGCATCAGGTAAAAGCTGCTTAAAGTTCTTGTCAGATCATCCCAACATCTATGTCATCTTATTGGCTCTGTCTATGTAAGTTGGTACTTGCATAGCTTTTCACTTGTCCAGTAGTTTTGGATTGTATTCTGAACAGCTTAAATGATAATATGAAACTTCCAGTGTTATTTACATCCTATAGCAAATGTTGGTATTTTTGCTTTAGCAGCCAGTCTACTTGGTCAGGTGCAGGCTGCCTTCTCTGGGCTTGTGGTTACAGGCTGGCTCTAGTTACAAGGTTTTCAATGCTTTTGCAGGGCTAACCTGACCTGAAGCTGGTGTATGCCATTTAGAGGCCAGTGCTGAACCTGCACGGGATTTATTGTTACCTCACTAATGCTTCTCCAAGGCTTTTCTCGGCTAATTTGGATCAGTTTCATCCGCTCACAGGTTGGCATGTACCCAGAAGTTCATCCGCTCACAGGTTGGCGTGTACCCAGCGATGGGGCTGCTCCCCGCAACTGCTCCCGTTCTCTGTCCTCCCTGGTATTGCCTGGTTCCTACCAACTTCCTGTTCTGAACCTCTGGCCAGAAACCACTCAATTCCAAGGCTGAGCCAAGCAGGGCCAGGTAGGAAAGAGGGAAAAAGCAATAGACTTGGGGTCTGCTCTCAGGCCCCACTTACACAGCTGCCTCCCTCAGGCTCTGGTTATGCCCTGCAGCTCACAGACTTATCTACAGGCAGGCGCACAGAGGGGCAGCTCTCAGCGAGGAGGCCTATCCTGGTTTGTGAGCTGCAACTAGAAGCTCTCCTGGAGCCCTCTCTATGGGCTTATGGGGCTATGGGCATCCAGAGCTCAAATCTGGTCCAAAGACTCCACTAGGCTCAGGCTGGGCCACAATGCAAGACAAGACACTGAACTCGCTGCTGGTTCAGTGGAACTCTGAATTCTGGTGGCTTCCTCCATGTTCCTGCTGCTAATATTTTTCTGAGTACTCAGCTATGTGACACTGCTTCCAGGATTTATAGCACAGCTCAGTGACAAAGCTGACATGTGCATTTACTCCAGCTTATTCAGAACCCAGCTCTTTGCCCAGGGCTTGCTCTATTGTGTGCCAGATACTATACTAAGAAATCTGTCTCTACTGCCACATGAAACCCAAAACAAGGTTCCCTTCCTGCAGGAGGGACCTCTGCACTCCTGGCAGAAGAGGGGCTGAAGCGCCTTGCTGTAGGCCTGTCTCCTCCAGGGGATACTGCCTGCTACTACACAGCTTTGGCAAGGCCACCCTGGACTCTACACCCCTTCTGTCTTCCTAGCGAGGCAGCAGAAGCCATTGTCGGCCTCTCCTGTAGAAACGGGAGACTCCCCCAGGAGCAGGGGTGCAGACCGAGAGTCCATCCTTAGCCTCTGATCAGGCCTGGTAAGTCTTCCCTAGCTTCGCGTTACCCACGCCTCTGAGCAGGTGATTCCTGAAACCTGTTGAACTTCTGCGATTGTGCCCAGCGGGGGCGGAATCCAACTAACACACCTGCCACCCAGTTTTCTTTCCTCCTTTTTCTTTTCTTATTCTGTTTTTCTTCCCTCTCCTTCCACAGATAAAGATGCAGGCTGTGAAAGGCTTCCAGAGATCACTGGTGTGTAGGGGTAGGAAGACAGTTTAATCCTGTGCGTTTAAAGTCCTGCTGTGCCGCCCCTTGGACCCTCTGCCACACGAACACTTACCTTGATTTTTAAAGGACTTTTCTTGTACCTGTTTCTTGACACCCGATAATCAAGAGGTGATACAGCAACACATTCTCATTTTACAAGTGAGTCTCTCCGACAGGGTGCTGGTCCCTGACTCCGCAGGGCAGCGGGGCTCACGCGCTTGACCAGAGGGCAGCTTGGCCTAGTGTGCAGCCTCACTGGGGTTGCTCTCACAGCCCGACCCTGACCTTTCCCCCAAGTACAGCACCATCAAAGTGCAGTGCAGGTCACTGCAAACACAGGATAGGAAACCAAAATTGATTTATAATATTCTTTGTATTATACCATAATGGTAGGCCAAGCTACTTAAGTAGCAACTTTTCCTGGCAAGTGAAAGGAAAGTTAAATCTTGCATTAGCTCCAACGACTACTTTCAGCCTCTCAAAGAACCACAAAAATCAAGACTTAGCCACCAGCCCAGGACAAGCACACCGTGGTTGTCTGTGGGGACAAAGAGGGGCACCAGTGCTGATCAGCGACACAGGCTGCAGCCAGTGCAGATGGTTTAAAATCAGGTGGCCCCGGAATGGAGAGGGTCGTCAGTGCCCCACACACATCCACAGCAGCCCGCACAGGACATGTTCACACAGTGTACTGACGAGTGCCAAGGCCAGGGCGCAGCTGTCACCAGGCAGGCAGAAGGGCAGAGACCCAGTGGCTCACACGCGCCTCCCCATAGGGTGTCTGGAGCCAATGCTGCCTGCACCCGACTGACCCAGGGGAGAGCAGAGGCAGGGACGCAGCCCTGCAGGTGGCTCCGAATTTGAAACGTAAGCATGGGACAGTCACTGCACGGCACCCGGGACCTGGGGCACAGCACAGAGGCATGGCAGGAGCCCGCTGGGTTCCTAGAGAGCAGACTAGGGGAGGAGCACTCTGGGACTCCTACCTTGGCTGACTTCTGGTTTCAGGGAGCTGACAGGAAGTGGGGGCGATGGCTCAGGGACATCAGCTGCTGGGTGTTCGGCCACTGGACAGATGATAAACCACCTCTTGCCCGTGTGCAGCACTGACAAGCAGAGAACACAGCATGCTGAGGGAGAGCGAGTGTCTCTGGACCAGAGATGCCTGCCACTGCACCAGACCCACATGGGGCCCAGGGAACCTGTCTGTGCCCATGGGGGCTCCTCCAGAGAAACTCGGGCAGGGAAGCCTCGTTCCCACCATCATCCTAAACAGTGACCTCTGGACACAGGGGGCCCCTGTCGCAGGGGAGCCCCGTTTGCTCCTCTCTCTGGCAGTGATGATGGGTGGACAGCCACCCAGTGGCATCTCCCTGGCATCCCAGGACCTTCAGGAGTACCCAGCTCGCATTCAGTTCCCGAGACACCTGCGGAACCAGTCGTGGAGGTAGAGACGCCAGGGAGGCGGAGCCCCTCCTCTCTAGGCTCCTGCAGCCTGGGGAGTGTACAGAACAGAGCCCAATGCTGGGCACGAGGGGGCTTCTGGCTGTGGGGCAGAGGCAGGACACAGGGAATGACTTCCCTGAGTGCGGTGCCTGCTGTGATGGGGCTGCAGACTCACCGTTCTGCTGGTACACAGGAGCGTTTGCTGGGGACTGTCTGCCCTCCTGGAGGACACAAAAGATTGGGAAGTCAGCAACACCTGCCTGTCCACAGCTTCCTGCCCCCTGCCCTCTCCCAGGAACCTGGGCTCTCACCTCCCCCTCCACCAGACCGCAGGTGCCCAGGGGCGGCGGACTGGTCCCTGTGTCGGAGCCCCGGTCAACATCAGTGTCCTCACTGAGCATGTCCTCTGCCTTGTCCATGACGTCCTTCATCTGCTCAATGAAGGTCTCGCGCTCGGCTGGCAGGATGAAGTCATGTTCCACCTACAAGGGGACGTGGGCGGCCAGTGACAACCTGCCCAGGGCCACAGCAGTGCTGGGGCTCTATTGGGAATGTAGGAATCTCTGTCCCCTTGTCCTAGGCCCCAGAAGAAGACAGGAACCAGGGGTCCCACAGGAGGACAGTCCCAGGGCAGACAAGAGCGGCTAAAACAGTGAAGGCCACTTGGAGAGGGAGCCCACATGGCGCTGTCCTGGCCTGAGAACACGCCTGTCACGGACACTCCGGCCACAGGCAGGCAGGGTATGGGTGCACAGGCTGAGGGCCAGGAGGTGAGAAGGCAGTCTGTGCAAGCACAGGAGAGCGTGCAGGGCCATAAGGCCACGTGAGGCAGCCACCGGCTGCTTCTCCACGCCCAGCCTCGGGCTCAGACCTGCAGCTTTGGCCCAGGCACACAGGTGAGCCTGGCTTGGTGTTCAGTGAGCAGCCTTGCAGGGGCTCTTGGCACCTCCTGGGAGTTTCCTGTCTGGACACTCAGGTTGGCAGACACTGCCAGTTCAAGCCAGAGGCGCTGTCCTGAACCCCATGCCTAGCCGCCCCCAGAGAGTCCTATGACCAGCTTTCCCACAAAGGGTCACCATCCATGAGACTTCCCCCATGGCCCAGGCTCTTCTCAGAGCTGAGCCCAGAGCATATCTCCAAAGTCAAGTGGGTCCAGGGTGGCCTGATGCTTGGTGGCAAAGGCTGCCTGGGCCCACAGCCAGGGCCTGGCCTTGCTCCTGTCCCATTGTGTAGCACTGCCCATGCCACGGCCTCTCCCTCTGTCCCTCAGACCCTGACATCCACACAGGCGGCTGTCCCTCCCCCAAGCAGCATCTACTCCTACCAGCTACAGTCAAGGGCTCCTCACAAACACACCACTCGCACCTAAGAGGACTGTCTGCCACCCCTCACCCAGCCCCAGGGGCAGCACGGCAGCCCAGGCCTTGGCAGGTGAGGGGAGGCAGAAGGAGGACTCACACCTCAGTGTGGACACTGCAGCATCCATGCCAGGACACGGTCACTGCCCCAGTTCTCACATGAACACACAGCTCCCCGGCTCTTCCTGTGCTCTGCCAGTTAGGCAGACGGGAGGTGGTGTGACTCAGAAAGCCATACAAAGACCTCAGGAGACCTGTCCCCTTGCCTAGTGGGGTCCAGTCTCTGACCCTGGCCCTTGCCTCGCACCCATCTGTCCAGACTTCTTCAAGGACAGGTCCACCTGCCACTTGTACGCTGGCTGTGGAGTTCACGGAGTCCCACGCACTCTCAGACAGGGGGCTGCCTAGCACTGGATCCACAAGTCACTGGTTGATCAAGTGTGGCACAGGAGTGTGACAGTGTGTAAGGGGAACATGCCCGAGCCACCTTCGAGGCCGTGCGTGAGAATACACGCCATGCTCCAACGCCACACGACACTGAACCATGGTCCCTTAGCTCCTCCTGCTGACTTTGTATTTCTTTTTAAAGAAATTCAAATTAGTTTCAAATTAACATAGAGAAAACCTAAAAATATAGGGTGCAAGTCCCACCTGGAATGAATGCCAAGTTAATCCAAACGGCCATAGTTGCCCCCTCTACTGCAGGGTTGGCAGGTAACCCAAAGCCCAGCCAAGCCACTGGGGACAGCGCGCTGAGAAGTCCTGGCCCTCACCCAGGAGGGGGCTCAGGAGTGGCAGGGCTCACCAGAAGAGCACCTGCTCCACCAGCCAACCCCGTCCTGCCGCTCAGGCTCCCGTCCCCAGGGCCGGGGTGGGAAGGGGCGTGAGGATGAGGCTGTGTGCGGGTGCAGGTGGGGCAGTGTGATGAACCAAATTTGTGTATTTTTATCCTGCCGACTTGCAAAGGTGTAAAAGATCACTATGCTTAAAACGCCACATTCAAATCCATTGCACAGCACATGAAAGCAAAAAGAAGAAAGAGGAGCAGCGGGGCAGTGGGCATAGAAACGAGAAGAGGCCAAAGTTTCCAAAGCTCAACACCAAATGATCACCGCCACACAGGGACAGGGTACGAGTGCACAAAGGTGCTAAAAACGGGCAACTGTGGACACACAGTTGTGGTGCTGGGCAGCGGGCAGGAGGGGCACCCACTGGATGGGTGGGCGGGTGGCAGGCAGAGGCCGGGGCTTGGGTTACAGGCATTTGCTCTCTGATGGCCCCTGACATGTGAACACACAGGCACACACGGAGCCATACAAGGTACATGCTAGAAGCTCAGGAAGACGAGAGAAGAGACGCTGTAGGTTCTTGGGACCAGCAGCCTTGCGAGGGCCCTGGCCCGACCCTAGCCAGGCACCTCCCACCTCTCCCTGCTGGCCCTCTCCCAGCTGCCACAGCCACTCAGACTCCTCCCAGCCCCTTGGACATCAGAGCATCTGTTCTGCCCTTTTCTGAGGGCTCAGCAGTGGGCTTCCCTCCACCATGGAGACTCTGACGTCACTCCTGAAAGACCCCGAGTGTCAGCTGTGAAGACACCTGTGCCAGGGGAAGCTGGAGGGCAGAGCTGCCAGAGACACCACCGCAGGCCCAGGAGGGTCCCCTGTGGCAGGAGAGGGTGGGCAGCCCGGCTCACACCTGCAGGAGTGTGTGGGG
Source organism: Hydrochoerus hydrochaeris (assembly GCA_004027455.1). NCBI lineage: Eukaryota > Metazoa > Chordata > Mammalia > Rodentia > Hydrochaeridae > Hydrochoerus > Hydrochoerus hydrochaeris. The sequence continues at coordinate 114,281 of PVLA01003050.1, forward strand.
CACGCCGCGCAGCTCCTCCGCCACCTGCCCACCCCGCAGGCTTGGCCACGCGGTGTTCCCTTCATCTTCCTCCGCCACAAACACATAGCCACTCCTGGCCATGAGCCACACTTCCCAGCCTGCCCTGGCCCTGCGGAGCTGGGCTGTACACTTCCCCACCGAGGGTCCCTGTGAAGTTCACAATCATCTCTTCTTTAACACGGCAGGGGCCATGTCCTGCATGTGGCTCCAGGAAGGGCCCGTTGGAGGAGTCTGTGGCACAGACACTGAGGCATGGAACTGTCCTGGGGTAACCGCCGGGGCCTCCCCGCGAAACTCGCTTCAGAGTGTCAGGCAGCGAGGTTTGGGGTGCTGGGGACACAGGCTGAGGTGCAGCTCTCTGCTGACTCCAGACCTGGACTGTAAAGGGCAGCAGCCACCAGCACACGGGGCCATTCAACTACCAAATTAAGTTAAAGTGTGTATTTTGTTCCTAGTTGTCTAGTTCTGCTCACTGCACGTGGGCCTCTGTGAGGTCTTGGGCGACAGCGCTGGCCAGGGACACCAGCTGCTTCCTGAGGACACAAAGTCCTGACTTCCCCTCACTTGTCAACAGTGTGTGCAAAGAGTGTCATCCCAGGTAGTGGTCATGATGAGCCGGGGCCTGGGGAGTCCATTCCACTCTCTTTGTGTGCTCTCAGCTGGACGGTTTCTGAGGCCCAAGACCCCCGCTTCCAGCAGGGCCAGGTGCTGGGGACACAGCAGTATCCCCAAGAAGCACAGGCATGGAACAGAGGAACGTCTACACACGACAAGTTATCTGTGGCATGGTTTGTGCAGGCAGGGAAAGGCATTTCTGGACAATGGGGCAGCAGAACTGGGGAACGAAACCAGGAGCGCAGGGCTGGGGCTCCGCTACCCTGGGAGGTGGCAGGTTCTCATGGTTTGGATCTAAAAGTCTCCAGAGAGCCTCGTGCGTTTGGAAGCCATGGGACCACAGGATGCTGTGCTCGGCAACAGATTGGTCCACTGATGATTCCGGCAGCTGAGTGTGCTGTAGGAGCTGTGGCCTGACTGCATGGGCCACTGGAAGGCTGTGCTCCTGTCCCTGGCTCCCACTTCCCAGCTGCTATGGATGGGGCCACCCTGTTCTGCCATCTCTTCCACCATGACGTGCCTGCTGCAGAGCAGCCGCTCCTGGGCCAGGTCTTCTGAGAACAGTGGGCCGAAATAACCTCCTCTCTTTCAAGGCATGGGCAATGGGCATCCTGCCCAGCAGTGGGAAAGCGAGGAACACAGGGGCTCCAGGCAGGGACCAGAGGACACGAGCAGCTGGGACACTGCCGCACCCAGCTCCCATGTGCCACTGCCACAAGCTCCCTTCATTCTGAGGCACAGGGAGCATCGTGGGGTGCAGTCGTGGACCCATCCCCCAGGCTGCCCTCTGGTACCACTGCAGACCCAAACACCCACACACAGCCTGCTCCCCGCGCCTGCCCCAGGCACGCCCAGGACACCAGGAGGCAGCCTCACCACCACCATGCCAGCCTCACCATGTACGTGGCGATCTCGTCAGGCGCGTCCCCATCCAAGTCGAACTTGAAGGTCACCATCTTGTGGTTGTGCGTCTCCAGCTGGCACTCCACCATCTTGTCCCCCGTGTTGCACACCTACCGGGACGGGGGGCAGTCAGATCACGGAAGTCCCCACACCCCTGTGCCCGGACTGCGGCAGCTACTCACATTCAGGATGGTGAGCCGGGGCCGGCTGGTCCTCTCCTGCCGGGAACGGGCACGCGTGGACCTGCGGTGGTGTCTCCGGGCAGTCCTGCCCTCCAGCCTGCCCCCTCCAAAGGTGCCCTCGCAGCCATCACTCAGCTCTTTTCCAGAAGTGACTTCAGAGCCACCATAGCTAAGAAAACCGAGAATGTGGACAGCACCCATGGGTGACCAGCAAGTCTACTACGGACAGCCTGGCTGGGAGCAGTAAAGCCTCTGGGCCCTGAAGCCATGAACTGCAAAGCCAACCACCAGCTGGGAGAGGACCCCGGACTCCTTCCCTCCCTGCAGCACCTGTCCCGGGTGCATGGGGCATGCAGAAATGCAGGCTGTCCAGTTACTGGCTGTGTGACCTCAGCCCTCTCAGCCTCCTGACCAGAGACTTAGGTCTCACGCCTCAGTTTCCCCAGCTGTGCATCAGCAGCAGCAGCAATAGGAACACAGCAAGCTCTCAGGGCTGCTGGGAGGACCACAGCAGAGCCTGCAGTGTCCCAGCTCCCCAGGAGAGTAAGGGGACCGGGGTCACTTCCCACAACCGCTTTTACTGAGGACCAGACCACCTCCCAGACCACGGGGGAGTCAGCCTGGCCCAGCCCCTCCTAGCTCTGGGCAGCACACGTCCTGGGCACACAGACCCAGACCACAGCCAGGCAGCTAAAACAATCAAGGCTCGACCTTGGGAGAGGGTCCCTGAGGCTCCCCGGGTGAAGTCTGGAAAAGGTGGTGATGCTTGTTAGAAGCCTTGAGGGCATCAGGCAGATGGGCGGGATCTGAGCCACGGCAGGCGCCAGGCCTGGGCCTGCGTCTCCCACCCACACACCCCGCAGTCAGGCTGGCCCAGTACCTCTCACAGCTCTGGGGGGGGCCGGGAGGTTTGTCCTGCGAGGCCTGCTCCTGAAATAAAAAGCAGAGGACAGAGGACGGTCAGGCTCTCACTCGCTGCAGCACAGCGGCGGGTACGCTGGTACCTCACGGCCTCTGCAGACACTCTCTTCTGCTAGCAGCCAGGGGGCCGCCGCACACCAAGGTTTTCACTCTGTTCAAAGGCTGAGAGCCAAGCAGCTAGCTTCCTAAAGCTGAGGGCTGCTTCCTTTGCAAAACTGTTAACACACTTTGATCATCCCTGAAAGAGGACTCTTTGGTGGGTTTTGTGAAAAAGGCTTTCACAGGCTTTTGCTTCCTCTCCAAGGGCCAGCGTCCTCCAAACCCATTTATAAAACCTGCCGCTCCAGCTCGCTGTGGGCTTCCAATCAAAGAGAGCACAGCAGACAAGACGGCCCTGGCTGGCTGTCCAGGAGCACAGCCTCCTCATGGAGCCCCCTGCCCTCCAGAGCTGAGACCCACGGTCAGGGTGCAGACAGGGGACAAGAGCACACACCTCCTGGGCAGGTTCCACTGTCAGCTGGACCGCCGGGCAGGGACCAGGCATCGGGGGTCCGGCAGGCAGCGGTGGGTTTGCTGGCGGCAGCAGTGCGCTGGTTTGGGTGGGCACACTCTGAGGCGCTGCCACCAGTGTGGGGGTCAAGGAGCTGGGGAACTTAGGCAGCAGCTCAGGGGCACCAGGGGGCAGCCCATCCAGCAGGGGTGGGGAGAGGACAGCAGGCGGCAGGGGCACGGCAGGGACTGGGGCAGCAACATCCACAGCGTATGGAGGCGGGTGGCCCAGCAGGACCTGGGGGCGCAAGGGACAGGACGCAGGTTGGACACTGGGAGGTGGGGGAGACGCCTGCACTGAGAGGGACCGAGCCCAGGCACATCTGTGAGCACACGGGCCAGAGGCAGGGTGACATCTCTCCCAGCTCATGTGTTCCCTCCCTCAGGCCATGTCTGGCACACGGATGAGGAGAAGCGAATCGGGGTGAGCACCCCCAATCCCATCCACCTAAGGGATCTGTGCGGACAACCCCAGACCAGGACTGCACTCAAGAACTAGCTAAGTCCAGGTGCAAGGTCAGACTCTGGTAACACACGCTTAGGAGCCAACCCTGCTCCCCCGACCCCAGGGGTCTTCAGCACCCTGCCCCTGGATGGCCTCCTGGTCAGTTCCCAGCACATGACAGCTGTCCCTGGTCCCAAGAGACCCTGCAAGCGCTTGCTGACATCTCCTACACACCCCCACAGTGGCCTGGTGCTCAGGCTGGCACCCAGCTTGCGGGGCTCTCTGACAGCTCTACAGGGGTGGAGGGAAGATGAACAAGCAAGAAGGGTCCACTTGGGGCTAAGAAGGTTGAAAACTCAGAGCAAGAAGCCTGAGCCTCCCAAAGCTGGGGCCATGTCCCAGCCAAAGAGCTGCTGCAGCGAAGCGAAGCGAAGCAGATGTCAGGAGTGAGGCCCAGGGGCGAGGTGTTCAGGAGGGGGCCCATGGGCGGGGCTTTCCATGCAGAAGGCTGCGGGGTGAGGGGCTTCCTGGGTCGGAGGAGCCCGCATCAGCTCTTCCTCTCTCTCAGATTTGAGCAGAAAACCCTGAGGCCTCCCAAGGCAGGCAGACAGCCCTGTGCTCCAGGGGCCCTTTACAGTCTGCAGGCCCAGCACTAGGACAGACCCCAGGCCCTGCATGACTCCTTTCCAGCAGCAGCCCCTCACTCTGCCTCACTTCCTTTCTGTTAGGATTCGATTCCTCCTCGCCCTAACAAGGCACCCTGGGAGGGCCCAGCCCCAGACGCACACGAGCTCTGGGCCACACGAACAGCAGCTGTCGACCTCTGACCACTGTGGAGGCAGCCTCAGCCCTCAGCGTCCAATTCATCTCTTCACAAGACAAGATACCCAGGGCAGAGCTACCCTTACATGGCTCAGACCTGCCACTCAGTCCAGGGGCCGGGGGCAGCCCAGGCCTGGCGAAGGGAGCAACCGGGAGGCCTTCCATCCCGGGTTCTGTGGGTCTCCGGGCAGCAGGAGGCAGACCCAGGTCCCCACAGCAGCTTACCTGGCTCCCCGTGGCGGTGGCAGCTGGAGCCACTTGCTCGGGCAAGTGGGCAACACCAGGCATGAGGGGCTGAGTAGGTGCAAGCGTGGGCACAGGTGGCATCGTGGGCACAGGTGGCACTGTGGGCATGGGTGGCACCGTGGGCACGGGCGGCACCGTGGGCATGGGTGGTACCGTGGGCACAGGTGGTACGGGCTGTGGAGGGGGGCCCCGTATGCTCTGCACTGTGTGGTGGGGGGAAGGTGGGATGTCCCCGGGCGCCACCTGTGGGAAGGCCGCCGAGTATACTGGCTGTGCTGGGAGCTGGGCCGGGAGCTGGGCCGGAAGCTGAGCCACGCCGGGATGGATGGACAAGGCAGCCATGCCCTGTGGGGCCATGGCCAGCAGAGGGATGGTGGCTGGTGCATTTGGCACGATGGTCGGGCAGGGCATGGCCAGGGGTGCCCCAGAGGGATGGGGCAGTTTGACTGCTTGCAGAGGGAGGGCAGGGGACGTAGGCATGGGGGTGGCAAGGCTTGGCAAGATGACAGCGGGGGAGAAATACTGAGGTGGTGGCACAGGAGCCACATTTGCAGCCGGCAGGTCAGGGAGGGCCTGCGGAAGGCTGTCGATCGCACCCAGTGGTGTGATGGGGGGAACCACGGGTATCGTGGGTATCTGAAAGAGACACGGCAGCAGGTCAGTGCCCCCTGCACTGTCAGCAGGATGAGCTGGGGCGAGGGCAGATGGCTTGGCCTCTCAGACGCTTTTGTGCAGCTGCTGCTGCCGCGATCCCAGGCACAGACCTAACATAAAGGGAAAGGTGGAGCGTGCGAAAGGAAGCTGGCGGCCGGGGCATGACCCGCCGACAAACCCCTGCGCACAGCACGGAGGGACCTTGCTGTGTCAGCGCCCCACTGGGCACACGGGGGAGGGGCCCAAAGGCCACAGAGCTCCAAGTTCTGCAGCCTTTCCCTTCCCCGCCCAAAGCTCGATCCTTCCACGGTTCTCAGCCATTCGGGTCCTCCAGCCTCCCTCCTGAGGCGGAGGTGACATCCCAAAGCACGTCACCTCCGACAGCAGGACTTCAGCACGGCCCCTCTGTCTGTTCAGGGCCCCACCACACACCGTCTAGAAATAGCCTTGTGGACTTAGCTCTTCAGCCTCCAACAGTTTTCTCTAAAATAGAGCTTTCTCTCAGGCGTCACCTAACACACACCTCTGCAGAGCGGCAAAAACACATGGACCAACTGCTCGAGACTCGACACATAACTAAGTACCAAACCACTGATGAGGGAGATGAGCTTTAACTGGCCCCTAAGCCAGCGCTGACGTGGTATTACCAAGATAAGGCCTGGTCAGCAGGCGATGACTGTCATAATAACAAAAGAATCTTCAGGGAGGGGCACAAAAATTGCAAGAATACCCCCTTTCCCTGTGGGAACCACTGACTTCCGAATAAAGCCCACTTCTTCTCCATCACGAAGGCCACAGGGCCTCCCCATACCTGGGGCCTGGGAGTGGCTATGATCCTGGGTGCCTTTAGCCTGGGCAATAGTGACCAGCCATGAGTGTCTTCTGCACAGTCATGCTGCCAGCTATTCCCAGGATGGACAATAGCCCAGCAGAAAGATGCCACAGGTTACTTCTGCTGTCCACATCAAGCCCCAGCGGCCGGCCTCCTCTGTGGCCTGCAGTGCCACCCAGCTGGCTATCAGACCTCCAAGGAGCCACCTTCCGCTTAGCCATGGGTAGCTCCACAGGACAAAACTGAACCAAGCCTGTGCACTTTCTGTGCCTGCTCAGTGGCCACAACTTGAACTCTGTCTCTGACCTTTGAATTTTTTCTCCACCCTGGACACTGAGGACTGGATGTGCCCGGGTGACAGCCACTGTCCCTCCCAAGGGACCCCACATCAGCCACTCTTAGGCCAGAGGCATTGCAGCCTGGGTGGAAGGCCCACTCTTGCCGGGAGAAGGCAGCCCAGTTAACAAGAGGACCAGATCGGTCCTGGCGCAGGGGACATGCACAGACCCTGTGCTGCTGATCCCACCTGCCATCCCACACAGACAGCACCTGGAGGTGCCCGGTACCCCAACCAAGCAGGCAGGCTGCAGGTCCCCGCCCCAGTGGTCAGCCCAGAGGTACCTGCGGAGGGACTTGAGCAAGTGGCTGCAGGGGTGGTTGCGGCATCTGGAGGGGCTTCAGCTGAGTAGGGGCCACCACCTGGGAGGTTGGGGCCAGGTATGGAGGCAGGTGAGGGGGCACTGGCTGGACGGCACCCAAGGGCTGTGGGGCCAGGACCTGGGGCAGGGCTGGCGGATGGGCCATTGGAGGAGGCTGCAGGAGAGACCACAGTCCTGCTGGAGCAAGGTCAATCCGTGCACAGACACAGCAGAAATGCACAATCACATGCTCACATTTGTACTCACTTGTGTACAGTCATATACTTGCACGTATTGACATGTGTACACTTAGCCTCCCATACACACTTGCACATTTATACACATGCATGTGCATGACTGTATGCTTTGACACCACACTCCCATGTCCACATTCTAACTCCACCCTGACAGTGCACTCATGGGTATACAAATGCGCGCGCACACACACACACACACACACACACACACACACACACAGGTCACCAGAGTCCAGCCAGCCAGGGCCAAGGACCAGAGAGCTTGCAGAAATGTCCTAAGCAGACCCAGAAGCAACCCCTCCCCACATACATGCAAACCTCCTGCCCCTCCCTAGACAGTTCCAGGCCCTGAGACCCAAAAGTGCACTTGCAGAGGCCTGGAGGGTCCTGCAGACCCCAGGCAGTGTCCAGCCAGCACAGGCGCCCAAGGACCCCAGCCTCGAGCCCCACACTCACCTGCTGGGCAGGGGGCACTGGATGGCCAGGGCCTGCGGGCACAGGGGCAAAGCTCACTGTGGGCTCCGGGAAGTGCTGCTGGAGGAGTGGAGGGCGGGTAGGGGCTGAGGCAGAGCCCACGGACAGGCTGGGCTGCAGAGAGTGCCAAGGCCACATTCAGAGACTGCCCTCAGCCCTCCCACCCCGTCAACCCCCACCAAGGGACCATGAACCCAGCAAGGTGATGCAGAAGAAGCCAGGTGTGGCAGCCCTGTAGCATTATTCCTGACACTGGGAAGTCACTTCCCAACCAGGGAATATTCTGGAATATCAGCCCCACAGAATGTTTATTATGCAACCACGAGAATGGATCATCAGAGGCTTTGCAGAGCTGTGGAGGAAGGCAATTTAAGAGCTGGCTGGGGGGAACTAGCGTCTGGGTGACTCAGACTGCCTAAGACAAATTCATGCAGCTAATTCATAGAACAAGGCAAAATGAAAGCAAACAGCACATGGCACGCGGGAAGGTGCCAGACTGCGCAGTCACGTACTAAAACTGTCACAGCAGGGCTCTGGGCAGAGGGGGATCCTCTGAGCCCCAGCCCCAAGGTGGGAGAACAATAGAGCTGCAGGCAGGAAGTCACAGCAGGGCCTGCCATCCTCCCTGGGCCCCAGGGTTCACGCCCACAGCAACCCTCCAGGGAAGGGCCAGGACCCTCAGGACACCCCGGGCCCCACATTTCCACAGCTCCCAGCAGAGCTGGGGCTCTCCACGGGGCTGCTTCTGTGGGTCACCCCATCACCACCACCACCCAGAGTGTGGCCAGGAGCTACTTACAAGCCACCTTAACCCTGACCTCAACCAGCACAATACTGACGGCTCTCACAGACGCTAAATCTTGAATCCTGGGCCCTCCAACAAGAAGGCCGAGGGCACAGCAGGGCTGGCGGTCCCCGACTCACCGTGGTGGTGGGCTGCGGGAAGGCCCCCAGCGAGGGCAGGCTGTGCGCCAGTCCGGGCCCCTCGCTCACTGGAGGGCTGCACATGCATGGGGCCAGGGACGGCGCTGCATCCACAAGGGAACCAAGGACCATGCTCTGCTGGCTGCTCTGCGAGTCCGAGTACACCGTGGAGCCCTGGCCACTGTCAAAGGTGCTGTCCGCTGCAGAGGGCAGAGGCAGGACTTAGCAGAAACACCTCCAAATGCTACCCACCACGGCACAGTGCACAAGCACCTGCTAGCTTGTCACTACTGTGCCTTCTGCGACACAAAGGCTGGACTGCTTCCAAAGATTCCATGACTAATGCAAGCCTGCTGATTAAATAATCCACGGCTATAGCAGCATGGGGAGCTATACCGGGCCCTCGTCCTGACATGAGCTGATGTAGAGGGGCACAGATACCAGGGTGGGCATGTCCCTGCTCTGACACCATACCCCACCCCACTCCCAGCTCACATATGCAGGCCTAGCAGCCACTGATAATAGCAAGCATTGTTCCAGCCCATAAAGACACAAGGGCTTAGGGAGCTAAGGTAACGCCATAGTTAAAAAAAGGCTGGGGCTGGAGATACAGCTCAGTGGTGCAGCGCCTGCCTGGCAAGCACAGGATCCTGAATTCAATTCCTGATACCCACAAAAAAAAAAAAAAAAAAAGAAAGAGAGAGAGAGAGAAAAGGCTAATGTTATAATTGTGGAAGAAACTATTACTGCCAGGTTTTTGTTTTGTTTTGTTTCTTGCAGTGGAAATGGAACCCAAGACCTCTGCACTGAGATACATCCCCAATTCTTTCATTTCTTATTTTAAGACTGGGTCTTGCTAACTAGGTTTGCCCCAGTAAGATTTAAATCAGTGGTCTGCCTGCCTCAGCCTCCTGCAGTGCTGGGACCACAAGTGTGCACAACCATGCCTGGCTCTATCACCATGTTTTATAAAGGAAGCTGATGGGACTGTGAGCATTTTCACACTCACGGCAAAGGCCCTGCACTAGGAGGAGAAGACCACAGACCACACGGCAGGAGGCAGGGGCAGTGTCAAGCACACATGGCCCCAGGCAGGTTCCCAGAGGCTGGCCATACACAGGTCAGGCTGGCACAGACGGACTCCTCCGAACGTGAGGGGTCCAGACAAGAACCTGTAACTCGTGAGCCTGTTTCATCTGTCTCACCTGGGAAGACAGTGTGCCAGTGTGGTCATGCCAGTGAGAAGTGACAATCGAAAACCACTGAATCCCTGAAATGGCACTTTGGGTCGGTCACTGCTTCCAGATTGCAAAGGCCACAGAAGCACTGGGATTTAGCACCGATAGCTCCTAAGCTAACTTCACAAGAGGCCGTGTCTCAGAATGAGGATTGTGCTCACTGGTAATTTAGACAAAGTAAAGGGGAAGTCTTGTTGGCTTTGCATTAAAACAATTTTCCCTGGGACTGATGAGAATTAATTTTAACTGAAAGACATAAGGAATGCTGAGGTTTAATTGGGCAAAACCAATTAGACAAGAAGCTCTGATTTTTAATGAGCCAACTGGTCAGGTTCCACTTAGACAAACAGGAAGAGGGAGAGGAAGCAGGGGGTGTGAGCGTGGCCTGAGGAGGCACAAGTGTAGCATCTCCACATGTGCAACATTTTACATTTGAAACTTATTACTTGTTGAATGGAAAATTAATTTTAGAAATCATTTCAGGGCCCATGAAAACCTGCGCTGCTGCAGTCTCAGCTGCTTAAACGGCCAGGAAGCTGAGCCCAATCGGGATGCAGGGATGGCTCCTGGGAGATCCAGCAGCGAGTTGTGACAGCTGACACAGTGCTTTATCTTCCAGCATGGGACTGTGTGTCTGCTGGCCCATCCTGTCGCATGCTCAGACCTGCCCAACACCTCCAACGGCTCAGCACAAGCCTGACACTGCTGGGTGTCTCAGACATGCTGAGCCAGAGGGGAGCTGAAGCCAGGACGGCCGAGGCAGACCATTGTGGAACAAAGGACATGGAGGTGTTCACACGTGTGCGTTTATGTATGTGCATGTGCACTTGTGCATGCCTACACAGGCATATGTGTATGCCTCTGCACACACGTGTGCTCCTGTATGCACATGTGGGATACGCATGGGTGTGTGCATGTTCGCATTTTTACATTACATGGGTCTGTATACATTTGTATTCATGTGTGCACACACATGCATGTGTGGGCTATGCACGCCTGTTATGCATGCATGTATTTGTGCATATATGGATGCACATGCTCATGTCGGCCTGTGTGTGTACATGCATGTGTGTGTCCATATGTGCCCGGTGGACCACTCGTGTGGATTATCTACAGAAGGAGAGCTGGCAGACTGGCGGCGGGTCTCCCCTCTAGGAGGACAACTAACTTTGCTATGCAACCTCTGATGCATTTTGCATTCTATACTTTGTGCCTGTATCACACCTATTTTGAGAAATGTGGCCAGGACCTTTGCACATGGGACACACAGGTCTGGGACTGATGAGAAGTGGGCTCGGAGCTCACCCACCCCTGACGCGTCCACCTGACGTTCATGTGGCCATCAGAGTTCTCGGAATACACCAAGCCTGACTGACAACAGCAAAAACAGGCTTCGGTCTCCTCCAAGTGCAATAAATGGAGATCACTTATTTCACACCCTAAAAATTATCTAACCAACAATTACAACTCTAGAGTGTGTGCTGGTGTGTCAGAAATGGAGAACCTTTCCCCACACAAAAATTGTGCTCTTTAATTTTTTCAGGTTTCTCAGGAAATGGAGCAACAATGTAGCAACATCCTTCTCCAAAGCAAATGCTGCAGACTGGAGTGAAGCCACAGCGGGCAAAGTCTCTTAAAATAAGTCAACTCCTTGTTGGAATATAAATACCTACTGTGAAGAAGCTTTAGCTATTTCAACGATGAGAGATGTTCATATTTAATAAATTAACAGAATGTCAGTCCTTCCACATGAAAACCTAAAATACTGGCTCCGGCAGATCCCTGTGCTCTGTAGCTCTGCTCCCGGCTGATCCCCAGAGTGCACAGAGTCACGCTCCCCGCACTCAGCTCACTTGCAGACACTGAGAACAAACATGGGACGCTTTCCGCCTGAGGTCCTCTCACAGGGTCCCAGACAAAACCTGCTTCAAAGTAACTCCTGACTCATTAGTAACACCTTGAAAGTGAGGGACAAAGAGGCTCAGAGGCTTTGCCACTGGCCAGGAGACAATAAAGGAAGTGGACAGTCCCAGGGCGAGCACTCAGCACACTCGTCCATGGCGCAGGCGGTGGCAGCTCGCCCAGCTTTCATGTTCCCCTGTGAGGCTGGGACTCTGTCCCCCCAGACAGAGTAAGGAGCTGCTCAAAGCCCTGAGATTCAGAGTAGGGGTGAGGACTGAACCAGCTCTGTCCAACTCTACAGGCTCAACGCACTTTTGAGCCCATCTGACCTAAGAAACTGGACTCCAGCAAGCCACACGCCCTGGTCACAGGCTGCCGGAGAATGCAGGCAAAGCTCCAATCCCTTGCCTGGAACGATACTCACCTGCGTCTCCTCTCCACGCCCCACGGAATGGACTCAGAGGTGGGCCCCAGTCTGGCCAAGGAATCAGGACCCCAGTAAGTGTCCCCCGACCTGGCGGCTGTCAGCTGGCCCAACCCCCCAGGATACGCCTTCCTTCAAATATGGTGATATGCCCAGGTGCCAGGAAGTACTCCTGGCCGGGGGCACAGAGCCCAGCCGGAGCTCCCGGTCACCACCTGCAGCTGGAACCAGTAACCTAGGGGTGAGGACAGCGCTCAGCTCATGATGCCACACTCCAAGCTGCCACCATGTCAACCTGGCCCTCCTTACGAAACATTCTGATCAAGGGGAGCCTGTCTCTTTACCCACAGCTTGTCTTACTGGGGAGGGGAGGAGCAGGGACACAGCAGGCAGAGTGACCTCACGCTGTGTACTCACAGGCCAGGGAGGTGGCGCTGGCTGGCAGCGTGGGGGGCAGGAGATGCTGGTCAGCCTCTGGCTCCTCAGGCTCAGGCGGCCCAGGCTGCCCAGCCTGTGCGTGGTAGGTCACCTGGACCTGCAGGGGTGCAGGTGGACCCCTGGCCTTGTCAGGGCTGCCTGCATCCCTCGGCTCCCGGGACTGCAGTGCAGGCCAGATCCTCTCCCGCCGCCACTGGATCAACGCCACGCGGTCACGGATGGACTTGGCCACGATCTTCATGTCACTTTCATGAAAGAATCCAGAGTCAATCTGCAAAGGGAGTCACATCATCAGTGTCTCAAGGACCAAATGTCCCGCCTGCACACTCCCAGGGTCACTTTGTCTGTTCTCTAAGTCTGTCTGTCTGGCTCTCCGAGTGTGTACAGATGCGCGTGTCTGCCTGTCTCTGTCTCCTTCCCTCCCTTTCCCTTGGGCATCATCTGCTCCAGAAGACCTGTTATGAGATGCCATCTGCAGAGGCCCACCCAGCGAGGCCTGGGGCCTCCTGCTCCAAGAGCCAGCACACCTGAGCCTGCAGCTCCAGCTGATGCCTGACTGCACCTCACATGCTGAGCTGCCCCTCGCCCCTGACCCTGGAGACCCTGCAGGCCTGAGCACTGTAAATGCAGTTTGGGGAAACTTGATACTAAACAGTAGACAGCTCCTCCACGAGGGGAACCTCCTGAACAAAACGAAACACAGTGCATCCACAGGGAACTAGCAAAGCATGGAAAGTGTGAGGAAACCGGGGTGTTACGCAGGGTACAGCCCTTCCCAAGGCCCATGTCAGCATAGGAGGCAAAAGTGTCCCCACATGGACAAGCCACAGATGTCCCTGCTTGTGGGGAGTCACCCAGACGACTCTCCTTGAAAAGAAGAGCAGCTCTCTCCATTTTGGATAAATCTGGCCCTCTCTCCAGGTACTAATATGTACAGAGCTGGCTGGGCTATTTCTTTGTCTTTTCAATTGGCTTTAAGCAATGTAAACTGGGCCAGGGGAGGAGCCGATGTGTCCTCTCTGAAGCAAGGTGACAGGTCAGTGTTACCCCACCCAGTGACCCCACCCCACCAAATACATGGTTGAGCCGGGTGGGATGGAGAGCCCTGCTCCACGCTGTGGGCTGGGACCCAGCCTGGAAAAGAGGCTGTGACTTTCCAGGGCAAACAGGACTGTGCATCAGAGCTGAGGCACTGACCCCAGGTTACTAGAGTCTACCTCACCGTGTTATGCAGGTTGCTCTCTCTGCATTTCTTGCCCTCTGCTTATGGCAGAGGTGACCTCAGGCTCCCTCCCCAGCCCAGCTTGTGGCAGTCATGTATTTCCCAGACACTCTCACTGTCACTCATCCCTGAGCCGCTCCCCTTGCCTCTGGGCAAGGCCTTTGTCCAGGTGTACACCATCTTGGCTGGACTTAGGGCCCCTGGGCTCCCCACCACTGTGAGTATGTCTCAGTGTCTTTCTTCTCACCTTGGGTTGCACTGGAAGTGGTTGATTGGAATTAACTCACTAGAATTCCAATAACTTCTCCAGGGAATCATAAATACAAACCTTCCTGGACTGTGACGCAGGCAGGAAAGGGATCTCTATACACTACCATATTTGTGGAAGGAACAAGAGAACTTCACTTTGTTATTGGCAGCTGAGTTACTTAGAAATATTACAGGCAGTCAAAGGACTCAGCCCTCAAAGGAGCCAGTGCAGAAGACCAGAAAGCTTGAAACCTTGGAGGAGAGAGACACCTCCTGTGGGCCAGATCTCAAGACAAAAGGCAAAATAAACACTACCACACCCTTACATCAGGGATTGATACTCTAAATAGATGTGGATCACCTGGAGGAAGCCAGAAGCCACCAGCCCAAACCCCACAGGAAGAGTCACTGCCCTTCCCCTTTTGTCCCTGAGTTGGCAGATTTTATCTGAACAATTAATCTTATTGGTAGACCACAATTCTGTCCCACTTTATGCCCACCTTGCAAGTTCCCAGGTTTCCCCCGCCTTGGACCCATCTCACCTCGTGGTTTTGCTCTATAAAAGTCCCTACAAAAGACAGAGTCCCTGGCAACCCACTCGGGACCCCTCTGTCTCTCTCAGACAGAAGCTTTCTTTGTCTCAATAAATATATCCTGCTCTTAATCTCCATTGTTCCTAAAATTCACTCTCACTTTTAGAGAACATGAACTTGTACAGGACACATAGTAGTAGGTCGGGAGTTCCATCCCCCGTGTCACCACAGAGCACGCTGCTTCAGTGCAGGAGCCTCAACCTCCGCGTGGCATTCACTGCAGCTGGTGAGACTGAATTTCACATTTGTTTTAATTAAATTTAAAATGCGTTAAATTTTAGTAGGCACACATGGGTTGTGGCTGCTACTTTGGCTGGCGGAGGTCTAGAGACTAAGTCAGAACAGCTTCGAGCATCCACAGCTTGGGGAACGGGCAGCCACGGGCTCCTTGCACCCCTTCCCCACTCGCCACACAGGTCACCATTCTGCCGTTGCTCACCTGCACCTGTGTCTGCACCCCTTGCCTGCACCTTCTACCTCTTGCCCCAGCAGGCCCGGTCAGCTAGCTCTGGAGGCCCAGCTGGACACCCCAGGCAGAATTGGGTCACCCCCCTGTGGATCCCAGACCTTCATCACCAGCACAGGAACCATGGTGAAGGAGGGGCAGACAGAGGGAGGGGCAGGACTGGCTCTTGCATCACCCTCAGGTGGAAAGACACCAGATACCAAAGCAACCACTACATCGCCCCCAAAACAAACAGACAGACAGAGCCACTGCACTGGAGCAAACGTGGCGAGAAGGTGGCCAAAGCCAGCAAGGCCTCCCCAGACGGGCTCCACTCACAACTGACTCCTTCCCTGCCTGCCTTCCAGCCACGTCCCTGGGTCCTGTGCACTCCGTCACTGCACACATACCCCCACTGCCACACAGCTGGGCCCCAGCCCCTCTCTCCAACCTGGGGCACCCTGCCATCCATTCTGGCCACTCCCTGAGGATGGCTCACGCTTCTCTCCCAACCCTCAGTGAGAAACTCGGTCCACGGCCTTCACTCCAGCGTTAGAAACCACACGCTTTGAGCAGCATCCCGGCCTCGCCCACGCGCGTCTGAGTCGTGCATTACCATTTCCTGGGCCACCTCGTCAGGGGTCTCCTTCTCTAGGTCGAAGGTGAACTCTATGGCTCCATTGTCCTTGGGCTTGCCCTTCAGCTTCTTGGGGTCTTCCACCCAGAGCCGCAGGGCAATGGCGGACTTCCTGCCGTGGTCCTCCTCTGCCAGTTCCACCCTGACACCCGTGTCTTCCGCAAAGAAAGCATGGCTCAGCAGGTCTTTGATCTCGTACCTGCAGGAAGCACAGTTGACAGGCAAGGGCTTGGGGACAAGCAGACTCTGTACCCAAGGACATGCACACAGCATTGCCTCAGAGCACTAGACGGCCACCTGACTGACTGTGCTAGAAAGTTCTCTGGCTTCACCACCTGGCAAGCAGGCTCGGCGCTGAGGGCGTCTACTGGCCAGGAGCATTTGCATTCCTGAGCTCCCATCAGAATATGCTCTTACTGCCTCATGATCTAAGACTTTTCTCCTCTCTGCCCACTGTGCAGACAGGAGGGACTGATGTGCACAAGAGCTTCCAATCCCTGCAAGACACCCCCGACTCTGGGCAGGAGTGGAGTGAGCAGCACCACGGAGCCCCCCATGCAGTGCCATGATGGGGGTCCTGGGCCTCCCTGGAGCAGTGATTTTGCAGGGAGGCCTCTGCAGCAGGGGGCACTGGTGGGGCAGAGAGGAGGGGACACCTGTGCTAGAGAAGAGGGAGAGCAGGTAGGCCAGCAAGGACCTACAGGATCCAGGGGTGGAGCTGGCCCTCGCCATGGGAGGCGCGACAGGGGCACCTGGCGCCTGGCAGCTGGGTGTTGCCATGGTGACCACTTCCTGCTCCACACAGCTATACTGCACAAACATACATCTCCAACACCAGCCCCGCTCCCGTCTTCAACACAAATGGAATCACACAGCAAGCACTTTTGTGGGTGTGGACTCCTCTGGTATTGTCCGCAGAGCATAGGTGCAGGCATCAGCTGCCTGTCCCTGCTGATGTTTGTGGATGTTTTGTGCCCCAGTTTGTCTTAGGGGGAGGAAAGGATGAAAAGTGCCCCCCAGCTTTCTGGATGTCCAGCTGAAAAAGGTGGCCCTGCTCTGAGCAGGAAGACGGTTCACAGCGGGGACCAGTGTGGGTGCTGCCTTAGAGACATCCAACAACCAGGAGCCGAAATGCATGGTGGGGGCTCAGAAGGAGCGGGGCTGAGGCAGACCCGGGAGTCCCAGGCATGCAGGAGATTACCAAGCCAAGGGAACGGATACAAGCCTGGACCTATCAAATGACCCAGCCTGGGTCAGGACTGCATCTAGGATGGCACGAAGGGCATGGGGCTGAGGCTGCCCACACCAGCTCCCCAGCCTGGAGTCGCTGGGGCCTGAACCGGTCTGTCTGGAGCGCTTGCTCTCTCCTTGGGAACGAGGCTCCAGACGCCAGAGCCAGCGGGAAGGGTTCAGTTGGAGAAAGCGGGAACCCAGTGCCCCAGATCTCACCTCTCCTCCTTATTCTTGCAGATGCACTCCCCGATAATCTCCTTGATTTCAGGATCGTGCACTTTCTCAAAGCTGGCTGGCTTGATGCCCTGAGGGGAGAGAGCAGAGCCAGCTGACACCTCGGAGGGAGAGGGGCGGGAGGTACCACCCCCACCCGTGTGCAGGGAAACCCCCCCCAGCCAGCCTGCGGGAGGCACCTCCCTGTCACTAGGAAACTGGGCCAACTATGCCAAATGGCCACAGCCAGGACACTGAAGGATGGGCTGCCGGACATGGGCTCAGAAGTGACCCGCGGGGTGCGGTGCTCCCTCCCACAACCCATTTCCCAGAGAGAAGCAAAGAACTCAGCCAAGCCTGGGGGCTCGCTGGGCTGAGGGGAGCGCTCAGATTTCAGGGAGGCTGAGGAGGCCACAAGGTAGAGTTTTGGAAAGGAGGAAGCCCCAGATGTCTTCCAGGGATCCCCCAAGTCTCCGCTTAGTTCCAGACCATGAGTGTGTCGTTAATGCCACAGGGCTGGACAAAGAACCTCTGAGGGACCTGTAGGCAGAGCCTTTCCCAGGGTCAGATGATGCCACGTGTACGGTGCACAGCATGGGATCAGAAATTACTAGACATGCCAGGAGGCAGGAAAGTGTGACCTGGTACCTGGCTGGAAAACCAGTGGGCAGAGAAATGTGAAAGGTGCTGGATTTTACCTCAAGGAAATCAAAACTCATTATAGCTACATGTAAGTCTTAAAATGAAAAGGAACATAGCGAGGAACAGAAATACAGGCACCAAAAAGAACCAAGTGGAGCAAGCAATGAAAAAAATATGATTCTGAGTTGAAAGTTTCACTGGAGCAAACCAACGGCTGATCAGACATTGCAGAAGAAGAGACGCAGCGATCAGATCCACCAGATACTAAAACAGTCACCGAGGCTCTGCTCCTTTGCCTCGGAATATGGGACGAACGACACAGGAGGATGGGACGGGGGAGGGGTAGAAAATGCCTGAAGGAATGAGGCCGAAGGTTCTCCAACTGTGATGAAAACCCTGTGCCCACAGAGCAACTGGTGCAAGTCCACGCGAGACAAAGCAGGGAGGCTGACTGTGTGAAGCCCCTGGGGCGCACGGCTTCATCTGCCTGCCCCTGCCTGAAGCTGAGCCCCTTTCCTCCACTTAGCTCTACAGGGAGGATACTTTTCAGGCAACCCCACATCTGTCAAAGCGTGCAGCAGCCACCGAGGGCGCTGGTCCCAGTCGTGCATCCGAGGTTCACCCCACCCCGCCATCTCTGCTGCAACCATCACCCCAGCACCAACACACGATGCTGCCTCCAGCCGTGCTGCAGAATGTGATACTGGGCCTGACACCTCAAACACAGCAGTGAGTTTCTGGAAAGGTGTGGATCAGAGCTTGGCTGCAGGCAGAGCCTGCCCTGCATAATGCTGTGAGGGCCCCGAGAGCCAGCTGCCTCACTGTGGGGAGAGGAACCACAGCAAGTGGGTGGATTCCACAATGCCCACAGAGCCAGACCTCTCTGACCACACCTGGGCCTCCTCCCACATGCCTCCTCAGAAGGCACTGTCTGTGGTCACCGCTGCTGGCCAGAGAGACTTTGGGGGGGGGGCAGGTACTAGTCTGAGGGCAGCAGGCACTCCTTGATTAGCTGGTGGCCATGTGCAGGGTGAACACACTTCCCCCCAGAAAAGCAGGAGGCTCTGGGTCTGCTTGCAGCCTGCGGGGGCTTGGGGCAGGGAGCAGGTCGGGAGAGTGGGCAAGTTATCCAAAAATAATTTCAATACGTCAGAGGTACCAGCCATCTCATTCTTCCTCCTTTAACAGGATCCTTAAAAAAAAAAAAAAAAGAATATAAAGCATAAAATTCCCCAAGAGACAGGAGGAGGGGTAAGACACCCCATTGAGCCTTACTGGTAGGTGCTAGAGACATCACTGGGGCAGAGACCCCACATAAGCAGAGAAGCCCAAGGTGGCAGTGCCCACCTGCCTGGTCAGGAGCACACCGAGCCCTGAGCCTGGAAGATCCCCTGTGTACACGCCACCATCCACACACCAACAGGAACCTGGGGCCCCTCTCCTTGCCTACCTCTCACCAGCATCTCCCCTCAACCAGCAGATGGAGCCCCAAATCTCTCTGCCCCCACTTCCTGCTTGTCAAACTGCCCCTGGCTCCCTGGGAGAGCTTTGTGGGTCTTCGCTCCTCTGTGGGGTTTCTGAGCCAGGCTCATGAAAGCCACCAGCCAAGGACTCCACCTGCCACCCTGTGTACACAGGATAGCTGAGGGCCTGATCATTTGGCCAAAGGAGAGACATGTACCATCCACAAGGAGGGCTCAGCAGAGGGCAGGGCCCAAGGTGAAATGATGGGGTGCCCAGTGCCTTGTGCATCTGCAGAAGCAGCTTCTGGCCACCCACACGCCCACAGCAGAGCCATGTGGAACAGCATCTCCCAGCCAGAGGCACCCAGGAGAGGCAAAGGCAGCAAGGACTCTGGGATTCCAGGGGCTGGGGCTGAGCTCAGGACTCTTGGTCTCACTCCATAAACCAAGATGGGACAAAGGAGAACGACCACAGGAAAGCCCAGGCCCAGCCACACTGCCTCCCCACGCTCTGTTTCGGTTCCCCCAGCGAGTGGGCCACCAGGGAGGGAGGACAGGGCCCATCTGTTTGTACAGCTGAAGCTGTCTTATCAACTTGAAAATCTCAGCAACAGCAAAACAGGGATTAAGGCTCCCAGGCTGCCCAAAGCCGCACCCACCTAAAGACACACTTGGCTGAGGCTGATTGGTTTGGTGAAAAGGAAAACAAACTATGGTTCCAAAATAAAGAAGATGGGGATGGGGGACTCCAGAGCCCTGGGCCAGCCCAGGGAGGGTGCTGTCCCAGGATCAGTCCTCTGGGTGCACCTCCCAGCAGAGGGCCCCGCTAGAGCTACAGTCACCTGAGCCTCCCTCAGTTTCCCAGATGGTGGGTCTCGCAGTGCTGTGTACACACAGCATCCAAGGTCAAGCCCCGCCCAGCATTTCTGCTAGGACACCTCACCCAGCCAAGCCTCAGTTTTCCTTCCTTCCACTGTTCTTTCCACCGCTGCTGTGAAGGACTTTGCCGAGGCCCAGGAACACTGCCTTAGCCAGGCGGCCGGGACACTCACACAGGTGACCTTGCGGTAGATCTGGGCCGCGTTCTGGCACTCCGAGTAGGGGTACTCCGAGGTCGCCATCTCCAGCATGCACATCCCGAAGGCGTAGACGTCCACCGACTCATCGTAGTGTTCCTCATACATCTCCGGTGCCATGAACTCAGGTGTGCCTGGGCCAGGAGCAAGACGCACAGTCAGCCGGCCGCACCCAGGGCCACGCCCTCAGTGTCCCGGAATGCTGGGAGCCCGCTCGGCCTCTCGGACCCCCCATCGGCCTCCTCTCCATCTGTCCTGTGGCACCCTGGGGACACCCAGCTCTACGACATCTGCCCTGGAACCCAGGATTCAAACAGATGTGCTCTGGGAGTTCCTAAACTCCCACCTGATTCCAGGCATGGGCTGCCCAGATGTTCCAGGGTGGACACATACCCAGAGCTGCTTCTAGCTGCAGAAACCCAGAGGCCAAAGTGTCCCTGGGCAGGGCCGTGGCTGGGGTCCCATGCACCTCAGTGATGAGTGTCATGTGGCCCACACAGCTGTCCTCACCGTGGAACACAGCACCGTGGCTGCAGGACCACAGAGACACTACGACGAGAACCACTCGTGGTGTAGCAGACACAAAAGAAGCAGGACAACATTTGATCTGACCCTTAAGGACACAGAAACAAATGACAGGCGTGGTGAATAACACGCATGCGTCTATTCATGGCCTCGTCCATGTAAAACGGCACACACAGCCGGGGGTCTCAGCTGATTATCCTTTGACTGACTTTACTTAGGGGGCTTCTGCTTTAGCCATCACAAAAGCTTTCATTACCATAAGTCCAATGGAATACTGAGCTGGGCTCCATGAAGAGCGATCACAGGTTTCAGTAAGGTGGCTTTTAATATCTGTAGGTTTTCTGACTTTGCTGGATTTTTCCAGAGTGTTCTAGTGTTTTTTAAAAAATAGCAAATGCAAAATCACACAAACTCATTCACTGTAGTAAAAGCCACATGTCAAGGATTCTTTTATCCATCATTCAATTTAACACACGTTATAGGTGTAACCAAAACAGTGCAGCCCTGGGGGGAAGCAAGCCTGGAGGCTCACGGATTGGGTGCAGGAGTACAGAAGCCTGGGGAGCCCACGGAACAGCAAGGGCAGAAGCAGTCAGAGCACCTCGCTCTATAAAGTTTTCCCTTGGGGCTTTGAACCATTTGATTATACTGAATCTTTTTTTACAGTAGTTGGTATTTCAAAGGTTTATTTTCCAACCCTTGGCCTGTCGCAGGATACTGACCATGCTGCCCAGGCTGGGGCCAGAAGAAAAAAGGCCACAAAAGCTACAGCCACTCAGAGGCCAGGCTCATGACAACGCAAACACCTGTTCTAGCCTGTCACACCCTGGGGTCCTCCAGCAACCACCCTCAGGGCTCGCCACCTGCTGCCCGGGCCTGACCACCCTTCTTGGCCACTGAAGCAGGTCCTCCCTGGTAGGGATGGAGTATAGGGAGACACAGGACTTGCTGGGAAGCCACACTCGGCAGGAAGGCAAGAGCTTGCTCTCCAGGGCCACCTCCACTGCCTACAATGCCACCCACTTAACCACGCCCCACAGTGCCATCTGCCAGTGGCCATGTCAGACAATCCGCCCTATGATGGCAGAGAAAAACCACAGCGAAGCCCTTTCCTGCCAGAGGTGGAGGTGGAGTCACAAGAGGTGTGTCCTGGGCCCTTGGCTGGCCACATCTACCACAGGGACAAACAAATGTGCCGGGAGCCTGGTCCCAGAGCTCCTAGGCACGAGTCAGAGAGCTGAGCCAACCATTCCTGTCACCTGCGGGACCCCAACCTACCCGGCTGTCCACAGGGCACCCAGGGCCGGGTGGAGGCAGCAGTGTCCCTGGGCCTGGCTTCTTTGGGACCTGCAGGAACTCAGGACCTTGCTCTACAAGCAACACCCTGATAGCCCAGATGCCCTGCTCTGGGGGATGAGGGGACACAGGTCAGAGGAGGTACAGAGACCCCATGAATGCCTGATCTACATAGATGCTTGGACAATGAAACCATCAGTTGTGTTTCTTTTGCTCCACACTACAGCCACTTAAATCCGAAATGCAAACATGTGTGCACACGTGTGTACGTGTGTGTAAAGTGAACAGTCCTGCCCTCCACCCAGCTTTGCGTTCAGCCATCTGCTATAAAGCTGCCTGCCCTGGCCCCTACCCAAAGCCCCCTCCCAAACCTGCTGCACCCCGAGTCCTGCAGACAATGTCTCAGGCCTCGCCTCCCTCTCTGGGCCCAGCCACGGCCCTGACATCAGGTACTGGGGACCTGGCCTGCAGCAGCACCCTGCCCTGGCCTCCTGCAGGAGGCAGCAAGAGCTGCAAGGGAGGCCACAGCCTTCTCTGCTTTTCAGCACAGCAGGGCCCAGCCAGGTCCCGAGTCCTGGCAGCTAAACTACCCCGCAGCCCACAGAAACCATTTCTGTGTGCGTATGAAAGACAGTAACTTCCTGCATGAAATCAAAACCCCGTTTCCTGGCCCTGCCTTTCCTCACTTACCTTGGGACAACACCAACCGACACAGCCGGCCCTTGCCCACCCTCTCAGCTGACAGGCAGACCCTACTCCTTCGTCCCACAAAGGGAACAGGCAGGAGACCCCCACATGGTCCGGTGCCCCGAGCGTTCATCTCTAAGGTGCCAACAGCGCCATCTGTCCATGCAGTTCTCCACCTTGGCCTCCTCCCCAGCTCCCTCTGCACTGGGCCCAGTTCTGCCACCACCACCTCCAGGAAGCCTTCCTGGGTGAGCCAGGCACCTCGGCAGCAGCCTCAGGGCCTGGCAGCAGGCAGGATGACATTCACCCCAGAACTCAGGCTCAGCACATACAAACCAGCGAACCCCACACCTCAGAGGTGTGAGCGCCCAAGCAGTCAACCCCGCCTGTGACACCTGTGTCCCCGCTTCGCATTGAGCCATGACAGCAGCAGCCCCGACACTGACCAGGGGCAGCCAGAGGCTGCAGACTCCCACCCTCCCACAGGTCACATCTGAAGGGCAGACCCAAGGCCTGCAAGGGGAAACCCTGAGGGCCACAGCCGGAATGTCCACACACTCCTGCTTCCGGGTCATCAGAAGGACAGACACACGGACATGGACACATGGACACATACATGCGCAAGCACACAGGTAGGCGCCATGGCTGAGGTTGTCCTCATGGACTGAGGACTCCGGGGGGCCAAGCCTGCTGGCCACACGGGTAGGGCTGACCACTCACAGGCCTGGGACAGAGGCGCCTATTCAGAGGCCTGGGCTAGCCTGGGAAATGGGCCTGGGGTGCCCTGCCCACCCGCAGCCCCTCAGCCACTGCTGACCTTGCCCTGGTGATGAGCCACATTTTCCATGAGCAGAAACAGCTGAGGACAGTCCCAGTCCCAGCCTTGCAAACGCAGGCTTCCTGGGCTCCTGCTGAGCCAAAGCCAGGTGACCAGGGTTACCCCAGAGCCTTAGGCCCATAGCGTCCTGCTATGCCTGCCACAAACACCCAGCCTTCATCTCAACCCCCTCCCATCACTCAGCCTGGTGACGGGAAAACCTCGTTCCCAAGAGGGCAAAGAGCCCACCGGCCAGGGAGACCCAGCTCTCAAGGTAGCCGGCTGAAGGGGGGGTGCACCCTGTCCCAAAAATTTACATCCCAGGTCAGTCACCTAAGCAAGCCTCTTGCCACCTGTCTGAACCCCAGGGACCAAGACCCAGATTTACCTGCAAGACCAAATTGGCAGTCTACTGCCCAAAGCTCAGAGCCAGGGCGTACTCAGAGCCCAAAACCCTGAGGTCCCACTCTCATCCTTCCAAGATGGAGCACAGACGCATGCCTGCCTGTCTCACCCATTTCACAGACAGGTAAACTGAGGCCTGGGCCAGTCCGCACTCTACTCCACCCAGCTCCTCCAGACACCTTGAGTCCGAAGGCCACCCCTTGCCCAGCCATGGTCTGTGCTTACGTCACTCACACCCTGATGTCACTCGCACTCCAAACACACCATGCCAGCCAGCGTGGTTCCCAGAGAACAGCCGGAGTTTCATTTTTCCCAGAGGACCAGTTTTGTCTCCAAACATACAAGGAAACCATGAATTTACAAAGTGGCAAAACCAACAACTCATGATCTTCCTTGGGACCTGGCAAAGCTGAAGCGCCACCATACCAGGACCACTGAGGCTGGGCACACCGCGGACCTGTTGTGCCCCCACAGTGCCTGCGGGCCAGCTGCTCTCCGCCCCGGCCCAGAGAGCCTCCCCGGAAAGGCAGCTGGGGGTTTCTCACAGGAGGACATCCAGACAGGCCAGTGGAGGCCCCCAGTACCTGTTCCCCCAGTACTGATACCACTCCAGACCCTTCTTCCAGCTCTGCCTGCCCCCAAGCACCCCAAGCTGTCATTTCCGTGGGCCCCACAGCCTGGAGGGCCCCGTTTCCATCCACTGGGCTCAGCCCCAGCATCACTTACCACAAGCTCCCAGTTCCCCGGCGGCCGGGGCCTCCTCCCCCATCCCAAGTGACCACAGCGCCCGAGGACACCACAGAAAGCTGGCAGCCAGCCCATCACATCCACTGGACGCTCAGAGCTGGCACCGAACAGAGCCAGGGAACCAATGCAGGCCTGTCCAGGTCCCGAGGCTGGGGAGGGCGGGGGCGGCCCATCTCCACAGGGCAGGTTCCTGGTGGAGCCACCAGAGTCTGGGAAAGATGAAGGCTGGGGTGCCCCACCTGAGGCCCAGCGCCCCGTGCCCCTTCTCCCGGGCTCCCCACACCAGCCAGAGGTGGCTGAGCAAAAGTGCACCCCTGGCATGCCACCCAGTCCCTGGCTCCTGGGAGGAGAGCCAGACTCACCTATCACGCTCTTGGCAAAGGATGCTCTCTTGAGTGTGGCCAGGCCCAGGTCGCCGATCTTCACGGAGCCAGTGGGCCCGGTGATGAAGATGTTGTCGCACTTGAGGTCCCGGTGGATGATGGGCGGCGTGCGCGTGTGCAGGAAGAGCAAGCCCTTCAGGATCTGCCGACACCAGCTGCGCAGCACCTTGGGCTTCATCACCTTGAAGCGCTTCAGGTACCTGGGAGGGGGCATGGCCAGGGCGTGGTCGGCCGCAGCCCCCCCACCCCCCACGGAGGTCGGCCCCAAACCAGTGGCACCTCCCTACCACAGGGAGCAGGGCTGAGGGAGGACGCCGGGCAGCTCTGCCCCGGCCAGGCCAGGACTGGGACCCTCTGCTCACTCCTTGTACTACAGTTCACACCGGGCCCAGGGCTGATCTCACCCCGACGGGGCATCAGGATCAACTGAAAGGCGGCCTCAGCGGGATGAGGCCCAGGTAGCGGGGCTCAGGGTGAGGGTCAAGGCAGGGGAGCCCAGGGCCTGTGGGAACACCAAGGCTGGAGGTCAGGTAGGCCAGGCCCTCCCTGCAGCGCCCCTGGGACCTGCTCTGAGCTGCCCCTGCAGAGAGCAGGTGGGTGAGGCTGGGAATGGCTTTTTCCTTGCCGTGGCTTCATCTGCCAATGAAAAGACCTGGTGGCAGAGGGACAGCAAGGTCCCATCCAAGGTCCAGGGTGGGGAGGAAACATTCAGATGAAGCCAGGCTGCAGCCACCGAAAGGGAAGCCTCCTGTCCCTGCAGCGTGGACAGGGGACTCAGGCAGAGGCCGCAAGCTGCCACCTGGCTCTAGCCCCTCACTAGGTGCTTGCCCTAGCCTGTTCTGAGCGGAACTATGAGCCAGCAGGAACAGCACGTCAGCCAGAAACAAGACTCCAGACAGAGCAAACCCCAGGAGGGGCGGTGAGGACACTCTCTCGTTACGTCCTGGGGATGGGTCCCACTTGTCACAGGAAGCCAGAGAGAGCCAGAGGTTAGAAGGCACTGCTCACTGTGCCTTCTCACTGTGGGAAGGGGCTTCCCACCGCCTGAGGAATGGAGGCTTGTCACCAAGGGGACACTTCCGAGGGGCAGGATGCTGGATGCTAACACCAGCTGGGATACTCCTGGAAGTCCAGGACCTCGGCCTGCACGCGCGTATGCGCACACACACTGGTGCTGCAGCCAAGAGGCCCCAGCCCAAGGTGGGCAGTACTTACGTCTTCAGTGTCCCCGAGGTCATCAGCTCGGTCACCAGCACGATGCATCGCTTGCCCTTGGCACTGGACTCCCAGAAGTCATAGAAGCGCACGATGTTGGGGTGCTGCAGGCCTTTCAGCATCTCCGCCTCCTCCTTGAAGCGCTGCCGCTCCAGCTTGGTGAGCTTCCGGTCCTAGCATGACACGGACACGGCTGAGCGATGCTGGGAACACATGGCAGAGTCCGCCCTCCCTGCCCACCCACGGAGCATTGAGGAGCAGGCCAGGGACGGTGAGAAGAGCAGTTTCCGGAAGCCAGAACCGGCTCGTGAGATTGCAGCCTCCTTACAAACCCCTCGGAGGGCCCGTTCCCTTGGCAACCGTTTACTCTGTGTTTGTTAAAAGAACGAAACATCATTCTGCTTCTAATCTACACACGGCTCCAATGAAGCTCTCAAAGCCAAGACCTGACGAGTGCCGGAGGCCATGGGGAGGGAAAAGCACCCTGCAGGGCCAGCTGGACACAGCGCACCTTTGCAGGGAAGCAAACCCACTGACCTGGAGTTTAACACTGGGGGACCCATGTCAGGTGTGCCCTGGGAGTCCCCACCCAGGAGCTCTGCCCAGGGCCACGTGATCCCTGCGCATCACATCCTCCACCCCCGCCCCAGGCCTCGATGCCCACCGGCCCACCCTCTAGTCCCTGCCTCACTCCTACCCCAGCCCACCCCACCCGCCCCTTCCCCTCCCAAAATCCTTTGGTGCATTCTCACCAAGGAGCACTCTGAAGGCCCCCAGCCCCTAGAGGGTCCCTATCCACCCTTGTCCCACAAGACCAGACCTGGTGCCGTGTGCACAGCCCTGGCCTCTCCCAGGTCCAGTAGCACACGGACCCCTCTACCCGTGGCCACCGTCCAGCCCTACCCTGAGAGGCCACAGAACAAGGCTGCCTCCACCCACCCAGGAGTGCAGGAATGTGAGAGAGACATGTGCGTCTAAAAGGAAGCGGTAAACACATCTAGCACCACACAGAGAAACCCGAGCGGCTCCAGAGTCTGAAAGCAGGCAGAGGTGGTGGGGGAGGAGAGCTGAACAAGAACGCAGGCCCGATCCTTGGGATCCTTCTGGAAGTTGCCAAGGAGCAGGAAGCCAGGATCCAACCCGGAGAGCAGAGGTGAAACATGGGGTCAGGATGAGGGCACCCCTGCTGAGGGACTGTGTCCCTGAGGGCAGCTGGGCCGTGAAGCTGCTCTTCCCCCAGCCCCCAGTCCATTCCCTCTGCCTCCAACCCTCTCGACCACCCCAGGCAGCAGTGGGAAGAGACAGCAGCATCACCAACAGAGCCACACGGCCAGGAGAAACCATCGGCGTGGGCACTCCCAGAAGGACAAATCACTCAGGACTGAGGGCAGCTTCGAAAGCATCTTAATCAGTGTTCCCGTAAGACCCAAGAAACAGACATGCATACATACAAGCAGGCTTCCATTAAAAAGGAACAATCAAGAAAGAGTTTTTGCAGATCAGTTGGGTGTGGTGACACATGCCTATAATCCCAACACTCAGGAGGCTAAGGCAGGAGGATCTCTGTGAACTCAAGACCAACCTGGGCTATAAAGTGAGCTTAAGGTCAGCCTGAACCGCATAGTGGGACCCTGACTCAAAAGACAAAAAAGAAAAAGAAAAAAGAGTTCTTGCAAATTAAAGCTGGGTTAGTCTTCCTAAAAAGCAGTTTGTTTTAAAAATAAGATATTCCAGCCTGATCTGTTGTCCTACCTACAACCTCAGCACTCTGAGAGGCTGAGGCAGGAGGATCACAGGTTCCAGCCCAGCCTGGAAAACTTAGCAACACAGAGTGATCTCATCTCAAAAATAAAAAATAAGAAAAGGGTTTGGGATAAAATCAGTTTAGTGCAAGGACCCTGGGTTCAATCTCCAGTACTGAAAACAAAGAAAACACAAAAATACTTCTTAATCCAACAAAATACTGAGTACAAAAAATGTTAATCTTTAACCTAGATAATAAAATGGAAATATGTTCCACTCATCAAAATGATTATTTATCTAAGAAAACAAAAGCCATGCTATAAACCTCGAGAAGACTCCCTCCCTCTCTGTCTTTCTCTCTCTCCATATGTATATGGATATATATGACACATACATACATATATCAAAAGAGCCAAACCCCCAAATACAGAGAGAGCTGCTATAACTAAAAAAAAAGAGAGAATAAATACTTTATCAAAAAAGATACAGAAATGGTCAATAGCACTTGAACTGGGAAAATACTGATTAGGATCACACCAAAGTAGATCCCCCGCCCCTCCAACACACACGCCGATTTAGATCTGACAGAATGATCACTGCTGCTCCTGGGAAAATCGAGGCCGATCAGGGCCCCACATCCAGCTGCTCCCTCGTGAGATTCGCCCAGGTGAGAGAAAACCTCACTCGGTGCCAGCCAGGTGCACCCAGGACGCTCCACTGCAGTCCTGTCTGAAAGTAAGGAACCTAGGTGGCCAGGCACATGGAAGCCAGGCCATGGTACACCCGTCACAGAGGGAGGAAGCCGGCTTGGCAATGCTAGGGACATGCTGGATCCCCCCAATACCATGGATGAACCCCAAAAGAATCAAGCAAAAGGTTCCAGGCCTTGTGGTATGATCCCATTTGGATGAGAAACTCTAGAAAAGACAGGGTCACAGGGGACTCCACTGGGACAGCGAGGGCTCCGTGCTGGGCTCCACGCTGGGAACCTTGAAGGAGCGTCCACAGCTCAGCAGACCACACAGCTGCCCCTGCAGGCATCTGTCAAACCCCTTGACCCCATATCTCAGATGGGTTTCACTGTACTTAAATTACACTTCAATTTTGCAAAAAACAAAAACAAGTCCGAAGGACCAAATGTGAAGGAGAAGCAGAAGAAAATTGAGAGAAATATTAAGAGGCATGAAAGAACCAAGCAACTCTGTAACGAGACTCCTAACACCGGACATCCTGAAGGGTAAATCGGCAGTGAAACAGCTTTGTTCCTGACCTGAAAGCAGAATAATCTAGGATACAAGGGCTAGATAGGGGCATATGAAAAATAACCCGTCTCTAGGTCACTTCCTGTGGCATTCGGACTCCTGAGGCTGGACAGCAAGTCCTGTCTGCAAAGGAGTGGCCCGGGCCAGCTGCAAGGCTCCTCCGTGACCAGGGGTAAGGGTGGGGGAGCAGCATCCTCAGGGGGCCGACCCGGAACCCTACACCCAGCCGAGCGCACACCCTGCCAGGCCACCCAGACCTCTGTCCCTACAAGCAAGAACCCCAAGTTTAACTCCCGTGCACCCTGGGTGAATCAAGCTCCTGGGAGGAGTTCTGTCTCAAGACAGGCAACACAATGCGACAGAAAGGGAGGTGGCCAAGCTGACCTTCTGGTCATGGGGATAAAGGCAGCAGGGAGGCCGGGTCAGCTGGACTAGAAAGATGTTGGGGCGACAACCTCTCAGTTACAACTTGGACCCAACACGGACAGCAGGGGGAGCTCAAGGCGTACGTCAGTTACCCCAGTAGGCAGCATCAACCCACAGCAAGGTATGGAGGACTTCCTGGGGCTTCACAGAAAGCTGCTCATGCCATAGACAGCATAACCAACAGACACGGGAGGCAGAGAACAACAATCAACAATAATCAACCCTTTTTATTTTTTTGCCCCAGTACTGGGGATTAAACCCTAAGGCCTTGGCACGTGCTAGGCAACTGGTCGACCATCTACCACTAAACTACACTCAGGTCCCTATAATCCTCCTGTCTACTCAAGTGCTCCACCTCTGAGCTACATCCTCAGCCAGCCAATCGTCATTTTTGGTGGCAAATAACAGCTGGGTTCATTTAGACATGAAAGTCAGAAGTTGCTAGCCATGGTACCTCTGGGAGTGGACTGAGAAGGGGAGAGGAAACCTCACTGTATATTCTACACCATGGGGCAGTTTTTGGTTTGGTTTGCTTTTTTGAGGCAGGGTCTCACTTTATGACACAGACTGGCCTTGAGCTCATTATGGAGCCCAGGCAGCCTCGAACTCATGGCAATCCTCCTCCTCAGCTCTCAAATCCTGGGATCACAGGTGTGTGCCACCTAGTCTGGTTGTTTTGTTTTTTTTTGATCAGAGTCTCCCTAAGTTCCCGGGATGGACTGGAACTTGCAGTCTTCCTGCCTCAGCTCCCTAAGTGCCAGGCTTATAGGCATGCACCCCATGTGTGGTTACCGGGCTGTTTTTATCAACATAGTATGGTGTTTGATCGTCTGCAAACCAGCCCGTCCTCCTTGGAGTGCAGTCCTTCCTCCCTCCCGGACCTGTCCAATTCAGCCCCACTCTGACTCACCACTGTGCGGCCCCATTGGATCCCTGACACTCTAAGGACAGAGCCAACCAACCCAGGCACCTGTATGCTGTACACACTGGTGGGGCAAATTCATTCATTCATCTTCTCAGCCCAGGTGAAGAGTAAGGACACCACCCCACCAGGTCCACGCAGCTCAACCCCATCCTAGGTGCTGAAAACCCATCACATGGTAAAAGAAAGGTATTCTGGGACAAGGTGACTCCTCTGTGCTCCAGAACAGGGCCCCAAGGTTGTGCTCAGACCAGGCTGGACAGCAGCTTCTAGCTGGGCAGGTGGCCACTCGGGGGTCCAGTCAGACAGCCAGGTAGCCATGGGCCTGTCCAGGGCTCCAGGGCTCTAGGGACACACACCTGGAGGTGCTTCTGGTGTTGACCAAAAAGATCAGGGGTCCTGCCTGGAATACACTGGGGTGTGTGTCTGCAGGGGCCCCTCCTGAGACACCTCAGCCTCAGCTCTTCCAGAACAGTCTGAGTCAGTGGTGACCAAAGCTGTTGGGTCAATGAGAGACACGCGCTTGCTGCCCTTGGAGCCTGTAGCATTCTCCTTTCTGCAAGGCCCAAGGACCCAGCTCTTGAGGAGCAGAACTGCTCGGGGACAGGGAGTCTCTCTCTCTAGGAGGGATGAGTCTCTTACTCTCTGCAGCTCCTTGAGGTCACAAATCAAAACCAAAGAAAACCTCAAGGCTCTTTGTCTACAGTTGTCACACAGGTGTGTGGCACAGAAACCTGGAGGAGGACAGTGCCCAGGTGCAGACCCAAACAGGAGGCAGCCAGGAAGGACGGTGGGGACCCCAGCCCCAGAGAGCTCAGGCCTCTTGAAGACCTGCACCCCTCTTGTCATGAACTGCTCACACCCACAAGTGACAAACCCCACGGAAATCAGACAACTTCAGCCCCTTGTCTCCCTCGCCTCCTGCTGGTGTCCCCACTGCTCCAGGGGGCAGGCAGCCCTGTACAGTCCACCTGCCTGGTGGACAGCACCTCTGCCACTCACAGGCCGCAGGACTGGCACCAGCTTGGGCCTGGTTGAGGACCCCAGAACGAGAGGACCTGGGGTGCACATGTGGCAATGGGATGCCAGGAGAGAATGAGCCCTCTGTGCCTCCTGGGCTCCTGGCTGTGCGGGAAACCTCAGGGGAAAGCAGGCAATGAACAGACAGAAAACAGCGGACACGCAAAAATCACAGAGCCGAAAATGAGGGCCAAGGAACAGGTGGGCAGCGCCGGCCAGGGCACCTGGCCCAGAGAAAAGCCCACAGAAAACTGCAGCCCCACCCCACATGGGATGCACGCGTGACAGCAGGCAGGACCTCAGCAGGGCCAGGGACGCCCCAGGCAGCAGGCAGGTGCTGCGGTGTGGGGGCTCCAGCTGCCCAGGGCTGACCAGCCACAGCCACACCCACAAGGCCAGCCAAGAGGAGCCCAGGAGCTCCTGCACTTGCTCCCACCAACACCCAGCACGATGTAAACCCTGGTACCCCGGAAGCCTCCTCTGAAACACCACCACATGAGCCTCACGGCACAACCAGTGCACACTTCTGAAAAGTCTCTCCTGGCCAGGGTCACCTCGGACTCAAGGTCAGCCTGGGCTACTCAGTGAGTTTGAGTCTAGTCTGAACTACATCGCAAAAGCCCTGGCCCAAATAATAACAAATAAAAATTTTTAAAAGACACCATTGTTATCAAAATGAAAGTGCTAAGCTGGGTGGGGTGGTGCACGCCTGTAATGTCAGCACTCT
The DNA here is from genome assembly GCA_004027455.1 of Hydrochoerus hydrochaeris. NCBI lineage: Eukaryota > Metazoa > Chordata > Mammalia > Rodentia > Hydrochaeridae > Hydrochoerus > Hydrochoerus hydrochaeris. Next base: position 146,714 of record PVLA01003050.1, read on the forward strand.
GGAGGCTGAGGCAGGAGGGTCACTTTGAGTTCAAGGCCAGCCTGAACCACACAGCAAAATCTCTGCCTCCACCATATAAAAAGGGCCCACACTGGATGTGGCCCTGAGGAGTCACACACAGGGTGACACTCATCCAGCATCAGTCCCAGCAAAGGGACACAGGCAACCAGCACCAGATACGTAGCACACCGTGGGCCCCGGGCTGAAAGGCTGCAGAGCAGAGCCCGCACCTCTAGTCTCCAGTCTTCTGGTCAACAGCACGGAGGAGGAGATGTTCACAGCTCTTAGGCGGAAACTTCAACCGGAGTGTCTGGCCCCTCCCTGCCTTGGTAAATAATACTGTTTTCTTTTAGAAAGGAGGGAAGCAGGAGGAAGGGCAGAGTCAGGTTCCTTGAGGCTTTGCTCTCTCAGATGGCCAGGGGAAGCAGGTACACAGTGGAGAAAATCAGTTAAATTAATTCCGAATGTAAGCTTCAAAAGCACTAACTAGTTCTGGTTAATTCTTTTAAATGATTTGATGGCTCAGGCAAGCAGGCCGAGCAAACGTTAGAAGCGGCTTGATCAAGGCCTGTCTCCATTTCTGGCTTTTCAGCCATATGTACTCTTTAAATTGTTCTTTGAGTGCCTGTAATCCCAGCACTCAGGAGGCTGAGGCAGGAGGATCACTGCAAATTATAAGCCAGCCTGGGCTACAACATGAGTTTTCAAGGTCAGCCTGCACTACACAGCAAAATCCTGTCTCAAAAAGACAAAAAAAAAACAAAAAAAAAAACCCCAATTCTTTGACCTGTTTCCCATTTGATCCAAACGCCATGGTGCTCTGAGCCGTCCACCCACCATTTCCGAACTGCAGGCTCGACCCTCATTTCCAGCTCTGCTGGGGTCTCTGAAGCCCGACTGGGAACGAGCTCTTCCAAACCCCATGACCCAGGCACCGAGGACCAGTGCTGATTCCTGGGGCCCGAGGAACCATTACAAACGAGCACTGCGCGATGATCACAACCAAGCGAGGACCAAGTTCACTGAGCCACATGGTTTTCCTCACTGTCTCAGCCGTCGGCGGCTAGATCTCATCCCTGGGGAGACCCAGGGCCGGGCAGCAGCGCCCATCCTTGGGCTTGTCCCTGGATTCTGAGGAGGACTTTTTACCCAGGCGGCAGGAGGTGAAGGAAGCCACCCAGGCCACAGGCCCTGCCTGCGCCTCTGAGACCTAGGCCCCTGCCCGCATCCCCTGTGCTCTGTTGGGAACAGCACTGCTCCGTGGCCCGTGGGCGCCGCGTACAGCCAGCTCTCCCTCCAGGCAAGGCGGTGGGAGCCCGGAGACTGGTCTCGGGAAGGCCTTGTATGTGGCCCCACCATCCTCCCGTGGGGCACAGACAGCCACGTGGGGAGCCAGAGCAGCAGCATCCACAGAGGCACCACCATGGCCACGGGAAGGAAGCCTGGGGAGATCAGGGAGGGTACTGCACGCAGGGGACAGACACCCCCGGCAGAGTGTGGCTAGTGTGCTATGACTGACGGAGCCTTGGAGACCCAATGGCAGCCACGAGCTTTCGGGGCATCTGCGTGCCAGCCTGTCCCCCAGGAAGCCTCTGCCAGGACCTCAGCCTCACCCAGGCCACAGGAGAGGCCAGGCCTCTCCCCTAGCAGAGACACCCCCAGGCTGGCTGGCCACAGCCCCCTCAGCCCGGGCACGTGCCACCCAGCAGTCGACCTTAGTGACCAGTGTACCCCACATTCCCCTAAGAGACCAGGACAGACACAGGTCTCCTCAGCCCTGACACACATGGTCCTGGAGTCCTGGGCCAGCCCAGCAGGTCTGGCCCGGGCCTTCGTGCCAACCTGCGCTCAGCCAGGAAACAGAAGGCGCTGAGGCTCCAGGGCCAAGTGCTGCTCAAAGCCCCTGTCCGTGAGATGAGTAGAGGGCAGTGCCCACCTCGGCCCCGGGGACGGAGGACACTTAGTTAGACCCTGGTCTCAGGAGCCAGGACTACAGCTGGCCATGCAGGCCTTCCTAGGAGGTCGGAGGAAAGACGCATCCACAGGTCACAATGAATCCTGTGGAGTAAGGGATAGCCAGGTGGGACCCAGCGGCCATGGCAGGGAGAGCAGGGAGAGGGCCCTTTCTGTGACAAGGACACTGCCCACCCGTGCTGCCTGGCAAGGCTGACGTGAGCCAGGACCCGACTCCCCCATCTTAGCATCATCCACTGCAACGGAGGGCCCAGTCGGTGATGGCCACGCCAGACAGGGCAGGCTGACGGCCTGCCACCCGCTGTCCTCTGACGCTGCACAGGCTGGCACAGAGGGTGCACAGAGGTCAGTGCAGGCCATGTCCCAGCAGTCTCACTCCTTCCCTAGGAACCGAGTATGCCCCTCATGCAGGCACAGGCCCTGCCGGGAGTGCAGAGCCCCTCTGGGGCACACACCTGCCCAGCTGGGAGATCAGGAGGCCCTCAAGTCCCAGCTGGCCCAGGCAGATCAGGTCGATTCACACCCCAGGGAAATGCCTTCAACAACCTGCTGGCCAGGCCACAGGGCAGGGCCTCCTGTCTGCAGGGGTGGGAGATGACTGACAAACAAGGAAGGCGGCACTGCGTGGGGCCTGGATGCTCCACACTTGGCGGGACAGAGATGCAGGTAGGGCACTCTGTGCTCGTGTGGTCAGCTCGGACAACAGAGGAGCAGGGAGAAGCTGGCAGGCAAGCAGTGACAGCAGGTCGAGCTGGGTACAGGGCTTGTGGGCGTTTTATTTCCAGCCAGAGGCTTTAAAGTCTGCAGGGTGGACCTAGAACTTGGCAGGGGGAGGTGAGGGAGGGAGGGAGAGGGAAAATGCGGAGGAGAAAGTGGGGAGGGGAGGGAGGACGATAGGACAGGGAAGGACAGGTTCCACATGCAGCCTCTTCCACTCGTGGGGTGGCATGTGAGGTCCCTTCCACCCGCAGCCTCCCAGATGGGCTGAGTTCCAGCCCATGCTGTGCTCCTCTTCAGGGGCACTGACCTCCTTAATGGAGACCACAAATCACAAGCCAAAGACAGGCTGGGAACGACACAGAGCTAGTCCTTAAAGGAGGAAGCAAAGGGGGTCAGCACCCCACAATGCACAGCCACACCTTCTAGAAGCAGTCAATCCTCTGCAGTTAGGAATCCTAACAGATGTCTACTGATCCGAGTCCAGTGCTGAACTAGAGGACCCCAGGGCTGAGACAGGCCAACCAGGACAGTGGCCAGTCCCGTCTGTAGTGCACTGACCAATGGGGACCAGGGATGTCAGTGGACACTGGCCACTCGCATTTTAGAGGAATGAATAAGAGAAAGAAACCTTCCTTGTTAGGGCCACACATTCCAGGGCACCTGCCTCAGACCAGAGGGTACACAGGGCCCACCTCGCATGCCCTCCACTCCTGCCCAAGGCCATCAGGGATGGGCTAAGGGCCACAGGAGCACAGTCCCAGGCCCAAGGAGAGGCTCATTATGGCTACGGGAAGCTGGCCTGCTCTCCCAGGCCACACTGGGCACCACAGAGCAGCCCGAGTGCTCAGTCCTAAGTGTCAGCCACCACATGGGTGCCCGGTGCTCTCTGGGGTGGGTCGATGGGGAGACTCCGAGGAGGCGCACCCTGGGCAGGGAGTGGCTGGCTTGAGACCAGAGTCACTGTGGCTGGGGTGCCCTGGCCTGGCCCACTCTCTGCCACAGACAAGCAGCCTGCAGAAGGCAGACACTGAACAGAAAAGGCCGAGGCGAGGGTGGTCCTCACTACATCCTCCAGGGAACCTAGATGCATTTCCTCACGGGGAGGAGGCTGCGTCCACCCTCAGACCCTGACTGGACCAGAAGACCTTGAAAACAGGGAGATGACCTCACAGGCACAACAGCCAGGAAGGTAAACCCCCAGTGGGGCACCCCATGGTGGAAACCGTTCCCAAGGGCCTGCCCTGCCCTGAGTGGACCCTTGAAGTTTAGAGCTCTGTGGCAGAGACCAGGTGGCCACACCCCACACACAGCCATACCACGTATCTGGTTTCTAGAAAGGGGGAGCTCCACCCCACGGCCACGACCCTAAAGGGACACCTAAAAATAGATCTGGACAGCACTGCGGCCACAAGCCAGCAGGATTAACACTGTCCAACCCCCAAGGACAGCTCTCGCAGGAGAGCAAGACAGCTCCAGGGCGAGGCCTGCGGGATTCTTCTTAGACAGCCACAGAGGCTGGTTGTGGGGTCATCCGTCCCCTCAGGCTTGGATTTAGGCTCCATGCTTCACTGCATACAGGTCCAAAGGCTCAGGGCCCCTACCGTGGACTCTGTGAAAAGCATGGTGAATGCCGCTATTATGTGCCATGCCATCGGATACAAAGGCAGGCTCGTGAGAACATTCCAGTGTTTCCCATCTCCCTTACTCACTGCACCCGCCACCCTGCAACTACTGACTCTCCCCCAGAGTCAACCAAGGGAGGTAAATATACTTAGTAGAGTCGGAACACTGAGGCAGCCCCAAAGCACAATTTGAAAGGCACCCAAAAAGGGGGGCTCCCAGCACTGCACCAGAAAACAGTGACAGCCACGGGGAGGAGGGAGTGCCTCTGAGGGCGAGGGGCAGAGTCTGGGGGAGAGGGGGATCGATGGCATGTGCCTTTTACTGTAATGAAGTCTTTTAAATTCAGAAGCTCACCATTTCTGATCGTGTGTCAGACACACCCAGCTGATGAGTACTTAAAACAAGGTGCATCCACACAGAGGCGGCCCAAGGCAGCCCAGACTTCAGCAGGGCTGTCATTTAAAGACATCCCCTAAATCTCGTGAGTAATGTTGTACTATTTATGTTTGGAATGTTCTGGGGTATAAATAATTAAAACTGATCCCACCTGCTCTGCTTACACTTTCGAGGGGGCCCAGGAGCTGGAAACTCCACATGCAGCTTTCACCACCTCTGCACAGGCAGGGCTGTTACAGCCTTGCTACCCAGAGGCAGAGTGGAAGCTGAGAAGCCGGGCAGAACTTCGACCACCAAACGGGGCCGGGGAAGCATGAATCTGAGCCCAGAGCTTGGCAAGGAAGAAAGGCCTAGGTGGATACGCAGGCCACCTTCAGATCAGCTGCGCCAGCAAGGCTGAATACTGAAAGGACAGAGGGAACGTACTCTCTGGGAGGGGACCAGCCAACTCCAGCCTGGATCAGGATGATCTGCTCTTACACTAACTGCCTCCTAACATCAAAAATAAATGTTTAGAAAAATCATCCGGAGGAGCCTCGAAGTTCTCCATGACTTTTAAACACATCAATAAAAACTGACCAGGCAGACAAAGAGACAAAATCAAATGACAAAAGAAAAAAAAAATCCACAAAGAAAAATGTCAAACAATAACAACACATCCCTAGATGATCCAAGTATGGTAATTATCAGACAGACTTTAATTTCTGGAATGAGTGTGGTCAAGAACACAGCAAGCTGAATCCTTTCACCACAACTGAAATCTATGAAACAAGAATCAAATGGAAATTCAAAACTAAAACCTAAAATCAACAACTCAGTACATGGTAATACCTCAATTCACAATCGCTTCTGCAGGCAAACAGTTCGGTTTGCAAACAAAAGCAGTCAGCAAAGCCTTGCTTCTGCTGGCAAGCTTGGCTCGGGGCGACAAACATGACCACAGCCATCTGCTCCCTATACACAGTCACTTTCCCCCAAATTGTAAAGCAAATTAAGTTCAGAAAGCAAGGTGCCATTGGATAGGTTTAACAACAGAGTATACAGAGGTGAAAAGGGATTAGCGGAATGGAAGACAGGCGATAGAAATACACGGAATGAAAATGGACAGCAAAGGTAATGAAAGACTAGTATAGAAGACCGTGGAAGGACCCAACCTATGCACAAATGGGGCTCTGGAAGAAAAGGGCATAGAGAATGGAACCAAGGCGACATTTAAAAAATAAACATCCAGCCGGGCAGGGTGGCATGTGCCTGTAAGCCTAGCACTCGGGAGGCTGAGGCAGAAGGATCACCATGAGTTCAAGGCCAGCCTGGACCACACAGTGAGACCCTATCTGTAAACAAATAAACAAACAAATGTCTCCAATTTTCCCAAAACTAAAGCAAGACTTGTATACATACACGTATATATCAAAAAGCACTGTAACCCCCGAGATGATAAATACAAAGAAAACTATGCCTAGACACATCGCGTATAAAAATGAAAAATTCAACACACAAAGACAATCTTAAAAGCAGCTAGGGGGTGAGGGCAGCGCATTCCTTTCAAAGGAGCAACACGCAGACTGAGAGCTGACCTCAAACCCAGAGGACTACAGGATACAATCTTTAATGACGGACAGGAAAAAAATCTGTCAGTCTACAACTTTACAGAAATATTCTTCAAATCAGAATAAAAACTTTCCAGACAAACACATGGTCACTGACAAACAGGTATAAAGTGAATACAAAGGGTAAATCTCCAGATAAGAGAAAATGATCTTAGATGAAATCGCTGAGAAAAACAGAAAGCCATGGGTAAGGTAGCCACATTGTTCTCAATTAATATTGACTTTATAAAGAAACAATAAAAAAGTCATGTGACTTACAAGAACAGGGCATCTTCAATTACCTAACAATACCACAAATAGCAGGGAAGACTGGGAAAAGAGAGTTCAAAAGTCCTAAGGTCCCTGGTTTGCCCAGTATGTGGTAAAAGAGTCAGTTTGTACCAAAAATTAATAACTCATGGACACACATCAGAATCTCTAGCACTGCCACTAAAAAATTCATGGAACAATGGATGACAAACTTTCTAAGTGCAAAATCCAAATGTTCCAGAGCACAAAGACCCAAGAATGGGTTTCACTATAGGGCGGGCACGTCTGTGAGCACAGCTTTGTTAATTTATCACCGCTTGGCTGCACAGGTGTGGAATGATACCCGAAGTTACAAAGATGAAAACCAAAGTGAAATGAAACGGCATGGCAGGCAAGAGCCGCACAGCCTCGCAGAGCCCGCCGTCCCAACCACCCTGCTCCCCAGAACGGTCCGGCTTTCGAGCCGGGCCTCCCAGAATGAGCCAACCAGGGACTGAAGGAATGAGTGAGAATGAGGGTGTGAATGAGCAAAGAGGGCTGGGGATGCAGCTCAGCATCAGAAAGCCTGCCTGGCAAGCACAGGGTCCTGAGTACCAAAACCATGAGTGAGGGAGTGAGGAAAGACTGAGGAAATGAGTCAATGAATGAGAGAATGAGTGAAGAATGAGGGAATGAGGGAAGAATGAGGGAATGAGGGAAGAATGAGGGAATGAGGGAAGAATGAGGAAATAAGGGAATGAATGAGGGAACGAGTGAAGAATGAGGGAATTAGTGAATGAATGAACAAGTGAATGAGTGAAGATCGAGGGAATGAGTGAAGAATGAGTGAGTGAGCAAAAGTGTGGAGAGTGAGTGTGGAAGAGCAGTGACGCACATGGCTGAGAGTGGGCCTCCCCCAGGAGCAGCCCCGGAGTAGGCCAGGTCTGGTCTGTGGAGCCTCAGCTGCACCCCGCTACCGCGCAGGCCTGGGACCCGTCGGCAAGGCCCCGCACACAGGAACCTGGACCCGCAGGAGGTCCCCCAGCTCCCACCCAGAGGTGCATCATGGGTTCTATGCATCACGCATCGCCACGATCTCATGTCACACACCACGTGCCACACATGCTTCATACACCGTCACCTCACAGCACCCATGTCACACAGGACACGGCACAGCACACAATCTTATGCCACGCATCCTGTCACACAGCACCCATGTCACACCAGACACACACCATCACAACTTTTCTCATCACACCAAACACATCACAAACCACACACTGTATGCTTGGCCTCCCAGGTCACGTCACAACCCACATCACATGCCATGCAGCACGCCATACTTGCTGTGGCGAGGGCCCCTTGTGTGGGAAGAGGTGGCAGCAGTGGGGCTTACCGTGCCTTCCCAGAGGGGCCACAGGAGGTGGGCAGAGCAGCCAACAGCCACCTGGCCCAGCCCAGCTGCAAGGGTGGTCAGACACCAGGACCCCCACCGTGTGGATCTGTCCCCTCCTGGAGCACAGCCTTGGGCGCAGCCCCCTAGGGTGAGCGGTCCTCAGCACCCTGCACCCTGCAGAGCCCCAGGAAGAGGAGGGAGCAAACAAAGGCCAGAAAGACCCAAGGGGTTCCAGGCGAAGCCTCGGGGGTGGGCTGGCTGGCAGGTCTCTGCCCCAGACTACACGGCCTGCCCAACTCCAGGGGACATGCAGAGCAGGGAGAGAAGGCACCCGCCCCGCACCCGTCCTGTCTGGTGGTGAGCAGGGTGGGCAGTGGGCACAGGGACCAAAGTGTCCAGCCCCTACCACACAGCGACACAGCACAGGCACTGAACTCCCACCCCCAGCTGGGCTCCGCATGGACCTGCTCCTACCTGGTACGCAGCTGGCCCACAGCCAGCCACCCCAAGTGTGGGTCTAAGTCCTCCTGCTCGGGAAATTACTTGGGGTAGGAAAGCTGTCCCCATCTTCACACATGAGCCGTGGCGTCCTTGGTCCGGTCATCGGGACACAGCCCCAGCCCTAGCCAGGTGACCACCACACTAGGAAAGGGACAGTGGCTTGCCACATGGGAAACTCGCACAGGCAGAACACATGTGGAGAATACACAGAGGAGGAGCAGCGGTCAAAGGCAGGACAGAGGAGAGGGCTCGCTGCGGCCCAGGCAAAGAGACCGTGCGTTTGCTCTAAAAAAAAATTCTTCCTCTACTATTTTCAAAATATTTCTCAGAACATAAAGCAAGAAGGTGTCAGATCACACTAACATAAAAATGTCACGTTCAGCTAAAAGCGCCCTTTCCAGCTGGGCACCGTGAGGGAGACACAGGACACCTCCAAAGCCCACTTCAGCTAGGAAGGTCACCCCGGCCTCAGGGCAGGGAACCCATCCAAAGTCCCGCTACTGGGCACTGCCAGTGCCCCTTCTCTGGGAATCGGCGCTGCATGAATTACAACAGCAGGAGAAACCGGACCCCTAAGGGAAGGGCCCAGTGGAGGTCACAGAGCAGAGCGGCCCACAGCCCCTGGTCCAGGAGGAAGGCAGTGGGCAGAAGGGCACAGCGCTGTCCACGCAAAGCTCCACGCCAGAGAGCAAAGCCAGGGCCACGTGCAGAGGCTGGACTCCCCAAACACCCGAGCCCCTCTCCTCGCCATCTCCCCGGCTCCCTGCAACCTGCAGGACCTCATGAAACTAAAAGCAGCAGTGGCCGGCAGCGTCCCCCACGGCGAGCCCGGCTGGGATCCAGCCACGAGCGGGCTGCGCGGCAGCGGACAGAGTGTTTACAGAGGCGACTTCCACTTCCAGGGCAGGGTTACTATGGCATTTAATCCCTCAAGTGCTCCCCTCAGCATCTGTTCTATAAATGGCTTTGGGTTTGCACGGACACTCACTGGAGACAATCACCACTTCTCACGGGTCTCCCTCCACTCCTGCCACCTGTCGGCTGCTCCGGAGGAGCCGCTGGATCATGCAGAGCAGGCACTGAGCCCCGCTGCTCTGCTCGCAGAGAGGAAAGGTTAGAAAAGCTCCACTGCAGGGAGAGGGGGCAGCAGTGAGCCCCGAGGTGTTAGAGCAAGAGAAAGGCCCCCAGGAGACCCTGGCAAACCACAATGGGCAGGGCACGTGATCTGCCAGGCACCTCGGCTTCCCAGGCTGTTCTGAGATTTCCGCGGTAACAAGTCAGGGCCCCGGCCAGCTTCCTGCAGGGCTCCTCTCACCCGGATGGGGTAGCCGGAGTGCTCCCCTCTGGAGTGGCCTCTCTGGTCTCAGGAGCGCCTGGCAAGGGGTGGCCACTACAGGTAGCTCCCTGGCCTCCCTGGCAACTGCAAGTCCTCCTCACTCAGCAGGTAAAGAACTGGGGTCTTCGGGGGAAGGGAGGTCAAGGCAGAGCACAAACCCCGCCCTGGCCATTCCCCTGGACACAGGCCTCTTGCCAGCCAGGAGACCAACACACCAGCCCCTGCCACAGCGCATGCCCCAGGGAAATGGCAGAGGAGGAGGTGAGGCAGGCACCAGGAATCCAAGTGAATACAAGTGCTTTTATTTTTGTTGATGACCTTCCAGTTCTTGTTCACATTCACACACTTTTCAGAAACACAGCAGTGATCATAGAGCGTCACTGCAGGTGACACAGGTGCTGATCGCACCCCTCTTCCCTCTTGACCCAAGCTCACAGCAGTAGCTCAAAGGGGCAGCTACGAAACCCAGAAATCAGCCCCGTGGTGGGGGAGCTCTGGTCCCACACAGAGCAAGCCCACAGTAAGGGTCTGGGCAGTGGCGGAGCCCTGGTGGGTACCGCCCTCCGCGGCTCCGTTTCCCCACCCCTGAAATGGGTCATGAAGAGAACCCTGCCAACTCGAAGCCTGATCCTCCACATGGGCTCTGGGGCACAGTCACTCCACGGCTCAGCCCCACCCCAGCTGTCCTTGTCCTCCGCATCCACCCGTTTCTAGGGCTGCCCAGGACTTCTGACATATCAGGAACCCAAAGAGGACCCACGTCACCCTCAGAGGCCCCTGCTCACAGATGGCACAAGAAGGCCCGCAGGACCGGGGGCCCCAGCCCAAGGCTCCTCCAGTGCCACTCCAGCTCAGTGCCACTCATCAACACAAAAGATAAAATAAAATCTCTCGGCCGTGCCAAAAATACTTCCCCATGGGATGAAGCTCTGCAGGCGCCAGCTACACAGCAGCAACTGTTGCTATGGAGACCAGGCTCCAGACAGGGCGCAGGGAGGCCAAAGGGACAGAGACAGGCAAGAGGGACAAAGGGACAGAGAACACACTGGCCGACGGGGGAGGGGGCACACAGAGGGGGCAAGTGAGGTGAGGGGACTGGGTCGAACAGAGGGGCACAGCAGCGAGGTGGAGAGGAAGCTGCTGTGGTAGGGGACTCGGGGGGTGGCTTTCCTGGGGGACAGGGGCCTGAAGCAAAGCCCAGTCCATCAAGGTCTATAGGCCTCCAAACAACAGGTCCACCTACATCCGAGGCCAGCCTCCCTGCCCAGGGCTGACCCGGGTCACCAGTACCAGGAGAAGCAGTGGCTGGACACATGTGGGACCCCAACCCTGGGAAGAGAAGTCCCCTCAGGGCCAGGGAAAACTGTCCTGCACGTAAAGCTGTGGGGCACTTGCTCGGCAGTAAAGCCTGTGGGTGGGTGGCCAGAGGGACGCAGGGTCCCTGCAGAGGTGGGCACCTCTCTGACTTGCACCTGGCAGGCCTGGAGTCCCCCCAGGAGCCAGGCACATGCTTGGTCGGGTCCCCCCCGTGACCCGTGCACACCGCGTCTGAGTTCACTTCCACCAGGAGCCCCAGCTGAGGCTGCCTGGCCAAGGTCCCTGTGCCCGTCCTCACCCTCTCAGTGCCCCCAGGCATTGCTCAGGACCACTCTGAGCCCCAGGGCGCTGAGGGCTCACGGTGACTTTCTCTGGCACTGGGCATCACACCCCACCCACCTTATCCACTCTGCCACACTGGAAGCTGCGGGCTCAGCTAGGAACCCCCACAGCAGGCCTCTCAGACAGCGAGCCAGGCAGAGAGCAGCTCAGAATGGAGCCCTGGGAGCTGCTCGCCGGGGCTCACACCCGAGATCCCCACACTCTGGGAGGCAGAGGCAGGAGGATTCCAAGTTCAAGCTCAGCCTGGGCAACTCAGTAAGACCATCTCTTAGAGTGGGGCTTGGAGTGCAACCAGTGCAAGGGGCTGGGGATGGGGTGGGGGCAACCCTGAGTTCTCCAGGCACCCACAGCCTCGGCCCTGCACTGCACCTGTTCCCCAGGCGACCCAGCACCTCCACCCCCCAACGTCAGGTTCCTGCCTCTCGGAAGCCGCCCCCTTGGGTCCCTCGGTGAGCATGAGCTGATGCTCTCTGCACCCACACGGACAGGGCCTTCCCTTCTGCCCACCACTGTCTGCCTCCCTTGTCAGGAAGGTGAGCATGCAGCTCATGTGGAGAGGGACCAGGTGTCCTCTGTCCTCTTCCTCACCCAGCTGTCACACCTCCATCCCTAAACTACTTTCACACACTATCGCCCAGGAGCTTTCTATGGCTCCCTAGTACCCACTGGCAAGGAGAGCAGCTAAAACACTCTGGGTGAGCCCTGAGTTCTCAGCTCCTCTCTAGCACTCGCCAGGGCGGCCCCCTTCTCACTCTGCCATCCCAGTACCCGGGTATCCACTGCCCGAGCTCCATCCCAGGGCACGCATGGCTCCAGCCCTGCGGAAGCATCTCTACTCAGCCCTGGGTTGCTCTCCACCCACTGGGCTCTACCACTGGCCAGCAGGACAACACCCAGGCCCACTGCCTGACAGTGGTGGCAACCACTACAGACCGGGCTTTCCGCCCATGGCCATTTACTCACTGGGTTCCGGAGTGACGGCATGAGACCAGCCGTGCTTGGAGAGACAGAGGGCAGCAGGGCAGGTCCCCGGGGCTCTGGAGACGCCTGCCCCGCCCTCTCCAGCTTCCAGCACATGGAAGGGGTTCCAGCTCCTGCTCCTCACACCATCTTGAGCAGCCATCTCCCCCTCTGTTCCCATCCTGCCACCTGCCTTTACAAGGACGAGGACCAGGGCGAGTTGGCTGCACATGCAGGCCAAGCCCTCACCTCCAGACGCTGGAGCGCACCCCACTGCAGAGGCCCCCGGCTGCATAGCATCTGCCAAGTCGCCAGCTAAGAGCAAGGACACGGAAGTCTTCCTTATTCACCCCCCAGGGCCCGCATGAGACAGAAATAGACAGGAACACTTGGCCCACAGGCTCAGCCGTACCGGCCCCCGGCCCCACACAGACTGCAGCCCAGGGCCTGCCACCATGGCTGGGTCTCCCAGGAGAAAGCGTCCCAGTCCAAGGAACCTGTGGCCCCTCTGTGGGGCGCCTTCAAAGGGCTCATCTTTCCCATGGAAGCGTCCACAGGGCAGGCCAGTCCCCGGCAAGCAAAGCATGGAGGCTATGTGGAGCTGCTGGACATGGGTGGCGAGGTGCCCACACAGCTGCAGCAGGCAGCTGGGCACAGGCCGAGGACAAGGCGCCGGGGCCCAGGGTATGACTGGACCCAGCACTCTGCATCCTGCCAAGGGCAGGTGCCACACAAGCACAGCCCTCACCTCCCAAGCCCACTGTGCGCCAGGGCAAATCGGAAGGGCAAGACCCCAGGGTGACCTTGGCCCGGCCTGGTTCCTGGCTAGGAAGTTGGCAGCAGGCTCCTGCCCGGCCCTGCCAGGCCCAAGGGCTCTGCCCCGGCCCTCGGTGAGCAGACACAAAGGGCTGCCTGAAAACCTATCTATTCACCTCTCGGGAAAGCTGCTGCGGGCCTGGGACGTTCCAGTGTCACCATCTCGCTCCCGCTGGGAACAGAGCTGCCTTTGTCTCTCTATCATGGCAGTCATCAAATATTTACAGAGCCTGACAGGCCATGCAGCCGGACAGTCTTGAGCCAAGTGGGCTCTTCCCTGGCAGGGAGGTGCGGCGGGGGGGGCCTCCAAGGAGCCCCACAGAGGGGAGAGGCAAGGCGCCTACAGGGCGGCGCTGTCCCCAGCCTCCACCACACACCTGGCAGATACGCGCCCAGGCCTAGCGGCTGGCAGAGACCCTGGCCCTGTGCCCGTGAGCCATGCCACAGGAGGGGAGTGACTAGAGCCGAGGGCCCACACCTGAGCCCCAGCAGCCGGGCCCGGAGCAGACCCAGCTTCACCCCGGCCTGAGCCATCACAGAGAGAATGCTCGGGGCCCAGAGGGATGGTGAGGGCACCCTGACCGGCACAGGAGCCAGACCCAGGGGATGCCCAAAGAGTTCCCTGGCACTGAGGGCAGGGGCCAGCCCTGACGATGTGGAGGTGTCCCAGGCTCCTGGCTCGGCCTCCCTCTAGGCGGCCTGGGTGCCCAGCTGGGAAGCAGTGCCCACTGTCCAGGCCCATGGAGAACAGCCAGGCTTGGCCTGGCCTGGGGGGTGCAGAAGGCCAGGTGTGGGGTGAGTCAGGCCCCTGCCCACCCAGGACTCTCTAGGGAGGGGACAGCAGGCGCAGGCTGCTGGGTGGGCTGCGTGAGGGCCAGGGACCCACGGAGGCCGGGGTTCACGGTCACTACACACAGCAGGGCCGGCTGGGCCCCGCAAGGAGAGCGCCCGTGGAGGGAGAGGGTTCAGCACTGCTCCTCCTGCAGCAGGCTCGGGGCGCTCATGTCACTGTCCCTGGAAACAGCCTTGCATGGCAGCTGCACCTTCTGTCCATATGAAACCCAGGGCCAGCACTCACCCCCTGGAGGAAGCAGGTACAGGCCAGCATGTGGGGCGAGACCCAGGCCTCCTCTGGCCCCTATCCTGGGAACACGGCCACCCGAAGGCCAAAGGAGGCCAGGGCCCCACTCGGAACCAGGGGACAGATGGCAGTGGGACTCAGGGCCGGTGTCTTGCAGCCAGCAGCTCACAGGGACCCAAGGGGACCCTGAGATTTAGCAGCATCAATGACTCAAAACAGGGGTGCAACCTGGGGTTCTGGGAGGAGAAGCAGCAGGCAGGGGGCCTTGAGCCCACGGCGGCTAGAGCCTGCATCTGCTCTCCTCAGGCTGCCCCAGCCCTGCATGCTGCCGACTGAGGGGCGCAACAAGGGAGCTCCCCAGCACAGGGTGGCCCGGGACGGCAGTGCTGCAGCACCCAAAGCACTAGACGGACCTGCGTCCCAGCACCCAAGCCCAGCCCTCAGAGGCCGGGCTGCAGGTCACAGCGCAGCGACGCTCAACTGGCAGAGGGAGCAGCGGATACGCAGACAGGACAGCCAGACGCAAGGCCGTCCTGGGTCGCACCCCAGAGACCCTCAGCAGGCGGGTGCGGCCCCACACCATGGCGGCTCTGGGAATGTGTCCTGGCTCCTGCCAGAAGACACCTGTTGCCCACGCAAGGGGAAGTCGAACTCACGCGTGCACAGAACCACTGCCGCCACGGAGGAGAGACACAGAGCGCTCCTAACCCCACTGACGCCAACTTTTCTGTTGGCCGAAATTTACAAAATAAAGTTTCAAGGAAATGGAACCAGGACCACGGCCAGGCGGCATCTGGGGAAAGGAAAGTCAGGCCATGCAGGAGGGAAAGGCCAAGCAGCAGGACCCACAGGTGCCCAGCCCTGGGGAACAGACAGAAGCCAGTTATGCCAGTCAAGCCTTTCCCAGATACTCCTGCAGCCAGGAAGACTACAGGACCTTGTTCTAACCAAACAGGATCACTGGCTAACATTCTCCTTTACTGAGTAAAAACACGGACAGAGCTATTTGAGAAATAAGCCCCTGTCTAACCAAATGCTTGTTTATCCTTTGTTTATCCTTCTCCTTTCATATGTCGTGATGCCTGGAGCTGTGGCAGCCCTCCAGCCACTATGAGGCAACAAGCAAAGCTAGAAACAAGCTGCTAACATGGATGAAAAAAGTTTAAGAAAAAGTCCCATTATTCCTGCTGCTGCTGCTGCTACTGCTGAGCTGCCTCCAGGGCTCTTGACTACCCATCTCCAGATTCCAGTTTCTGGGGGCATCCAACGGTCAGCTCCAAGCTGAGAATCTCTGCAGCCCGTTTGCCACACACAGACCCACACAGGCCTGGCAGAGAGGGCACTGGAGAGGGTCCTTCTGAGGCGGCCTCTGACCTGAGATGGGGGTTCCAGGGGCAAGGCCAGCTTTCCCAGTCGGGCTCCACACAGCGATGACAGTGGTACCACCGCATGGTTGCAGGACACCCCACTCCTTGCAGAGTCACCCAGAAGGCAACGGGGGCGTCCTCCTCCACATGCCCCCCCCGCAGCCAGCCCGCTCCCCAGGATACCTGCGCAAGGGAGGAAAGTCCAGCTCAAGCCCCACATCCCCTGCCCCACCCCCAGCCCAGAGCCCATGGGCATCTCGGAGACCCCGACCTGAGCAGCCTGGCCAGGCACTCCAAGCCCTGTGCGGAGACCGGCCCTCTCCCGCAGCCACCCTGCAGACACAACACGGACACACAGCCATCCTCCCCTGGACAAACCCAGTCCTGGACCCAGAGCTCGCACTCAGGCCACAGCCCTCAAGAAAGTCCTCATCAGAGCAGAGCTTCCGCCCTGTCCTTCCGGGCCCTGGCTGACACCTCAGTGTCCTATGGGCCACCACCTGCTGCAGGGCCAGCCAGCCCAGGGCCTCAGGAAGGCGGGCGTGAGGGGGACCACTTGCCTGGGCCCACATTTACCTGAGGCACGAACACCACTCTGCGGGTGCCCAGGGTGCCCAGACCAGGCCACCCTGTCTGCCCAGCCCTGACCCTGTCTCCCCTAGAGGCTTCTCTGAGAAAGCAGGTGTGGGCCAGAAGAGGTGCCCAGGAGCAGGGGCAAGCCCAGGACCCCGGCTCCCTCCCATCTGCAGACAAAAAGACAGGTTGCTGGAAGCGCTGACGACCTAGAATCACAGCTGCGCTTCTGAAAGGTACATGTGCGTGAACAGTAACTAGAAGGTCACGTACAAAAATGAAAGCAGTTGTATTCACCTGGAGTACAGTTGATGGGGATCCCCCCAACCACTCCTGGAAGTAGCTGTGCACTTTCACTTTCTCTCTCTCTGTGTCTGTCTCTGTCTCCCTGTCTGTCTTACTAATCCACTGTTTTGTAGAAAAGTTGCTGGCCTGCGGAGGGCTGGAGCAGGCCGTACAAAGCTCACCCGCTAAGCTGCAGTCTCCCCTCTGATGGGGACACGCCACACACCTCGTTCCTAAGTCAGATCCCCAGTTTACGTTGGGGCTCACTGTTGGCACTGTGCATTCCTCAGGTGTAGACAGATGGAAATGACATGCGGCCCCACTAGAGCATCACATGTCACAGCCGCACAGCCCTGAGCCTCCAGGGAACCGCCCGGGGAACCGCCGATCTTTCTATTGCTCCCGTGGTTTTGCCCCCCACGGAATGCCACCTAGTCACAACCACACAATATGTGTACCCTCTGCCCTGGCTTCCTTCACTTGGCCAAATGCATTTAAAATTTCTCTACATCTTTTTAGGGTAAACTAATCCTCCACTGTCTGGATACCCCGATAGTTTATGTGGTCATTCATCTCCTGGAAGACATCTTGGTTGCTCCCAAGTTTTGACAATTATGAATAAAGCTACTATAAACACCCAAGTGTAGGCTTTTGTGGGGACATAGTTCAGTGTTTCATGTTTGCATAAATACCAAGGAGAGAGACTGCTGGATTGTACGCTAAGAATGTGGTGGGGGGTTTTGGGGGGGTTTTGTAAGCAACTCCCAACAGGCTCCCAAAGTGGCCCTGCCATCCTGCATTCAGGCCAGCGACAGGAAAGATCTTGCTCCTCCACATCTGCACTACATTTGGCAGTGTCAGCCTTCTGGGTCTGGACCGTTCTAACACAGGAACCTCACTGCCGTTCCAGCCTACTTTTCCCCAGTGATACATGACGTGATGCATCTTTTGACTTTCTCACTGACTGCCTGCACACCGCCTTTGGGGAGGTGCCTCCTGCTCACACCTTCGGCCTATTCTTTTTCATCTGATTGCTTGTTTTCTTATTGCTGAGATTCAATTGTTCTTTCTGTCTTTTGGATAAGGGCTCTCTATCAGACACATCTTTTACACATATTTTTCTCCCCACCTGTGGCTGGCTTTCTCCTTCTGTGTCCCTCACAGACATGTTTTAACAGAGTCCAGCTCATCAATTTTCTTTTTCAGGGGCTGTACTCGGGTGCTGCATGTAGAAAGTCATTGCCAAGCCCAGGTTTTCTCCTTATTAGCTTCCAAGAGTTTTACAGTTTGATCCATCTGACTTAGTCTTTGTAAAGGAGGTAAGGTCTAAGGTTTGTTTTGCTTTTGTTTTTTTCTTTTTCTGGCAATCAAACCCAGGCCTTGAGCATATTCAGCAAGTACTCTACCCCTCAGCTACGCTCTCAGATTTAAAGCTGGGCTCTTCTGTTCTGTTTTGTTTTGTTTATGTAGGTATCCAGTTGATCCATCTCCACTTGTTGAAAAGGCTACATTTACTCCAATGAAATATCTTGGTTCCTTTATGAAAAAAAAAAAATCAGTTGCCTTTCTTTGTGTGGGTTACTTTTTGGAACCTATTGTCTTCCATTCATCTGTTCAGCCTTCCACCAATGTCTCATTGTCTTTAGTTGCTTGTACCCTTTTCAAAACAAACAAACAAACAACCTAATACTTACTGCAAGCTAATTTAAATTACAGGTAGTAACCAAACAGTCCAGGAAATCCTTAGAATTCAGCCCTTGGGGAACAGAAGCAGCCCTGAACTCTTGGAAGCTGGCAAACCTGCAGCCGTGCCCAGGCTGTCAGGCCCTGCCACCCCATCCTCTCGGACCCCCACCCACAGGCAGATCCTAACTTGCTTTCCAAAAATTCCAGTTGCCTCATTCAAAGGCTTTTACTTATGGCAACTCAAACGATAACGGAACAGCAGCCCAAGTGCTCCGGGAAGGCTCTGCTGCCGAGAGCACCACACCAGCTGGCACGCAGGTCTCTCAGCTACCTCCTTGCGCCCCAGGTCCCGTGGGCTCCCTACTTTCCAGCTCAGGTGCTGACGACCACTTATCTGGCAGGAGGTGAGAGGCCTTGTAGACCACCATGTGTTCTGCTTGTCTCTCAACTACCTTATGGCACCACGGCTCACAAAAGCAGGAGACTTCCCAATACCACCTACAGATAATGCAGCCGGCCTCCTCCCGTCTGTATGTTTGTGTGGGCAGACACCAGATGGCCAGTATCTATGGTGGAGGTCCCTGCCTGACTGTAAGACCCCCAATTTTTCTTCCCACCACTGCAGAAGACCAGCGTCCCCCACAGCCACTGCATCAGGCAGGACCACAAAGAAGACCCAGACACATAGCCCAGACCTCTGGTGTAGTGGGTCAAGTTCTCCTCCATCCAAGCAAAAACCTGGAGCCCCGAGCCGTCACCTTGGGCAGCATCCAGCAATGGCCGGAAGCCAGACTCAAGCCACAAGCCCCAGGAGATACCCATGGGCACAGAAGAGCTATGACCTGAGCAACTTCGAGCTTTCTGGATAGAAAGTGGCAGGGTGAACCCAGAGAGCCCCTGGGGACCTACTATGGCCCAAGGCAAGGGGGGCAGGAAAAAGGTGACTTGAGAAGCAAGGTTCCCAGAATCTGTTTCCCACCTGCATGAAACACACCTGCATCCTGTAACCTTCTCTAGGGCCCCTCGCTCTGGTGTGACCTGAGGCCCAGCTCCTGCAAGGTTCAGTCCCCAATCCTCTGCTGCTGGGCTGCTACCTGGGCTCCCACAGGTCTGCCTTGGAGACCCTGCTGCCCACCAGGACCCCCCTCAGCAGCCTACAGAACGCTCTAGTTAAAGTCAAACGTGCCCTGAACCAAGGTCGGCCCCTCTCCCAGATCCACACTGCCTACACCCACCTCAGCCTCGGCATGCTGCCGCCCAAGCTCCACGCTCACCACAACTCCAACTTCTCTCCCTTCACATGCAACCCGCACCAGAGCCTGTGCACTCTGTCTTCCAAGGCACCCAGGTTCCCACCCTTCTCCTCAGCCCCCAGGCGGGGCCCTTCTGTGTCTGACGGGGACGCTGACCATGGCCTTGTGCCTGGCTCCCTGTCTGACCCTCGTCTCCCATCTGTTCCCAAGGCAGCCAGGGGAATGATCTGAAAACTTCAGTCTGGGGCCAGGGATACAGCTCAGCAGCACAGCACATGCCTGACAAGCACGAGGTCATGAGTTCGATCCCCAGTACCACAAAAAAAAAAAAAAAAAAAAAAAACTTTGGTCTGCACTCACCCCACCCCTGCCCAGAACCCCCTCAAAGAGCCCAAGTCTCACACAGCCACACACAAAGGTTTTCCTCACGTGGCTTTTCCAAGGTTCCTGTGCCAGGCTGGCTCTAGTCTCAGGACCCCCACACAGCACCCCACTACCTCCCTGTCACATAGGCCTTGTCTAAGGACCTGGCTTCTCTCCCAACCCACAGACCCACTGACAGGTGCCCACACCTCTCATACACTGTCTCCTGGGGCCAAGACCTGCCCTGCTCACTATGGTACCCCACGCTGAGAACTAGGGGCTGGCTCAACAAACGCCCACTGGAAATGGGCCTGGCCGTTAGGACCTTCCAGAACACTGGCTCCTTCCCGGTGTTCTGATGTTACCCTCTGGCTACCACTTCATCCTCAAAGCCTTGCTCCACCTTAGAGCACGTCTCTAGCTGCTCCCTGGAGATGACAAAGCAAGTTAGGGGTCAGAGCCTCAGGGCTTGTACAATCCTCCAAGTGACCAGGTGGTAGCGCTGGCCCGGGCGCTCTCATTCCCAAGCTGACTCAGCTATCACCTGCCCCAGGTCCAAAGCCCCCGCCTTATCCTCTGTGGGCGTCACCAGCAGGGACCCAGGCCAGTCACACTCTGCCTTGGCCCCGTGCAGCTGTGACGGTTCTCTGACCTGGTCTGTTTGACATGCCCCTGGCCATTCTGAGGTCACTGGGCCTTGGTTTTGTTTCCTGGCTACTCTACTGTGCCTCACACAAGGAAAGTAACTATGCAGAGCCCAACTGCCTGGACTGCCAGGCACTGAGCGGGCTCGTGCTCACAGACACGTCATCATGGCGGAGTCCCAGAGCCAGTACTGCTGGAGAACTCTACCCGCCCTCTCAGGCTCTGCCCGGGTCTCCGGGGCCAGGAAAACACCAGCTCAGGGGCAGCACAGAAAATGAACTGTGAGGCAGTTCGGGGTCTCGGGCAGGGCTCCGAAGGGCAACACTGCCATGCTCTGTGTCACGAAGCTACCTGGCCCTGAATTTGGCTCACCTGGCTACCTCGGAACACCAGGGCCTCTCAGGATGGCCCCAAAGGCACCTGCTTCCAACAGGGCATGCGCTGCAGGGCATGACCTCCATGTCCCCACCCCACTGGGGACGGCAGCTTGAGCTGCTCATTGTCTACTGACCACACACACCTGGGGGCAGGAGGGGGCCCTGAGTCCGGGGCACATACCTTGCAGGACAGCCATCCCCACAGGCCATGCAGACTGCCAGCCCCCACCTCTCCTGCCAACTAAGCCAATGCCCCGGCAGCTGAGCGGGGAGCACAGCATCTTGCCCCAGAATGCAGACTCAGTGCTGCCATGGAACCAACATCAAAGCCCAGCTCATCCCAGAAAGCCCAGCACTTGGGGGACTTTAAAGAAGAAAAGGCAGAGGGACCAGCAGCCAAGCAGCCAGGCCTTCTCGGGGTGTCCTGTCCCTGCGTAATAGGGAGTGAGTACTACAGGGTCCTCCTCTGGGCCCCACCTCACCAGGTTGGAAGGAAGCACGGGGTAGCAGCTGGGCCTCTGTGTGACCATCAGTGCCCTGGGAGGTGCACTTGGCCTCTGGACCCCACCTGCACGGTAAGTGGGCACGCAGGTGGTGGGGGGCTACAGGAACACCTAGCGGTCACTGTCAAAAGGCAGTGAGGATGCAGCCACACTGTGAGCCTCCAGGGCATCACCCACTCCAAGACGCAGCAGCAGAAGGGATGCTGAGATCTCTGGCGAGGCCACGGCCCCCACCCCACAGCACAGCAGAAGGACCTCCAGTGACCTCTCCACCAGCACCCCACGTCCCTGCATCAAGCCATCGGTCTCGGACAGGTGACACACGCAGCCCACACGGGGTCATGCACAACCACCTGCACAACCACAGGCCACAGCGCCACAGTCACCTTCCACGGGAGACAGTGACATGAGGGCCCAGAGAGGGCCGATGACAGGAGGTACGAACACCGGCGTGCAAACACCCTCTTCCGGGTCCCCGCTGGAGACACGGCAGGAGCAGGAAAGGCCACAAAGCTGCCTAACAGCCCCCTGACAAAGGCCTGGACGCTTGAGTCCTGCTCTCAGGACTGGTGGCCCCTGGAGGAAGGGGATCTCTGAGTCACATGACTCAGCATCACCCTAGCTTCCTGGGTAGCCAGGAGGAGTGAGGAAGACACAGAAGCATAATGCCAAAAAGATGGGACCAAGGTGGACATGGTGGCTCACACCTGTAATCCCAGCCTTCAGGAGGCTGAGGCAGGAGGATCGTTGTGAGTTCGAGACCAGCCTGGGCTACAAAGTGAGCTCAAGGTCAGCCGAACTGCATAGTGAGACCTTGTCTCGAAAAGACAAAAATTAAAAAAAAAAAAAGATGGGACCGAGTGGCATCGACCAACAGGAGGGGACCAGGCAAGAGGGGATAGATGCCATGCCACACAGCCCCGGGTGTTTTACTGTGGCCACGCTGCATCAGGCCCCTACTCTGCTGCGATACGGCCACATCAAGCTGGGCACCCCTGCTGCCCCCGTGCTGCGGCCGAGCCAGGCACGTGTCTGACCCTTGCTACCCACCCCGGCCTGGGCTTTGCAGGTGAGGTAGGTGCCCAGGTGGGACCAGAATCGTGACCCGGAGCAGCCAGGCATGCACAGCGGGCAGACGGCGGCCCCCAGCAGGAACAGGGCATGCTAAGCGATTCAGCAGGAGCACACACAGGACCAGAGCTAGCCAGGTGCCACAGGAGCCTGGGATGGGAGAGAGGAGGACAGCACGTGGCATTTTTCCTTCTTGTGCTGCTGCTGTAACACACTGGAATAAAAACTCACTCAACAATGACAGCAGAAAATATTTTTAAGATGGTCACCCCCTCCCCTACTCTCCAAAACACAGTTCGAGTTTCAGCTTTGGCTCCCTGTAGCTTCTAAAGGGTGACACCTTGCTTCCCTCCCGAAAGCACTTGGTCAACCCAGAGTCACTAAGGGAAATCAGATGTCTTCTAAACCCTGCCAATCAGGTCCATAGGGGATGTGTGTCTGCCCCTTGGCAGGGAACCCCAGAAAGGGCCAGTGGGAACACACCTCTCAGCTCTCCAGGAAGGTCCCAGGGCGCACAAAGCCCCCCACCCCCCCACCAAGCAGGGACAGGAAACGGCCGCACACAGGCACCTGGATAGACAGAGAGAGGCCACACTTGCCAAGGGACCCTGGGGGTCTCAGAGAAGGGGACAGAGGCTGAGAGGAATTCCGTGACACTCCCTTGGTGAAAGGCAATGCCTCACAGACCCTCCCTCCCCCACGAGTAAACCCAGGCTCCCAGGACCCCAATCTCAGTGCTGAGCAATGCTGGGGGGCCAGCACAGGATGAGCGTCTCACTCTGGGTGGGAAGGGCCCTCCTCAGGGACACAGCAGCCTCATGCCTATCTATGGCTCTCCCACAGCAGGGCAGCCCCTCTGCACCACGGCAGCAGGTGAGGCCAGACCCTGTGCCCCTCGCTCCCCCACCCCTGCCTGGACCTGGGGAGCCTACTGTAGGCAGGATCTGTGTACCCCAGCACGCCCTGCTCAACCCTGCCCCACACCCTGGACACCAAAAGACTGCCCGAAGTTGGCCCGGGCCACACCCTCCTCCACACCAGGACAATGTCTCCTCCCTTACCCCAAAATGTCCTGTCACGTCCTCCCTGGGACCTCAGAGGGTCACACTCCACGTCCCCACCACTCTAGGGCTAGTAATGAGGAAGCACCCAACACAGGCTTGGCACAGCAGGCTCTCAGTAAGGGGGGCTCCTCCAAGCTTATCCAGACCCCTGTCAGTTAAAAGCCACCCAGAGCAGCCTGGCTGGAGCCTGGTGCCCTCAAAGCATGCACATCAGCCTCGGGTGAGCATGGCAGTACCTCTCGGAGCCAATGTGGGGACAGTTTCCCCATAGTCTAGGGGGCCTCGGTGAGCCCCAAGCAGGTAACAACACTGTGCTCCCAAAGCCACCCCAGCCTTCCCACTCCTATCCACAGCCAAGAAGCAGAAGACCCCTGGCCAGAAGCCAGGCCCCACCTCTAGCGCCCTGCCCACCATGGGCAGGCACAGACTGCTGGCCTTGCCTTACAGGGAAGGGGAATTAACGAGCTCCGGGAGTCACATGCGCCTGCAGTGCCTCCGCCAGAATGGCAGGCTCAAGCTGCAGAGGTCTCACTCACATCCAGCCTGCTGCGGCCCCTCTGCTCGGCCCTCCGCCCACATGGCACAGGCAGCAGCGGCACAGTGGCTGCCCGGAGAGCAGTGCCAGTCATCCGGTAAAGGGCAGTGAGGTGGGCAGCCTAAGCCCACGCCATCCTCCTTCAAGGATTGCCCACTTCTGTAGCAAGGGAGGGTACACAGCGCACCACAGACCCTGCCCCACCCCCCTGTGCTCCCTGCCATCAAGGCCACCTCTCAGCGACCCAAGAAACGGCAGGGCAGGGCAGAGGAGGGTACCTCAGCCCCTCCAGAAGACCTCAAAGGACATGCCTGGCCCAGGTCACACAAAGTCACATTTCCATGGCAGAACCAAGGGGCAGCTGGGATGGAAGGCAAGACCTCTGGGTCTCTTTGTCCTAGAAGGGCTGACGCCAGGCTGCCACCCACCACATTATCGTGCCCTGGACGCACACGCAGTTCACCCTGCAGGGGCTGGAGGACACAGCTCAGAATCCCATTTCTGGGCCAAAAACGCAGGCGTCCTGCAGCATGGTCAGCAGCCCTGGCAGCCAGCTTGCCCTGGCCCGCCTGGCCTGCATCAGCCCTAGAAGGCTAGCTAACTACAGACCAGTGGGGTAGGCTTACACCTCCAGCCCCCGATCCCAGGCCGGCCCCTCCCAGCCAGGGAGGGCTCATAAACACCACTGTGACAGGCCCGGCCTCCCCTTCCACGGCTGGCCCAGGACAGCTAGGGTTGCCGTTTATATAATCTCCCGGGGCCCCAGCTGACACAGCCACCATGAGGGCAAGGCTATGAAAAATTCATGGCCAGGGCCTCTGTATGCAAGGAGGAGGAGGAAAGGAAGGGAAAATGCAGGGGCACTTGGATGACTTAGCCTTAAGACCTCTCACACATCCGGAACCTTGGGAGCACAAAATCCTACAGACCTGGCTTCTAGGCCTCGCCCAGTGGCCCCAAGGCCTTACCTCGGGTCAGAGGAAGCCCTGGAAGCCCTGAGAAGCCCTGAGAGCATTCACGGGGACCACAACCCACACAGCAGGATCCAGGAAGATGGCAGTTTAAGAGGAGCAGAGCGCTTCCGAATCCCCCTGTGACACAGGCCTGGAAACCTCTACACGACATCTTGGCTCTACTGGATCAGTAAAGTGGGTTATGAGGACGCGCTACAAGGAGGAACAGGGCGGACAGCGCCCCCCGCGCGGTGGGAACATTTACACCACACAGCCAAGCCCGAGGGAGCTAACAAACCCTAGCTGAGCGCAGACACCCAACAGGCGGCCGGTCGCTGGGTCCTGCCGGCCACCCACAGGGGCGTGACACACACGAACTCGTTCCCCCCGCCCCCATCCCCAGGGCTGCCTAAGACCCGGAGCTGGAGCCGCCACTGGCCCAAGGAATTGCTCCGGGAGCCCACCTGCGGGCGGCGCGCCCTCACCTGCAGCTCGCACCAGGCCACCTCCACCCAGGTCTCGGTGTCCAGCCCCTTGTAGACCGTCTTGAAGGAGCCCCTGCCCAGCTCGATGTCGAACTTGAGGAAGCGGCCGTCCAGGGAGGTGGCCACGGCCTTGAGGTCATCCTCGTCGTCTTCTTGCTCCTCAGGCTCATCCTTCCGCGCGCGCCCAGGCTCCGGCTTCGCCTCGGCGGCTCCCGCGTCCTCCGGCCTCGCGGCGGCCGCCGCCCCCTCCTCCACCTCCTCCCGTGGGCCGGAGTCATCAGGGGCCTCGGCGGCTGCGGCGGCAACGGGACCCGGGCTGGGCTCCTGCGCGCCCGCAGGCTCGGGGCCGGGGTCCGAGGGGGCGCCGGGGTGCGCGGCGGGCGCGGCGGGCGCAGCGGGCGCGGGGGCGGCGGGGCGGCCGCGGGCGCGCTCCGCGATGAGCCTTCGGGTCTTGCAGAGCAGGAGCACCCGGCGCTGCAGGGGTTGCGGAGGCTGCGCGGGGGGCGCCTCGGCCGCCTCCAGGCCAGGCGGCTCCTCCTGGTCCGACTCCACCACGCTGCGCCGCAGGAAGCGCTGGGGCCCGGGCCGCGCCGCCTTCGCCCGCGGCTCCGCCATGCCCGCCGGCCCCGCGCCGCGCCCGGCCTCCGTCAGCGCGCAGGGGGCGCCGCGCCCGCCGCCATCGCCGTCCATCTCTGCGGGCCAAGGACACGGCCGTGAGCGCCGCGGCCGCCGCACCTGCCCGGCCCGCCGCGCCAGGGAAGTGCGGCGCCCGGGACCCCGCGAGGGCCGGGGAGGAGGCCGGGGCTGGGGCCGGGCGCGGGGTCCCGGGGAGGCTGCGGGGGACGCGGTGGCACCGGCCGGGCGGCGGCGCCACAAAGGACGCGCGCGGGCCCGGGGCCGGGAGGGGCGGGAGGGGGCCGCGGCGAAGGCGGCGAAGGCGGCGCGTGGCGCACAAAGGCGCGGCGGGGCCGGACTCACAGGGCGCGCGGGCGCCGTCCATGCCGGGCCGGGGCCGGGGCGGCGGGGCCGCGCTCCGAGGCGGGGTCCGCGCCCGGGCTGGGCCGCGCTGGGGCGGGTCCGCGCTGGGGCCGGGTCGCGACGCTGCTGCGCTCCGCTCCGCTCCGCTCCGGCGTCTGCTCCCCGGGCCGGGCGCTGCAGGGCCGCGCTCCCGCGTGCTCCTGCCGGCTCCGCGCGCCTCCGCTCCCGCACCGGCTCCTACCCGGGCGCGGGGGGCGGGGCCTCCGTTAGCTCCGCCCCGGGCGGACATGGGGCGGGGCCTGTCACGCCCACCTGGCTGCGGGCGCGCCGGCCACCTGCAGCGTCTGGCTCCGGACTCCGGCCTCGGAAGCTCTCTGGAGCGGTTCGCGGGGCTGCGGGCCGTGCAGGATCCCATTCGTGCCTGGCAAGCGCCAGGACCTCCCTGTCCCGCCGTGCCAGACCTGGGAACCTGTGGCAGGACAGGCTAGGCAGGCTAGAAGGCGCAGGCACCCCACCTCAGGAACCCAAGTTCAAGTTCCAGCTTGGCAGGGCCTGGGCTCAGCTGCTCTTCCCGCCCTCGCAGTCTCCCAGGATCTGTGAGGACCTCACCATTGCGCGGAAGGACGGTATCATGATCACTGTGCCAAGCACGGTGCAAATTATCCGCCTCAAATCCCAGAGTTCCCCGGAGGCTGGCGGCTACCCTAGGACCCCTCAGATGGCGGCACAGTGGGGTTTCCAGTGCTCGCTCCACCCCACCCCACCCCCGCCTTCTCCCTCCTCTTGGAAAATCTTCTGTGACCTCTGCACCCGGCGAGCCCCTGCTTCTGTCATCTTGGAACCTTCCTGCAGATGTCGGTGCGGGTGACCGGTCTCCTTCCGAGCCCTTTGCCAGACGCCGCCCTGAGCTAACACCTGGCCTGGCCCAGCCCTCTGTGACCTCGCAGAGTCACTGCACATTCTCTCAAATGAGGAAACCGGGGCACAGGAGAGGGCAGATTCCAGCGTGCTCACATTTCGGTCCCCAACCCATCCCCACCCGCAGTGTGGCACCATCAGAAACACACTAACCTTTAGGGCCAAAGGTGAGTCCATGGGCAGCTGGCCCTGGAGACCTTAGCCCAGAGCAACCCGTATGATACAAAAGCCAGCAGAGGCAATGCCAAGCCTTCAAACCAGAGGGGAGCTTGTGCCAACCTGTCACCCAGAGCAGCAGGACTTCCGGGACCCTGCTGGGCACTGGCAGCAGGTGCTGGCACCGGTTGGGAATGGCTCACAAAAGCCACCCTGCACCTCTCTTCTGGCTCTGAGCCAGTGGCTACGATACTGGGAGCAATTGCACTAAAGAATCCAGGGCCAGGGATTTAGCTCAGTGGCATAAGCGCCTGCCTGGCAAGTGCAAGGTCATGAGTTCGATCCCCAGTACCGCAAAAAAAAAAAAAGAATCCAGTGAATGTCACAACTTAGGACTTTCTCTGAGGTCTTGTGGGTCAACAGTGTTTCTGGCACTGGACTGGCATTTGGCACCTGCCTGTTAATTTATATTATCTAACCCCACATCTGCCTTTCAAGATAAGCATGCACACCAAGCCCACACAAGCAAAAAGAACAACAGGTGCCGTCTCTGCAGGTCTGAGCGTCCCTGGAGGCAGGGCTCTGAGCTGTACCACCCAGATGGGAGGTCAAGGCAGAGGGTGAGAATCCTTTTGGTCCCTGTGGACTCCAAAAACTCCCAACTTTGTCCCTTGCATCCTGAGTGACCTTGGGCAAATTCCAGGCCTGCCTAAGTCTTGGTATCCCAACCCTGCAGAATAGACTGGTCATCCTGGCTCGCCCACCCCAAGGGCTACCAATTTCTCCTAGCCTTGAGCCCAGGCCTGCCAGCAATGAGTATGTTCAGGCCTGACCAAGGGAACCCCAAGATAGGAGGGAGGCGACTATGTACCAGGGCCCACAGTCTGACTTCCTCCTGCTCCCAGTGGTTGGTGAGTGGCATCATGCCTGCCTGGCAGTGGAGGAGACAACCAACCATTCTCATGAGCACCCACAGCTGCTGCCCACCCACACTGGCAGGCGTATATGAAGGATGGCTACACCCACAAATCAGGGGGAGCCATGCAGGCTGTGGTGGACAGGGGAAAACCTGTCTCTGACCAAAGCTCTGTGCTGAGCTACTATGCATGATTTCATACGGCCCTGCTGACACATTTCCCATGGTGGAGAACTCATTTCCAGTACCAGCCCATGACTATTAGAATCCCCAGCCAAGGGGTACTGGGCAAGATCCCTGTGTCCTGTGCAAAGAATATCACTGGCACCAGGTTCGGGCCTTGGGATTCCAGCAGGAGGAACCTGAGGGTTCTTTGACTGGAACTTGGAAGCCAGGACTTCCATGGAACCTTCTGTGTGCCCTTAGGCAGGACACATCTCCGAGCCACTACATCCTTGGTGCTAAGGAAAACAAGCCTGTAGGTTTGCTAGCTGTCCTGAGGCTCTGTGAGGTGTGGAGGCGACTCCGATGCAGGGGCCGGGGACATGATGGTATAGCACCTGCCTCTGGTGCTTAGCACAGCTGTCTCCAAGGCCAACTGGCCAGGTGGGCAGGAATGACACTGCCTCACAGGCAACTACTTCGAGGCCTGGCACAGAGACTTCCCAACATTCGATAACTTCTCAAGGCCACAGCATGAAGACTCCACCCCACTCCTTCTCCCCAAGTTCCCATGACTTGACACTTCCCTGAGTCCCAGTGCCGTGAAGCTCCTGCATGAAGTGGTTCTTCCAGTCCATCTGCCGTAGTGCCCCAGCCTGAGCTGGTAGCAAGCAGCTGCAGGCACACACCTGCTTCAGGAGATGAAGCTCCAGGACCACATCATCAGTTTGTTCATCTGCAAAATGGGCATGATGGTCATGTCCAGCAGCTTCAGCACATAGTAGGTGCTCAAGAAACATTGGTGGGAGAAAGGAGGCAGGAGCAGCCCTGTTGCCTCTGCTCATACCAGGGTACATTGAGGTCCACTAGGTCAACCAGGTGCCAGCCTTTCTGAATGGAAGCCCAGTCCCAGGTTCTGTTAGGGTACATCTCCCTCATTTCCTTCCAACAACAGGATTCCATTAGAAATGTTCCAAGGTGGGACACATGGACCAGAAAACAGTCTTCCAAGGAAGTGCTAGTGACTAAGTGGGGCCTTCTTTATGACTGGAGAGGATACTCAGTCCTGGTAGGGCAGACACTGCCTTTTATTTTAGTCTTTTTGAGACAGGGTCTCACTATGCAGTTCAGGCTGGCCTTGAGCTCACTTTGCAGCCCAGACTGGTCTCGAACTTGCAACGATCCTCCTGCCTCAGCCTCCCGAGCGTTGGGATTACAGGCATGAGCCACCACACCCGGCTCTGACGATGCTGTTTAAATTATTGGGCTGGATGTGTAGTTTAGTGGTGAAGCACTTGCCTAGCATGTGTGAGATCCAGGATTTCAACTCCACTACTGAAGAAAGAAAAAAGGGAGAGGGAGAGAGAAGGGAGGACAGAGTGGGGAGGGAGAAAGGAAAAAGGGAAAGCAGAAGAGAGGGGGGAAAAAAGTTCCCTCACTAGGAGAGAAAGTGAACATACAGATGTAGGAGGAAGGCAGAGCCCATCCAGCCTCCCCCGTGGCCTCACATGGATGTGGGAGGAAGGCAGAGCCCGTCCGGCCTCTCCCATGGCCTCAGTGGACCCACTTTCCCCGTCTGTGAGGTGGGACCCAATGAGCTCTGATAGGATTCACCGCTGCGCTTTCTATGGCCCTGTCTCAGCCCTTCTCGACCCAGGGTGTGTCACTTCTGGTGGTACTTTAGCATCCTGTGGCTCTGGAAACCCCCACTGCCTGCCTGGAAGATTGACTGGGGTTCTGATGTAGCCAGGACTCGGGGGCTAGGGTGTCCAAATGCAAGGCCCAAAGTCCCAAGGAGGCGCCAGGTCTTTGGGAGCCTGGCACACACGAGGTACCGGGGCATCGTCTGCAGGGTGAGCACTTGCGGGAGAGCCTGCCCTGACGCCAGGGAACAGGCCACATCATTCATTTCCCTGGTCTGCTGGGAGCAGTTTCCCACTCTGCGCCTCTTGGGGTAGCTCCGTCCAGGCAATTCTTGGAGCCCCAGACTTTGTAGGGTTGATGCTGAGCCCCGCTCTCAGATAGCCCTGAAGGGCAGGCAGGTGTCCATCTGTGCTGGAGGAGACCCCAGTCCTGCCTCCAAGAGGACAGCCAGCCAAGCCAGGGACAGATACTGGGGACCTCACTGCTCTGACAGCCAGTGGTAAGCACAGGCCACCACTGGGCAGCCCGTGGAGGGAGAGGCTCAATGTCACACCTGACCTGTCTGATGGTCCAGGAGCAGGCGGTGACCACCTCTCAGAAGTGGAGAACAGAGCCTTGGGAAAAGGTGTACAGAGGCCACATCTCCAAGGACTAAATCAGCTCAATGGCTGAGAACGCCGGCTGCTCGCGGGTGGGCACCTCGACGTCTCCAGCATGCCCGGTGCCCGGTGGCCACGAGTCTCCAGGCGAAGCAAGCAAGAGTCAGGAGTGAGACTGTGTTTGCCCACCAGAAATCCCCAGAGTTGTATGAGAGCCATGCTTGCTTTTGGCGTCCCTTTAGGAGCTGAGTGGGCTAAGAAAAGGCTCGGGGCACTGCATACCAGGGAGGTCACAGCCTGGGGGCAGGAGGGAGGAGGGCGCCGCGCTTCAGAATCCAGCCTTTGTTTCTCTCTATCTATCTATCGATCGATTGATCGATCATCTATCTATTTTAAAAGATGATGCGTCCTTTCCTCTGCTCCCAAATTTTAACACGTGCTGGTTTTTCTTGATAGCTTTATTGGGATTTCATCCATATCCTATAAAGTGATACCCTAAAGTGCACGGTTCGCAGTCCATGCTCAGTGTCACCAAACCGTCATCTCTGTCTAATCCCAGACAACTTCATCGTCCCCGAAGGAAGCCCCATCCCTCTTAGCAGTCACACCCCTTTCCGCCCTCTCCCCAGCCCCTGGCACCCACTCGTCTACTTTCTGTTTCTGTGGACTTCTCTAGCCTGGACTTGCCGTACAAATGTCACCTCACGGTAGGTGACCATCTGTGTCTTCTTTTGCTAAGCATAATGTTCCCCGAGTTTTCCCGTATATTAGAACATTGTTCCTTTTTATGGCAAATAAGAATTCATTGTCTGGGTACGTGTATTGATTTTTTTTGTTGCTGTTGTTTGTTTGTTTGAGTGTTTGAGACAGGGTCTCACTATATAGCTCAAACTGGCCTTGAATTTGCAAACCTCCTGCCTCAGCCTCCCAGCTGCTGGGCTTATAGCCCCTCCCTGCCTTACCTGGCTGTATGGATTGTTTAAGATCAAATGCTCATCATACAACATTTATAAAACAAAAAGTAGAAATAAAAATGTTTAGGGCTGGCGTGTAGATCCATGGTAGTGTTTGTCTAGCATGCCTGAGGCCCTGGCTTCAATTTCTAGCACCAGCACCAGAAAGACATTTTTTTAAATGTGCAAAGTGTCACTCCCCAGATGGGATTCCCGCCACGCCGGCTGTAGGGGACCTGAGTCTCTCTGCGCATAGGTGTCCACACAGGAGATGCTCAACAAACTCTAAGCAAACAAGCAACTATGTTTCAACTCTTTTTCTTCTGGGCAGATTTATGATTTAATTGTGCCTGATTAGGCACATGCTAGATATACAATCACGTATCCTATTTGTTTTGGTCTGGGTCGTGAGGCTTAAGCCCCATAAATGTCCTGGGATGAGCAGATATCTGACCTCTGCTGAAATCTGTACAGCCAGGCATGGAGGGGCATTCCTGTAATCCTAGCAGCTGGGAGACTGAGACAGGAGGGTTGCAAGTTCAAGGCCAGTTTGAGCTACATAGTGAGATCTTGGTGTCGCCCAGCTTCCATTGACCAGGCTGCTCCAAACTGCACCAGGCAGCTGTTGGCATCAGGAATTGGAACTAGGGATTTTGAGGGACCAGGGCTGGGTTTTGAGGGACCAAAGCCCTAGGAGTGGTGGAACCCCATTAAAGCCTTCCTGATGATAATGGCGCCGAGGATGATTACAGCCAACACCTGTGAAGCAGTGCAAGTGCTAAGCTAAGGCTTTGCAGGAATGCCTCATACCACCCTGAGGGTCCCGGCAGGCAGCACTGCTGCCAGGCAGGAACACAGCACAGGGCAGCCACCCAGGGTGCCCAAGCTCCTCGCCCAGCAGGTGTGCTCCTGGCAGGGGGCCCAGGAGGTGCTGACATGTCCCCGCCCAGCGGCTGCCATCTGGCCTGTCCTCCAGCCTCTGCGCTGAGCCCTTGGTCACATGAGCCTCCTCTCTTGGGGCTCTGTCCTCTTGGGCAGGCAGGTGAGTCATGGCGCTTGCTCACTTGCAGCCTGACCCCTGGCCCAGCCCCATCTGCTGCTGCCTTCCACGATGTCACTGCCACCGGGGAGCCCTGGCGGTGGTGTAAGTTTCCTCCTGGCAGTGCTGTCATGCCTGGCAGATCGGCACAGCTTTCTGGAGAGCCATGGCTGGAGCGAGACCTCTGGGAAACTGCACATACAAAGCAACCAGCCATGGGATAGTGGTGCATCAAGATATCCACCAAAGGGTTATTTATAATGAGTATATGGTAAACCACCTCGAGGTTCAGAAATTGGAAAAAGGTTAAGCAAACCATGTTACTCCTGCACAATCAAACATGATCACGCCGTGGGAAGGGTATTTGCAGAGTTTTCTCATGACACAAGGAAGCAGTAGGAGATAACGGGAAGTGACAATGGGCAGGATTAAAGGAAACACAACCGGCTGGGCTGCCCGTGAACACTCCTACTCTGTGCACTTTACTTTCGCTTCAAAGAAGAGGCGGCTCCCTGCAACGCCCGGCCTGCACCTTCACAAAAGAGAGTGCGGACAAACACCCTGGCAAAGCCATCAGATAAGCAGAGGGCCACGGAGGAGCAGCCTGCACAGCGCAGCCTCTGGTTTGGAGGCTCACAGACCTGACTCTAGTCCTGCAAGCCATGACCTGAACTAATGCTTTTGATAACATCTGTGAGCTGCAAGTTTTATCATCAGGCAACAGGACAGCGGAGGCCCCCAGCTTCCAGGGCTGTGAGGGAGCCACTGGGCGAGTCCCCTGGACGTTCTTAGCAGCCCAGGAAGACCTCAAAACATGTTGGCTTTTGTTGCTGCTGAGAGAGCAAAGTGTGTGTGGAGTGGGGGTGAGGGAACGGGTTTGGGAGTTGCTCCCCTGACTCTGGGCGGACTCCTACCTTGACTGTGACACACTGCTCTCTTGCCCTGGCTTTCCCAGCAGGAAAGGCGAATGGCTACTGAGTTTGCCAGGGGCAAGTCCTCCTCTCCTGTTTCACGAGGAGATTCTAGGGCTGGTCAGGGTACAGACTGGTACACTCTGCACAGACTGGCAAGGAGCCAGGCAAGGCTGGAGCTGGCACCCCTGGATGGGCATGGCAGGTCCTCGGGGCAGCGTGTATGTGTACAGTTCTGACAATGGCCGCGTCGTCCTCTCAGATGGCAGGGATGACTCACACCCGGACTGGCAGGGGTCTCTCTGCCCTAAATTTCCAATTTGCACCCAGCAGGGCTCCACATCACCCAGCATTTGGAGCACCAGAGTCCCCTGGAGAAGCAGGGGCCTGAGTTATTCTCCCTGTGTGCAGAGGAGGGTTTCCACTCAGCCGTGAAGGCGGCCTGCCTGACTTCGGGGGCTTTTCCAGTGGGCCCAATCCCCATTGCCTGTGCCCATCTTGGAAGTGCCTGGCTCTTTCAGACTGAAGATGTGCCCAGGTAGACACTAGGCCTTCATAGTCACCTGTCAGCTCTGCTGTGCATCCGGTCCACTGCTCACAACAGCGTAACCACATCCCAGGACAGCCTGCAAGGTGAGACGGGGGAAGCAGGGTGAGGCTGCCCGGCGAGGAGACTTAGGGACCAGGATCAAGAGGTAGAAGAAGATGAACCAGTGTCATTTTCTAAAGCACCCAAGTGAGCAGGCCTCTTAAGAAGGACACACAATCCAGAAGCCACTTCTGTAAGTCAGTTCTTGTTATTCACAGCAGCAAATACAGGACTATTGTTCCCAGGGGAAACCAGGCACTTCCAATCAGCCTCGTGGGTGGAGTGGCCCATTTCCTCCTTTTCTTGGTAGACGCAGAGTTGACTCATTAACAAGGAACTCCTGGTGCAGACCCATACCGCACACCGGATCTAAGTTCACCTGAGCAGCGTCTTCTCCCGAAGGAGTATCACAGCCTTCCGGGCTCAGAGATATTGGACAGAACCATGGCCCTGGGCCTGGGACAGTTTTTAAACTGCAAAGTCACCAGCGACAAGCATGGTACTAAATGGAACACAGGAAACCAGCCACCCAAGAGAAAAACAGAAAGGATGCAAGGAGAGAATTAACAGAAAAGAAGAATACGAGTGATTCCCAAATAGGAAAGAGGGCAACTTTGCTCATGCAAAGAAAATGACTTATTAAAACCACAGTGTGGATCCCCAAGGCACCACTATCGGGGTGACAAAAACAAGCCTGAAAGTGAACAGAAGACTTGGCCATCAGAGCCTCCCAGTCACACCAGAGTTGAGGAGAGGCAGCAATCGGCTGTCGATGCTGAGGGACACGTGGCCTTCAAGGCCACCATCCTATGCCAGGGAGCGTGCTACTAAATGTGCACCTGAGCTTCTGTAGGCACGGGCTCAAGACACACATTCCACGCCTTTTATCATTCCTGCAGATTGCCATGGGCCTCAACTTGTTACCTGGGCTGTGTGTGCAGGGGCTGCGTTGTCTCCGCATTTTACTTCTGGTGGTCTGATGTCTCTCAGTTCATCTTCAGAGAAAATGCCTGAGGCTGGGCATGTTAGAAAGAGTAGAAGTATATCTGGCTCATGGTTCTGGGGGTGGCACTAGCCACCAGGTTAGGATCTTCTCACAGGCTTGTAAATGACATTGCATGGCAAGACAAGACCAAGTGTGCTAAGGAACAGAGCACTTGTACCACAAGGCCGCTTCCTCAATGACTGGACAATCCATGAAGACACTAATATACAAATGGATTAGATAATTTGTAGGGCAGAACTTCCTGACTCAGTCACACCCCAAAGTTTTCCACCTTTCAACACCGCGGCATTAAAGACCAAGTTTCCATCACAAGAAAATTGGGGGTGTCTTAGTTACCGTCTCATCACTGAGACGCGATACCTGACACCCACAGCCATAAGGAAGAAAGGATTTTCTTGGCTCACAGTGTGAAGAGGCTTCAGTCCACAGTCGGCTGGCTCTCAGGCAGGGCGGCAGGGCAGAGGAAGCATCACAGAGGAGAAACAGCTCACAGCATGGCAGGCAGGAAGCAGAGAGAGAGAGAGAGGGAGGAGGGGAGCGTTAAACCCTCCCAGGCCACAGCCCAGTGACGGCCTGGATGATCCCACATCCATCCTCCAACCAGAGTTCACCTCCCCCATCACATTTGGCTATAAACTCACCAGGGAACTGATCCATTAATGCACGTCACACCCCATGGTCCGGTCACCCCCTAAAGCCTCACCTCTGAGTACATGATGCTTTGGGGGTATCTGGATATAAACCACAACAAGGAGACGCATTCGAGTCTTGGCATCTGGACAGTAAGGTCCCAGGGGGTATCTCCAATGAGGTCCTCAGTGTGGGCACAGAGCAGTGACCAGAGAGGACCTGAGTGGGTGCTAGGGAAGGGATAGCGCCAGATAGGAGCTCTCTTGCTGTTGGCGCGATCCCCTGAAGCATGGGTGGGTGCACCCCTCCCAGCACACAGGTGAAGATGGCCATTTCCTCTGGCCCAGTGTAGACGGATAGATCAGGGCAGCCCTCAGGGAATAAAGTATGGAGGGTTCCCAGAGGCAACACCACATGCACAGATAACTCTTCTGCCAGCCAGTGCACTGGTCTCCCCTGGACCCCTGGTTAGGGAAAGTGTCCTGCCAGCATCCCAGAAAGGCTACTGACCAGCACCAGCACCTCTGGGCCAGGGAAGACAGGCCTCACCCAATAGGTTGATGTAAGGAGCCCCGAACGCCCCACAAGGGAGGAACTGTGCCTCTGCCCTTTCAAAGGGAAGACGCCATGCTCTGTGACAATCCATTACCTGCCACGGTCACATGTGGGCACCCACGGGGCAGATGTAAACTGAGACAGTGGCTCCAAGCTGGGTCCAACAGGTGACCTGGCTCTTGAGCCTCACCAGTGAGAAAGCTGATCTCTGACACATAGAAGATGGAGGCTCCCAACAGAGCAGCTCCCCAACACTACCCACTGTTTGCCAACATGGGATGGGCCATAGGGTTGTTTTGCTTTTGTCTTACTCAACTTGTATTTTTGAAGAGTTCCAAACCCACAAGAAAAGTTGCAAGATGTCTTCCTTTTTTGCTTTTTGCTTCCTCTCTCTCCTCATCACACTTGATGCAATGAGGACCTTCTGGTCTGAGTGGCTCTGGCTCCTCTTGGGTCTGGCTGTCCCCGCATCATTCCTCGAATGCAGGGTGCGTACAAAGCTGGCGGCCAATCCCTGCCAGTCACAGACTCTGAGCTCAGCAGCAGAGATGCTGCCAAGGGTATGTTTTCATCTCCTCCCTTACAGTGCACATCTCAGGATTTTCTTGCTTGCCAGTGACAAAGCACCAGCTCAAAATGGCTTAAATCAAAAAGAGAACTTGATGATGGATATGCAGGAAAATCTGGTGAGCTGCAACTGTTTTGCAGGTAGCTGGATTCAGGTGCTCAAGGGCCATGTTTGGAAGTAGCCTTTCTTCCTCCTCCTCCATCTCCTTCCATGGAGATGTGGCGTTCTACTGACTCTCCTAGAGGCGGCGCCCACAGCTGCTAACAGCTTCGGGATGACCAAGGTTCTACCTTCTGCAGTCCCAGAGACTCTGATTGGCTGATTGAGGTC
Source organism: Hydrochoerus hydrochaeris (assembly GCA_004027455.1). Taxonomy (NCBI): domain Eukaryota; kingdom Metazoa; phylum Chordata; class Mammalia; order Rodentia; family Hydrochaeridae; genus Hydrochoerus; species Hydrochoerus hydrochaeris. Next base: position 184,128 of record PVLA01003050.1, read on the forward strand.
AGGTGGCTGTTCCTGGGCCAATCACAGTGAACAGACTGGAGCACACTGAGTGGCAGAAGTGGCCAAGGTGTCCCTTGGATCCAAGGGCTGAGTGTTGGAGGAGGGGTTGCTCCCCTACCTACCTGGCCTTGATCATTGCCTTAGTTCATTTTCTGGTTGCTGAGACAAACTATCCAACCCCGAGAGTTAAAGGAGGAAAGGTTTATATTGCCTTACAGTTTGTAGAGGTTTCAGTCCATAATTGGCTGGCTCCAAGGCAGGGCATCATGGCACAGCAGCATCACAGAGCAGGCAGAATGCAGCAGGAGACAGGCAGCAGCAGCAAGCAACCAGTGACAGCTCTCTTTCTGTCTCTTACATTCTACCCAGGGCACCCAGGTAGGGTAGCACTTACACCCAGGGAGAGGCACCCTTAATCCCAGCATTGCACCACTAATCCCATTATCACAGCCTGAACTCCAGCATCACACGCCCTAGATCCAGCCACCTCTGAACAGCCCCACCTAGAACCACATGAGGCTTTGTGGGGACATCCAGACATAAACCGTAACAATCGCCAGGAGGCTGGCTCTGCTCGCCCTGAGACTCTCCATGAAGTCCCAGCACAGCTTGTAGCCTCTCAGCCTCAGTTTGCTCTTCTGTTAAATTCTTCACCACACAAGGACATGGAGGGAGTGACAGAAGGGTCCCCTGGATGACCTAGGATGCAAAAGAGGTACCCACGAAATGCTCACCTGTCCTGCCACACTCTGCAGTTATCACAGAGGAAGTCACAGCCTCATGGGGCCATCAGAATGGGAATCTCCGTTTTCCAAAAGATTTTCCATGAGCTGTGAATCCAAGAACGAAACCATCGATCAGTCAACCACGGCAACGGCCCCTCTGACGAACACATACATAGGACCTTAGAGAGTGCCTTATTTTACAGTGGGTCACTGATCACCAGAAGCACACGTCACTTGAAGACAAGAGCTGAACTGCAGTAGCATCGTAGGTCAGTAAGAGGTTGCTCCCAGCAGGTCTGGGCCTGGGTGTCTGAGCATCAGGGAGTTGGGAGTGGCCAGGGGGCCTTGGGACTGAAGCGGAGAAGCTGGAGCTGGCCAGATCAGACATCACGGAGAGCCAGGCAGGAGGCACAGAGGTGAAGGGTGGCGGGCAGCCCTGGGCCTGGCTAAGGGCCCTTCGAGACACCTCATCAGGACACTCCATCCTCCTAACAATGGAGAAACTGAGGCCTCAAGAGGAAAAGCGAGCTGTCCAAGAGGACATAGCATATCATTGTGGGCCAGTCCGGGCCTGGCTCCTGCTCCAGGTCCAAGCGGGTCACATTTTAGCCCGGAAGAGTTAGTTACCCGTGAGCATTAGTGGATGGGTCTCTGAACATGTAGAGGAGGATGGGGGATTTAAAGAGGGAAACAGAGAGGCCACACCTGTGATCCCAGCACTCTGAGAGGCGGAGGCAGGAAGATCTCAAGTTTGAGACTAGTTTGGGCAATTTAGCAATTTAGTGAAACCCTGTCTCGAGATAAAAATAAAAAAATAAATAAAATCAGTTGGGATTTAGCTCAGTGTGAAGGCACTAAATTCAATCCCCAGAATAAGAAAGAAGGAAGAATAGAAAGAAAGAAAAGAAGAGGCAGAGAGACAGACAGAGAGACAGAGAGAATAAAAGAAAAAAGAACCTAGTAAAAATATTTAAGGCACACAGGAGCACACCTGTGATCTCAGCTACTTGGGAGGCTGAGGCAGGAGGATCACCTGAGGCCAGTTCACAGCCAAACTAGGTAACATAGCAAGATTCAGTTAAAAAGAACAGAAAGAACAGAAAGAAACAAGGTTAAAAGGCAGGCATATGCTTAAGAAAAGGGTCCAAAGGAGCCAGGGATATAACTGAGCAACACAGCACCTGCCTGGCAAGCACAAGACTCTGAGTTTGATTCCTGGTACACAAAAGAAAAGAAGAGAAGAGGAGAGGAGAGGAGAGGAGAGGAGAGGAGAGGAGAAGAGAAGAGAAGAGAAGAGAAGAGAAGAGAAGAGAAGAGAAGAGAAGAGAAGAGGAGAGAAACAGAGAGAGAGAAAGGGGTCTAAAGCCAAAGGGTGCCATCACCAGTCTGCTAATATGCACAATGCTCGTGTGAATCCACACGGAGGAGACCATGCTGCCAAATCAAAGCTGTGCAGAGACCATCACAGAAGCCCCAAAGCCCGGAGGAGGATGCTTTGGTCTCTGCACCCCTGGGGAGCTCATGTCCCAACAGGGTCTGGCTTGGCACAGGGTGGCCAAGACTCCCACTCTTTCTTCCAGTTCTAGGACTTTATCTCATGAAAGCGAAGATCCAGGCATAAAGATGCTGATCTCCAGCTATTTAAAAAGCCAAAAGGTGAGTTTCAATCCTAGGACCCAGCCAGAGAGCTGGGTAGAGGTATATTCCTCACCAGGTGGAGCAGCAAGCAGCGGCCGGAAGGGCGTTTCTGAAGGTTTTGCAAACTGCACGGAGCAGCATGCCACGCTTCCATCGGTGAGCGACAAGATTCACTGGCTGCTGCACTCTGCAGTGAGGACAGGATATTGATGTTTGTCCGTCCCCTCTGGTCCAGGCGGGCCATATGTTCCACCTCGGCATCTCCCACAAGCTGTGCTTCTCTGCACCAAATGCTCCCTGCCCCCCACGAGGAGCCATCAGCACCCCTGTTTGGTCCGGCGGTGTGAGTGTAAGGGTGTCAGACATCATTCTGGATTCTCAGCGCCTGCGCTCCTCACTCCCATGTCCTCAGTGTCCTGCAGTGCAGCCACTCCCTGGGTGTCAGCAGTGACAGGACCACGGGCCGGCTGGTAAGGAGCTGGGGGTGCTCTTCTTGGGCAGCTGCTCTTCACTCAGCCGAGGCGCCAGGACGGGGAGGTGGGATCACACGGTCCTCAGGTGAAACACACACAGGGAAAGCTTTCCTATCCTAAGCACTGAAGTTTTAAGTTCATTTGTTACGCAGCAGACAGACCGATACATTCTGAATTGGATCCCTGGCACTACAAGAGTTCCATAAATCAGAGAGCTGCAATGAAAGGAAACAAATGAAAGAGTTGATAAAGAAATGATCTCTGAAAACCAGCTGCAAGAAAATATACTGAAAATGCGAGGCAGCCGTCTGTGTTGGATCCATCCGGCTCCCTTTCGCCCTGTGTTATTCTGGTATCTGCAGAGAGCCATCACAGCTGTACTGGGTGTCACCTGGGAGTGCACTGCACTGAACATCTACTAGGAGCCTTTCCTGAAGCCTGAGAGAGGCTAGGAAAAAATCCTCAAACGATCGTCGTTACTACTAAGGTCTAACACCCGCGGTAGTCACATGGCTCAAAGACAGACGCATACAAAGGGCGGTCCAGAGTGTCCCTTCTGCACTCACCCGCTTCCCCGTTCCACCTCCAGCAACACACAATCCCTGGTTTCCGCAGGTGTCCTGGTGTTTGATGTCCTCCTTTCTGCTCATCTACGGCAGGGTGTGACTGCTCAGCTCGAGGCCGAGTTCTGAAGGTCTCACCACCATGGTCTACACAGACAATCCTTACCCTTTTGACAGCTATATCCTAGTCCAACCCACAGACAGGCTGGTTTACACCCTCAGCCCATCCTGCGGCCCCCAGCCTGTGCCTTGTCCGTGCCGAGACCATCTGAAGGATGAGCCCCTGGCAGTGGGGTTGCTGGAGCCAAAAGCTTTACACAGCTGTAATTGTGATAGATTGCACCAAACTGCCCCCAGGAGAGGTTGTACCAACTCACACCCCCTCCACCAGCGAGGTGGGGAGTGTCCAGTCCTCACGGCCTTGCCTGTGGAGCGTGGTAACTGAATTTGCAATTGGGGAAGAGCGGTGACTCCTGCATCTCTTGTGACGAAGGAGGCTCAGCCTCTTCCCACAGGTTGGGGCCCTTCTGCATCTCCTTTCTGCCAGCTGCCCAGGGCTCGTGTGTGCCTGGGGCCCCACCTCGTCTGTCCAGCAGCAGTGACCCTCCTCCTTCCTCCTCGCAGGCCTCAGGAGGCGTCGGCTTCCTGGATGCTGGCCAGGGAAGAGTTCTGGGTGCCTCCAAGTCACTGCTATTTACAGAGGAAAAGCTGAGGATTTGGGGTGCGTGTTCTTCACCCCAGCTCCTTACCAGCCGGCCCGTGGCCCTGTCACTGCTGACACCTAGGGAGGCTGCACTGTGGGACACTGAGGACACAGCCATCCCGGGACCCCAGGCCCCCTCTCTCCTGCTCCCGACGCCAGGGGCTGGCTCAGAAGTCCCTATAGAGCTCCCCACAAGCTTTGTCTGTGCCCACAGTGCTCCACAAAGCTGTCCTTCTTTGGGGTGTCTCCAAGCTCCCTCCCACTAGGAACCACACCCACCTGACTGTAGCCGCCACCCTGCCCACAGCAGGGCCGACCTGGCTGGAGGTGAGTCCACTGAGTGGGGTCCTCTCTGGCTGGGCCTGAGATTCAAATTCCACCCCTGGGCCAGCCCAGCCACAGCTGCCAGTCAGAGCCTAGGCTGAGTGAAGCCGGACCCACATCTTGCCTCAGTTTCCCTCTGTAAAATGACCCACTGGCAGCCCCACGAGGTCACCGAGGGATCCCATGGCTGCATGCAAGCCTTGGAGGAGGCCAGGCGCCCAGGCTGGGTCACAGAGCACAGCTTCCATACCTCGCACAGCCAGGAAACAAGACCCCAGAGAGCAAAGGGGAGCAGGTCTGGGCTGCATGACCCTTCTGGGCCTTGTCCCAGGGAAGGACATGGGGCTGGAACTGCTCAGCCCCAGTCCGTGTCTGGGTCCCTGGGGGCCTCAGCCCCACCCACCGTCACCAGGCACCTCCAGCAGGCCCATCTCCAGGCAGAGGTCATCAGGGACGCTTGTCTGTCTGCACCCCTCTGACCTTAGGCCCAGTACTAGGAGAACAGGTCAGAGTCCCTCACCTGCTACACACAGGTGATGCTAACCAGGGTGCAGGCATTCTCGGGGATCACAGAGGCATCTGGATGGAGGCCAGACTGGCATACACACTCCCTGACCGCACGGCCTGGCTCCCTGACCACACGGCCTGGCTCCCTGACCACACAGCCCAGGTTCCTGACCACACAGCCTGGCTCCCTGACCACACGGCCCAGGTCCCTGACCACACAGCCCGGGTCCCTGACCACACGGTCTGGCTCCCTGATGCACAGCCCAGGTCCCTGACCACGCGGCCCAGGTCCCTGACGCACAGCCCAGGTCCCTGACTGCACAGCCCAGCTCCCGGACCACACGGCCTAGCTCCCTGGTACACATAAAACTACATTTCACAAAGCACCTAGCTTCCCTTGCAGTACACTGAAAGAGCAGGTAGTGGGGGAGCAGGAGTAAAGAGGAGGTGTTCTTACCTCACACAGGGGAGCCAACCGCAGCCCGAGAACAGCTCCAGGGATGCAGAGCCCACCAGCTCATCTGAGCTGCTTTAAACGACACCTGAGAAATGTCCTTTTTTTTTTTTCCTTTTTGCACTAAAATACGAGTTCGGGGAGGGGTCGAGCCCTCTAACCTCAGCCTCAGGCACCAGCCACCATACCTTCCCAGGTTCTCTCTGGACCTGATGCTGGGTGAGTGCGTTCGCAAGTGCATTTTCTTTCTTTCTTTCTTTCTTTCTTTCTTTCTTTCTTTCTTTCTTTTTTTTTTTTTTTGGTCTTTTTGGGACAAAGTCTCACTATGCAGTTCAGGCTGGCTCTGAGCTCACTATAGCACAGGCTGGTCTGTAACAATCCTCCTGCCTCAGCCTCCCAAGTGCTGGGATTACAGGCCTGTGCTACCACGCCCACCTCTTGAGTGTATTTTTTTAATTGCTTCAGAAATTGCTGAGAGGCTGTGGGGACCCACAGCCAGGAGCTTACTGTGCCATCCCCACGACCACCACCAACGGCAGTCCGATTCCAGGGCAGCTGTGTCCTGTGGTTCCACACCCTGCTGGTCATCCCCCTGAAGTTTCCAGAGTGTTCCAGGAGGCGCCGGCCCAGCCCTGCTGCCGCCGGCTCAGCAGACAGGGAGCCCCGTGGGCCCTGTACCTCTCTGCAGCCTCCTTCCCACCCGCCAGCCAAGTGGGAGGATGGGAGAGAAAGAGGGAGCACAGGACAGAAGGAGGAAAGGACAGGCTGGCAGGACAGAAAGTAGGAAATGAGCCCTCGTGGGTCTACTTCGAGACACGGGGCCATTTCTGAGCTCCCGCTGCTGGCCAGCAAGACGGAAACGAATCGGGGAGAAAGACCTCAGCCTAGATGCCAAGCCCTGCAGCCTCCGGGCCACGGAGTCTTCGGAAGATGCTGACCCCAGGGCTGGGGTACTCCGGGCTGGTCCTGAGGGGTGCTCACTGCCCAGGAGCAGGTCTGACCTGCTTCGGGGCAAATCCAGAAGCCTCTGAAAGGGTCGCCCCACCGTGCTGCCCAATAGTAAGTAGCACAGTGCCCCTGGGTTATGCTCTGGGTTACACTGGTGGCTGTGGCACAGTAACGGACTCTCAGACACTGTGGTTGCTCTGCAGGAGTTCCAGAAAGGTGTGCACCACGCCAAAGTCACATGACGGCATCACATGACATGTCCAGTCTCCGTACCATGCCCACAAACCCCGCCGGGAAGCCCATCCCTCAGCCAGATCCGACCCCCTGCTCTCCACCAACCGCAGCCTCCCCCCGCCCAGCACAGGGAGAAGTCACAGGACAGGGACCGCGTCATAACCGCTGACAGAGCCCCGTCTCACCCTCCAGACCTTCACACTGACTAAGGGGCCTTGAGAAACTGCGACACAGCTCACATGCCGTTCGAGTGTGCAGGCCAGAGGGTGTCAGTACAGCCTGAGGCTGCACAACTTTGCCACTAAGTCCAGAGTGTTTTCACCTCCCCAAAGGACACTCCCTGCTCACGAGCATCCCCAGCGCCTGGCTACCGTAACCCTGCCCTCTGCCTCGGCGGAACTGCCAGTCCCCGACATTCCGTGTCCACGGAGTAGGTAACTTGCTGTCCTCAGGGTTTGGCGTCTTTCATCTCCTGCTTCTGGGGCTTACTGCATTCAGCAAAAGGTCACAGTCATTCCTTTGTCTTGCTGAATAAGATCCCACTGAATGGGCACAGGAGTGGTCAAAAGGTGTGGTGAATTATTATTTTAAATATTATTACAGTAAAAGACGCATTGCCAAGAACAACGAGACGTGTGCTCAGAACAAGGGGGAATATTTGGGGAGGATGAGTGACCATCTGTCTTTTACTGCAATCAACTTTAAATGCTCATCCTATTTTGCATCAGCCCCTCTTTGCTTAACCCCTTCAAGGATGGCAATTTCTACCCAACAGAAACATGACAGTGTGACCTCACCCCTGCTTCCCTGGCTCCACCCCGGAGTCACAATGGCCGTGGAAGGAACACATCTGGCTTGACTCAGGCCATCAAGGCAGGCGTGACAGAACAGCTAAGGACGCCCGCCAAAGGGGACTTCAAAAGGGACCAGAAGGATGAGGTAGGGGTGTCTGATGCCAGGGGGAGGATTCTGAGGGAGGCCAATGGCGAAGTCTCCTGCTGTGACGCGGTTTAAGATTGAGACATTCACCGTGTGTTTTGCCTCTCACACCACGGTCTGCTGTCTTCCCGCCAGCTGAGGGCCCCGGGGCTGCTCCTGTCCTGGAGGGATCGTGAACAGTGTGGCGGTCACCCCGCACCTCCATGTCCTTATGGGCGAAATCCAAGGCTGGGGCCGAAAGGTGACAGCACTGCGCCGTCAGCCACCAGCCTGCGGTCCTCACATCGCACCATTTTCCATCCCTACTGCACCCCTAACCCCGACCCTGACCCCGACCCTGACCCTGACCCCGACCCTGACCCCGACCATCTTTTGTGTTCCTTTTTCTTTCCAGTCCAGCCACCCCGGAGGGCACCACCTGACACCGCGTCATCTGCGCCTGGAGACGCTGAGCGCCTTTCCCCGGCGCCCGCTTCTTGGAGAGGCGCCTGCTCCAGCCTCCGCCTGCCTTTGACTTTCTGGAGCTGAGCTTCCAAATCCGGTCCGAAGCTCCCGGGGCCAGGCCTTCCCTCCCGGACACGAGGTTTGCAAACATTTTCTCCCATTCTGCGGGCTGACTCTTCAACTTCCCCCCTCGGCGAGGCCCCGTGGTAGCCCAGCGGTCAAGTGCGGTCCTTCCTTGGTGTCCGTGGCCAGCAAAGCCGTGGGTGAAGTGGGCCCGGGAGCCCGGCGACCTCAGCCTTCGGGCCGCCTCCTGCGCCTGCTGGAAGCCCGGTGCCCTGCGGCCCCTGCTGGCCGCCGGCGGCATTGCAGCCCCGAGCAGGGGCCTGGGCCACTCACTGCCCGGGCCGCCAGCTGGGAAGGTGACCCTGGCAGGGCCGGCTCCGTACTCGGCCTTCTCCACCTGCACACACCAAGGGAAACTAAAACTCTCGTCCCGTTCCACGGAGAAGGTCACTGAGGCCGAGGGGAGTGAAATAATGCCCAAGGTTCCAAGGTTACTACAAGCAAACAACTGATTTGCTCATTCACTTGATTTATTCAACAAATGTCTGTCAAGTTGTACCCCAAACGGACCCCAGCCCAGTAAAGAGAAGTAGAGCTGCTACCCCAGGAGCCACTTTGAGGGAGCCCTGGGGATGGGAGCGGGTCAGAGAGGTTTCCCCAGTGGGATTCGGTACTTCCTGAGTGGGCTACAAGAAAAACACGTAAAATTTAAAATATAAAGATTGTTTGAACTTAGCGAAAATAGGTCTGCTTAGCACAGACAACCCGCTGTTCTTCGCTAGTCACTCACTCTGCTTCCTCAGCTGCAGGAGATGAATAGAAGGATCCAGGAAGTTCTGAGACTCGGATGTCTTAGAGTGGGAATGTACTCTTCCTCCTCCTTTCTTCCTTCCTGTTGGCTGGGATGTAAGCTTGATGGCTGGAATGAAAGCAGTTATCTTGGACCCTGAGGCAGAGGCTACGTGCATGGGAGAGCAGGAAGAGAGGAGAACTGCACTCCTGAGAACGTGGGGCTGCACCCCAGACCTGTGCTGCTCCCCCCAGGGTGTGGTTTCTGGGATCAAAGAGAAACGCTGGTCTTGTATAGAGCTGGGGCTTTGCTTTCATGTTGTCACTCTTGCCCCTGAGCGACAAAGTATATAAAGCCCCGGGACAGGGGCCAGCTCATCCCAGGCCTCCCGGCTGAGCGTCCGACCTGGTCACACAGCCATGACCAGGTCTAGAGAGCAACGAACCCTGGCCTGAAAGCCTGGGGCTCCCGTGAGCCCGGGGAGACACTGACAAGGGAACACAACATCAGGCTCAGCCCGGCCTCTCTGGGTCGCTGGTCATTGGCCTTCAAAGGCCCTGCTGCCCATGATGCCCCACACTAAGTGTCCCGGCTGGCAGAGGGCTGGACCTAACAAGATGACATGTATTGGGACTCTCACCCCAGCGCCCTGGGAAGCCGAGGCAGGAGGATCTAAAGTTTCAGGCCAGTCTGGGGCAGCTCAAGGCTGAGTGAGAGGGGTCTCCAGAGAACCAGGGGTGCAGCCTAGCAGGCAAAGGCTTGCCTAGCATGTGTGAGGCCCCGGGTTCCATCACCAGCACAGCCCGGTTCCTGTCCCCGCTGACACTCTCGCCATGGTGACCAGAACGGATGGGAGCAGTTGTGTCCCCTGCTGCCCCTGCGGCCACATCTTCAGGCTGGGCAGCCCCGGCATGGTGGTCTCGCAGTGGAGGTGATGACTGTCCACCTGTGCCTGCTCCCGTGTCCAGGTGGGGTCCCCTCCCCAGCCCCCTCCACCCCCGGAGGCTCACAGACAGACAAGGTGTTGGTCCCTAGGCCCCAGCATGACCCGGCTTTCAAAAGGAACCTCCAGGCGTGGTGGGGGTCACCTGTGAGCCCAGCACTCTCAGGAGGCTGAGGTGGGAGGATCACTGCCCCCTCACGCCAGCCTGGGCTACAGAGAGAGTTCAAGGCCTGGAGTGCACAGCGAGACCTTGGCTCAAAAAACGAAATAGAACAGGAAGAAAAGTCTTGTGTGTGTGTCCCGGGGATTGAACCCAGGGCCTGGCACATGCTACAGAGCTCTGTTACAGAGCTACGTCCCCAAACACTCTCAAGTTTGTCTATTTATTTATTGATTTATGTGGTACTAGGGTTTGAACCCAGGCCCGTCACAGCCCTTAAACTGAGAGAGACAGAGACAGAGAGGCAGACAGAGACAGAGACAGAGTCACTAAGTTTCTAAAGTGCTTGAACTTGTAGTCCTCCTGCCTCAGCCTCCTGGAGTGCTAGGATTACAGGCGTGCCAGCCCTGCCCGGCCCTGCCACCCGCTGAGCCAGGCCAGGTCCCCTGAGCATAGGCCTGCACTCCTCTGCTGTCCCTAGCAGGCAGTGGGCAGTGGGCAGTGGACCCGCGGCTGGCTGCTGGTTGGGAGGAGGAATGGGAAGGAGCCGGCAGCAGCTAAGGAGATGAAAGCTCTGGGGAGCAGGCGACAGTCAAATCCAAGCCACTGAGCTGTACGTTTTTAAACGGTGACAATGGTGGAACCAAGAGATCCAGGCTCGGTGAGCCCGTGGGGCGGGGGAAGGGAGGGAGAGGGGAGTGGGGACCTGCCAGGGCCGAGTCTGGGGTCCCCTGCGCTGCCCCATGACAGCGGCGCCCGGCGCCCTCTCCTGGAAAAGGCTGGCCTCGCGCTCAGCAGCAACCACCACACATAAAACACCTCCAATCCGGCTTCATGTGACTTAAAACTTCTGCTTCTCCGACCACACCCAAAACCCAGCAGACCACGGCGGGTCAGCCTTTCAATCCCAGCCGTCTGGAGGCAGAGGCAGGAGGGTCACCTGAGCCCAAGCGCTCAAGGCCAGCAGGGGCAACACAGCAAGAGCCATCTCCCAAAAAAGAAAAGAGTAGCATAGCACGGAGCTGGGGAAATCAGGGCACTGAGAGCAGAAAAAGGGCATTACCAGGGCTGGGGACTTAGCTCAGTGGCATAAGCGCCTGCCTGGCAAGCGTGAGGTCATGAGTTCAATCCCCTGTACAGAAAGAAAGATAAGAAAGAAGGATAGACAGAAAAAGGTGATAAAGCTGAATCTAACAATGAGCCAGACTTCAATAAGCCATCATAAAAGAAGACATAAGAACGGCCAGTCACCCTGAAATTGTACTCAATACTGTTAGGTATCAGTGAAGTGCTCATTTATATTTTAGGATCTTACTACTCCAAACCCATTCTAATGGATGAAGTTTAAAGAGAAGGATTTTGCCTTGAGGAGAAAGGGAGACGTGATGGGGCTCATAGGTGCCTTCCTATTTTCCCTAGCTGCAACACAGGCATGATAGCTGGAGCTGTGGCAACCACACTGTGATCATGAGGCAACATGTGAGGTGAAGCCAAGCGCACCCCAGGGAGAAGGCCCACACAGACATGAGCTGCCAGTCAAGTTGACTGGGCCAGGGTCCCTATTTGTCTTACATGAAGCCCCTGGGTGTGTTTATCCCATAACCCCGCTCTGCAGCCGCTCTGAGGCTGAGTTCTAAGGACGTGGTGGGTGCAGCAAGCTATCTGGCCATCAGGATTGGGCGGACAGCAGGGTGTGGTGGGGAGGGCAGGTGCCTGGTGGCCGGGGCTGGGACGCTGTCTTTCTGCTTTGCTGGCTTCTCCTCCCACCCAGCTCCTCGATCCCCCCACGCCCAGCAGCATGGCCGAGGCCATCGCAGGCGGAGCCTGTGGGCCATGCGGAAACCGAGGCTGCTGTGTAACCTGGACACACTCTCACCAGATGAGAGTCCAAACATCTTCAGCTGTTGAGGGCCAAAAAGCAGACCTTGCAGGGGACCTGGTGACAGTGACCGATCCCTGTCCGCAGCCACAGCCAGGGACGGTAGGGTGCAGGTGGCAAGGGTGCCTGTCCCCAAGGCTCCCGAGAGGCTGATGCCCACCCCGAGGGTGTCCCCCGCCCCCGCCCTGAGCCCAGGCCGTGATCCCTGGCCTTGGTGACCACCTGTCCTGGGCCGAAGCAGGACCCAGCCCTCCGGCGGGGAGCTGGAGGCCCACACTGCGTGGCCACTAGGATGGGGGAGGAGCTGGGCTCAGCCTGGGCACCTGTCGAGGGCCCACTAGCAAGGCTGCCGAGGAAGGGCGTGCTGGTGTGACAGTACCCATCCGAGCCACGGACCATTGTGGCCAGACAGAAATTCTTTCCTTTAAAAAAAATTTTGAACCAAAAAATATATTAGTACCCGGGATCAAACTCATGACCTAGCACTTGCCAGGCAGGTGCTTATGCCACTGAGCTAAATCCCCAGCCCCTCAAAAATTTTTTCTATTGAAGCAGCTATGAGTACCTTAACCAGTTATTACACACAGATGAACGGGTAGACACACAAGCATACAGAACATAGAAAACAGTAATATTCAACCGGAGTGCACTCTCTGATGCTAAATTATAACAATCATTTTCTTAACTTTAGTTTTATAACTATACATGCATGAGTCACTTGGAATTTTCCGAAGAGGTTATTCCTTTTTCTTATATAAATCATTATAGGGTTTCCTTGAATACATTAAGTTACTCTGAATATCTGTCTTTGTTAGTTAACACTATAAAGAGTTACAGAAGGAGGAAGGAGATAAGGGCTGTAGATTACTAGACGGGACCTTTGTTCATTTTCCCTCCTCATCAAAAAGTCAAATTTGCCAGGCGTGGTGGTGCACACACCTGTAACTCCAGCACTCAGGAGGCTGAGGCAGGAGGATCATTGCAAATTCAAAACCAGCCTGGGCTACAAAGTGAGCTCAAGGCCAGCCTGAACTGCATACTAAGACCTTGTCTCAAAAAGACAGAAAAAAAAAAAAAGCCAAGTTTGAGGTTTTGTCTCTTTACTCTTTAACTTACATTTAAAGGAATACAGAAAGGAAAAAATCCCCCTTTTATAACTTTCCAAGTTAAAGTAGTCCCAAGTTCATAAGATATAAACTAAAGGTGAAGGGTTTTTTGGACAGACGTTGAGTCACTCATAGTCATTTAAATGTACAACATGCCTTTAAAATCCTCCTTGTGGCCGGCTGTGGTAGTGCATGCCCGTAATCCCAGAGCTGGGGAGGCTGAGGCAAGAGGATCACCACAAATCCAAGGCCAACCTGAGCTACATAAGGGAGTTCAAGGCCAGCCTGACTGCATAGCCAGACCCTGTCTCAAACAAAAACCAAAAGAAAACATCTTCCTTTTTTTGCAAGGAGATACAGAGCAGAAACAAAAGAAGAAAGAGCGAGAAAGGACTCCAGGGTCAGGTCTCCCAAATGGAAGCCGCAGTTCTCGAGGTCAGAGCCTGCACTTGATGAACAGAAGGCTTGTTTTCCAGCCTAAAAGCCTTTCGGTGTCCCTTCCGAGTCCCACGGGAAGCATTATTCAGCAGCTGCTGGGCTTGCGAACCAGGAGTGAACCACACACAGCACAGCAGGGAAAACAAAGCGTGGACCCACAGCAGTATCAAATGCACCAGGAGGCCAAGGTCAGAGTTAACCAGCTGCGCGGACTTCTGGGCTGGGCAGACCCACAGCGAAGAACCACTGTCTGGAGACCCGGCCCTGGCAGAAGGTCCCCACGGGGAGTTCAGCATGCTCACCCGTAGCGTGGGTGCTGGCTGTGGCGTCAGTCTCTGTTCCCAAAGGAGGCGGATCTCTAGGTCTGCTTGATTTTCCTTTTCTTGCTTTTCCTGACTGAGGAATCCCCGGTGTCTCTGCGGCCAACAGCTGCCCTGCTGGGTTCTGGGCAGGAGTGAGTTCAGCCTCTGCAGACCGGTGTGTGTGTGGGGGGGTGTCCTGCATGCCTTTGGTCCCCCCCCACCCCGTGCAGGACGGCACCCTGTGCTTCCTGCTGAGGAAGTGCTCTTTCCGATGGAGGTACATCAACATCACCTCCCTCACTTTCCTTCCGAGGTTCCCAGGGTCTTCCCCTTGCTTGGAGGCCAGTGAGGCACTGCGGAGGTGGCAGCGCCTTGGTCACCAGGGGAAGGCCCCAGGCCCTCCACTCAGCGAGGGTCCCCAGCTGCCTCATGGGCCTCCCTAGCCCCCTACCAGGCCCTCCTAATGTGCATGCCGCTCGGAGGGGCTGGGCCCTGCGATTAACCTGCTGCACCCCTTAGAAGTTAGTTCTTAAAACAAGGAAAGATGCGCGCAGAGACTCGGCTCCCGGGAGGCCCGGCCATCACGCCGTTGCTTTTAGAATTTAAACAGTGGCAGAACACTTTCCTGGCATGCTCGAGACCCTGCCCTGCAACAAATAAACACCAAAACAACAGTGCCTAAATGGCCACCGGGCTGAGTAAACCACGATCTGACCGTGAATCCCACGGAGGCACACGTCACAGAAGAATTTTTATGGACATAGTAGTCATAAGATATTTGAAAAATAACATAAGTAGAACAATCAGTACAGAAGGAGGCCGCCACCGAGGGTGACTCAAGCAGGCTGAAAGCTCCAAGGTAGGAGTCACTAAGACAGCACCCTGTTCCCAGACTGGAGCGGCGCCAGACTCCCTGCTCCCCAGCTCTCCCCCACGCTGGCCCTCCCCCACCTCCCCGGCAAACCCTGCCGACCCGAGGCTGGGCCACCAAATGCATGCACACACACTCCGCCACAGGCAAAGATGTATTAGGGGGCAGAAGGGGGCGAACTGGGGCTCTGGCTGAAGGCGCTGAGAGCAGAGAGCTGCGGATGGGCCGCCAGCCGGTGGTTCCTGCTGGCCACGGAGCGCTTCCCAAAGACACCAGAGGGCCGCGGCTGAGCGTCCTGCAGGCTGCATGTCTGGTACGTCATCCTGCACTAAGCACGCTGGGCCTCGTCCTCGTGGGCCGGCTGGTGGCCAGCGTCACTCAGCTGGTGGCCGTGTTGCCCTGCACGGAAGGACCGGCCTTCGGCTAGGTCACAGGGACTTTCAGTTCACGAGCTGCTGAGAAACAGCATGAGGATGGGGAGAAGGCATTGCAAGCCAGGCCAACCCCCTCCAAGGCGCTGGGACGCAGTTTCTTAAATCATCAGCGCGACTCAGCAGAGCGGAGGAGAATCTGACCAAACGTCAAGAAAGCAAACAGTGACGCTGAAGGAGGAGATGATGGGCCCTTTACCCCAGTTCCATCCCCTCTCAGGCGTCGCAGGGCGTGTCAGGGAAAGGGCTTCGGGCTGCCTGAGGAGCCAGTTACCCACCCCCCTGGGCTGGAGGCGCTGTCCACGGCAAAGGCCCTGGAAACTGTCAGCCCACTGCCCAGCTGTATGACCTCCAAAAGCAGTGATTTCAAGTCAACTACAAGCAAGTACCGCAGGAGGAGATTTTTTGAGTTTCTTGTTGCTTTGCTAACACTTTCTCATTTACGCCCAGCTTCCCTCTGTGTGATTTTATGGGAGCCTTGTGACAGGTCCCCCAATACATGCCACCATGCCTCACTACGAAGGGCCAGAGTTTACTGCACCCGGGGGCTTGTTTTGTCATCCTAGCCTTTGTCTCAACCCTGTCTCACCATGTTGGTCCCTAGCTGTCCCTATAAAGCCCTTTTGCAAATCTGGGTCCCTTAGGGTGATCTTGGTGGCAAGAGCCCCCTCTTTGCTCTGCTAGCTTTCCAAACAAAAATTTCCTCCTGCTTGGAGGACCTGTGCTCGACTCCTCGGCTGGGGGTGATGACGTGGGCTTGGGCTATGTCTGTGAGTAGAGGTGCGAGCCAGCTGAGAAAGGCTCTGTCTCTGGGGGTCAGGTCCCCCCCACCCCGTGTCCCCTCCCTCTGTGGGGGGGATGCTTTCCCACCACGCTCCTCTTGCTTTAGCAGTGCCGGGTGACAGGCTCACACATTTGTTTAATTTAACCCAGGAAGATGTCGTGTTTTTGGTCACGGAGACCCTCAGCAAGCGAATCCTGGGCAGCAGCTGTGGCGGGCAAAGCCCCTCGTGAGGTCCACAGAAATGACCCAGCAGAAAGGGAAAAGGACAGCGTCCCCTCTAAAACTCCTCGCGGGCCACTCGGCCGGTCCAGGATACAAAGCCAGCACGCACTGTGTCATTCGCATGAGGGAAGGATCAGTAAAGACATAGATTAAACCAGTGGGCAGTTACTTTAGAATCCCAGCTGACCCCCGTAATGCAGAGTGCACCCCAAACTCCCCGGGCGCCCGAGAGGGGCCCTGCTTTGCAGCTCGCTCTGTTCCTAAGGCAGCGCGACTCCTCCTCTCTCTGTGTCTGCTACACTTCAAACCTTTGCCTTCCACCATCTGGGTCCTGACACCCCCATTTCCCGCTAAGAGCCCCACTTCTTCATCCTTTGCTGGATTGAGAGCAAGGACTCCAAGGAAAATGGAAGGTCACGACAGGGGACCCCAGTCCCACCCCAAGACCCCCGGCGGGACACAGCAGGACCGCGCCCACTAAGGCCAGCCGGATGCAGCCAGCCCACGGGAGCCAGCACCAGACGTAAACACATCCTCGGGGCACCTCTGCCGTCCCCCGTGATCGTCTCTGATGACACAGTACCCAGGACAGACAGTTGTCATTTCAGGGCGGTGGAGCTGTTTTCTCTTTTCCTCACTCACCTTCATTTTCTCAACTGTCTCCAGTGACACCCTTTGTCAGGGAGACCATGCATGCGAGCACGTATCTAAGGAGGCTGCAGGGAGCTTTTAAAAGCCAACCTGGCCCCATCTCTCGGTGCTGAACCTCAGCCAGACTTGTGACCATCACAGGAAACACGCTTGGAGCGCCAGTCCCCTCCTGCTGTCACACCGTAAACCTCCTGTTCACCCCTGTCCATTGTCACTAGCATTTGTGGTGACTGTCCGAGCATCCTGCCCGGTAAATACCACACAATACTGGATGCTTATGTTCTCCCGGCCACCAGAGACTTAAATTACCCCTGAACTTTCTCCTATGATCTCAAGTCTGGGGATACACTGTACCTCTCTCTCTCTGATTTGGTTCCCAAACACATTGTCACAGGCTTGGGGAAAGGAGAGGAAAAGAGTATTTTACTTCCCCTTATGTATTTGAAAATTTGCCTTCTAGAAGGATCCAGCTGCTCTGTGCCTCCATTTCTAAATGTCTGGCTTGTTAAGCAGCTTTTCAGAGCTTCGTTTCACTAATTCTGCTTATTCTTGCTACTTTCACTAATTCTTGCTACAAAGTCAGCTGGGCACGATGCCCCTCAGAGTAAAATCAGGGACATGACAGTGGTCGATCTGCAATATCTGCCCCAGGATCCAGCTTCCTTTTGCTCCCTACACCTACTGCTTGCTGTGATGGCTGGATTTTCAGTGGCCATTTTGGACCATGAGGCTACTTTGAAGTTAGATCCTATGCAAAGCAGAAGGAAAAATTTCCTAGTAACATTACAGAGCTGCCTTTGAATTTTCAGTTTCTATCACTAACAACTAACTGAGCTACTTCTTAACTTCCTCAAAACATGATCAGCGTTGGTTTTTTAGCCTACTCAAATTTTAAAACCTGTTTCTAGGTGTGTTGGGGTTTGGACATGGTTTGAGCCTGTGCCCCAGGCTTCCTGTGTTGAAATCTAATCTCCATAGTGAGACAGTAGGAGGGTGGGCAGTTGATGCGACCATGGGGATGAGAGGGGGACCTTCAGGAGGTGACCTGGCTTAGAGTCTTTAGGACGGAGCCCTTATGGTTGAATCCTGGCGGTTTTGTTTGAAGAGGGACAGGGAGAGGCGGCAGAAGGGACACAGCTGCACAGGCACGTGCTCCCTGCCGGTCACCACATGGTGCCCTGGGCCAGCTCTGCCAGCACGAAGGTCATCAGCATATACACGGCTTTTCTTCCTAATGTACCAGGGCTGTGACATTATTATTAGCAACAGAAAAAGGGCCAGGAAGGAGGAGTTGGGCGGGAAGAGCTCCCTTACCCGCCCACTCTGAGGGACCCCGCAGGCAGAAGCAACACAAACAGTGCTGCCGGTGGCCAGCCGGAAGGGCTGGCATTTGCACGCACGCGTGAGTCGCTCCCGGAGCCTGAGGCCTTCTGCTTTCGGCTCCCTGAGAGAAGGATGGGGAGGGAAGGCCTGTTCTGGGGGCCCCTGGATGTCCAGTGGCACTCACATAGGGGCAAGCCACAGAGACAGGTGTGCCAGGGGAGGCCGGCCGGGTCTGCCTTCTCGCCCTCCTCCTCCACCCCTCCTCCTCACCCCTCTGCCCGCCGCCTTGCCCTCTGCCTTTCTCTTGCCCTGTGCTTTGGCAGCAGGAGGGGCGATCAGAAAGCCCCCTGAGTACCCCCTGGGGACTGTGGCCCGCTGCCCAGGCTTGGAGAAGGAGCGGAAAGCCAACACCCTCCAGCCCCGGCTGGCCCAGCCCTGCTGGCGCTGGTGCCCGGCTATTTCTGTCCTCCCCGTGCTCTGACGGAGACGCGCCAGCCCAGCCCATCAATGCCCCTTTGTACTCGCTCCCGAGCTGCCCTCCAGCCCACCAATGGCGTGCGGTCCTGGGTGCTGCCCAGCAACTGGCCTGTGGGCCACGGCCCCTGCCGGCCAAGACGCCATCGGAGCCAGGGACAGGAAGCACAGGCCACCTTCACAGGCTGGGAGGGTGGTGGCCCTCGGGGAGGCGGGCGGCTCACACTCGGGCCTTCTGTGTGCAGCTCTGTCCTCAGCATCCTCTGGTGCCCGGACCAGGCCCAGCTGGGAGGGCACACCTGACCCCTCCTGGGCCACCTTCCTCCAGGCCTCTGAAGCCCCCCATAGATCAGGGCGCCTCGATTCCCCAGTCCTTCCGGTCAGCCCTGATGACAGGAAAAGAAAGAAGCAGAAGTCAGATGACACCGGGCACTGGAGGGAAACTCCAGAGGGGAAGACCAGCTGGCTATGTGTGCGAACACAAAGGGCACGGACGCGTCACCGGAGTGTGTGACAGCAGCCAGGGCCAGGCCGAGAGCAGAGGGCATGGTGCACACCCTCCAGGGCTTCCTTCTTGGTGCCTGAGGTCAAGGTTGCCTGGGGCCACTGCTTCAGGGGTCACTGTCCCCTGAGCGACATACACAGGCCTTGCTTGCTTATCTGCTGCTGGGCTGCACCTTCTGTGATCTGAGATGGGACCCAGCAGGTAGACATGTCCTGGCCTGTGGGCCTCTTCCCTTCCCAGATGGGAGTGAGATTGCCACCTGGTGCATCCAACCTGCCACATGAGGGACACGTGCCTTCCTGTGGCGGAGGGACAGCTGGATCCTGGTGAGGGGCACCTAGCCAGGGTCTGTGTGAGGAGCCGAGAGTGGCCTCACCTGGGACTACAGGTCAAGAGCAGTCCCCCCTGCCCACGTGCCTTGGTCCCGCCCCCTACTGAGGGCTGCTGAAGCTCCTAGCAGGGGCCCCACTGGCACCCCAGGACTGGGGAGAAATGCAGGGATGGGCTTGGCGAGCAGCCCCGGGGCCTCTGACGCACGTCCAGGTGTGCATCAGCCTGGGTCCAGCTGGAAGTAGGACAGGAAAAGAAGCCAGCCCAGGCCAAGGGCCACAGGGTCCTACCACACAGGGATGGAGGGTTCGGGGCACACGGTGACCACCGCCCAGACCTCAGCCTCCCTCCCAGCCTTTCCCAGCTCTGTGGACCTTGGCAGCAGTCACTCCGAATCTGAGATGGGCTGCGTTCTCCAGGGGAGACAAGAAAAGGCCGGATGGGCAGAGTGCCGGGCAGGCTTAGGGCACTGGGGTTCAAGTCTCGACTCTCAGCGATGCAGGGACCTCCTTCTCCGACGGGCAGAACCACCCTGCAGCCATGAGACAACAGCCCCAGCCTGGATCTCCAGGGCCACCCATAACAACAGCTCCTTCCAAACTCAGCCTCCCACCCCAGCAAGATGGCCTTGTCTCTGGATGCCCCAAGGACCCAGGGCGGCTGGGAGTGCTCCCAGTGGACTCAGGGTGCCGCTTGGTGGAAGAGCACTTGATGAGCATATGTGGGGCTCTGGGTTCCACCCGCAGCAACACTCGGCCCCCAACAAATCAAAGTGCCAGAGGGAGACAGTCCTGCCTCAGCCTCCTTCACCTTGAGCAGGAGGGGCTCAGGGAGAAAGGGTGAGGGGGAGATAGTGAGGGATGCTGTATGTGGCAGGGTGCCCTGGGGCCTCAGGGACTTGGAGGGGAGGCTCTGGGCCGGCCAGAGGATGAGGGTGTGGGGTTGGCAGCAGAGGGCGGGCCCCCCGACATAGGACCCCACTCAGGGTCCCCAGGGGCTGCACTGAGCACTCAGGCTGGCAGCAAGCTTGGTGGCAAGTGAGCTTGAGACCTGGCTTCCTGAGCAAGAGCAGCAACTCCAGCCTGGCCTGGCCTGGCCTGCAGGGGGAGGAGGAGGCACAGAGTGCTGCCACACGCCAGCAGCCGGCTGTCCTCCAAGCCACAGAGCACCTGCACCCGGCCACCACCTCACACCCACGCTCCCGGCCTAGGGCTCTGTGGCTGCGAGAGAGGCCTGAGCCAGGGCCAGGAATAAGGAGCAGGCAGCCCCTGTCATTAGCGGTTGGCTGAGTGTGAGCCAGGCCAAGGGGCAGCAGGCCGCCCTGCCCAGAGGATGGACAAACCGTGTGACCAGGCCATGCCCTGGGGAGACCCAGGGCCGTGAGCAGTGTCCCTGGCACCTGGGCTCTGGGAAGTGGACTTTTCCGTCTTCTGGGGTGCTGATGATGAGGCGCTGGCCTGGGACAATTTGGGGAGCAAGCAACTCTGACAAACACGCAGACAAGGTGCTTTTGGGCCCCGCTCCAGGGCCGGGACAGGCAGGAGCTGACCGCGTGGGCTTGGGGCAGGGCACTGAATTTAGGAGGCAGCAGAAAGGATTCAGTGAGACAGAGAAGGGGGGTCCCTTTGTGCCCACGTGTGCTCATGCACATGCCCACCTGTGACCGCGTGTGCTCGTGTGTGTGTGTGTGTGTGTGTGTGTGTGTGTGTGTGTGTGTGTTGCTGGACGTGGCCCAGTAAGAGCAGGCAGAGGGGCTGAGGGCGGATGGGTGAGGGGCAGGGCCTGAGTCATTTTTGCAATGGTGAGGGGCAGAAGAAAACAAAATGATAACGGCCTCCAAGTGGGCGGAGTTTTGTTTTCTTACATGGAGAAGTCCTGCCGCAGTCACCCTCTGCCTTCAGCCCCGCTGTGCGTGGCTTCCACGCTGCAGGTTTCCTTGTGGTGCAGCACAGCGCCACAGTTCCGGCCATCGCATCCTGTTTCGTGCTGGAAGGAAGGAGGAAGCACTTAGCATCCCCTCTGTTCACCACCCTTGCTGTGACGTTTCTTCCACCCAGCTGAAGGGGAGACAGGGAATCTGATGCAGAGAGGGAAGTCGGGGTGCAAGGCGGAGAGGGTGAGGGGGACAGGTTGGGGCAGGGAACAGGGCATGGCTGGACACAGATGCTCATGAACACAAAGCAGTGTCCACCTCAGCCTGACCCTGCGAGCCCCAAGGGGGCCACAGAAGGACACGGGCAGGGGTGATGACAGGCCCTGTGTTCTGCTCCTCCCTGCCTCTGTGCCTGGCTCCCCTGTGCCTCAGTCAGTGGGCTGCTCCCGCTCCTGCTGGACAGACGCACAACGGTCCAGACAGCAGAGACTGTGACTCACGGGTCGCCCCCACCTGCTGGGGATCCACTGTGTCTCTGACAGAGCCACCACGCCCAGCTATGTGGCCTTGGGCACACCTGTTTTCCCTGGGGAACGGCTCATCACCCCTCACCCTCCTTGACCCCCCCGCCCTGCGCTCCCTGCTGCCATGGTCCCTGCCTGGTGACCTCGGTAAGTCCCCCGGCCCTTGGAGCCTCCAGCACCCTGTCTCCGGTGTGGGTGAGGAGGCTGAGTCCTCCTCCAAGGCCCGGCCTTCCTTCCCCTGTCGCCCCTCAACCTGCATCCCACGACTCCCTCTGCAATCGTGACCCGGTCAGAGCTGTGGTCCCCAATAACTCGGTCCCTGCTGGAAATGGAGACCCTGGCTGCCAGGGTGAACAGGCTTCCGGGGTGAGTAGGGGCGGGCAGGCTGTGCCTGGCCATGTCAGCGCTGCAGCTGCCCTGGTGGTGGGCATGTGCAGGCGGCAGCCGTGGGCAGGCCGGGGCAGGAGTGCGCTCACCGGGCTGCCCCCTGCAGCCATGAGCTCCAGGCCTCTCCAAGGTGGAGGAGCCCAGGCGCAGCAGCTTCCAGGGACCTCAGTGTTCCACTGCGGCATCTCAGGCCTGAGGCCTTTGCCCCTGTTCTCTCAGATCCCGGGGTCACCTCTGTGTCCTCCCCGGTGCCACGGATGTCAGACCACCCGTGCTCAGCCCGGCTGCGGGCAGCGAGGTGAGGAGGCGCCGGCCTTTGGTTTCCACCTGGGGCGATGTGCGCTGAGCCAGCCAAGGCCTCCGCAGTGCGGCACCTCTGCAGGAAGGACCTGGTAGGGGAGACCCAGCCTCCCTCCCGGTGAAGCCCCCAGATGGAAGCATGAACTCCGAGCCTGCTCCTGTGACAGGCCCGAGGCCCTGTCGTTTGGTCAGGAGGACAGAGCTGGCTGCTCGAGGCATCACTGTGACCGGGCAGCTGGGAGTCAGACCACCACAGTCTGCACATGCCATCTGCAGAGTGTTCCCATCTTATAGACGCCAAAGAGCTCAGAAGGGGCCAATGGAAACGCCACTCCACAACCCGGAAGCTATCCACTGGCTTCCAGTCACAGAGGACAGTAATGCACTGACTCCCCAGGCCCAGGGGACACAGCCTGAGATGCTGCTGGCCATGGGTTGCCCAGTAATGGTACCCAGTGTCCTTGTGCAAAGACACCAGTGTGTCTGTGTTGTCTGCTCCTACACTCATATGCATGCACACACCCACAGAGACAGTGACTTTCCGCTGCAGAGACAGGGCCTGGCCACGGTCCCTCCTCAGGACACTTCCAACAGTCACTTCCATGGACCCTCAGCTTAGGGCCGGCACCGAGGAGCTGGCTGCAGATGGCTCATTTGCTCAGGGTCCCCGGGAGACCCTGAAAACATGTGCAGGGAGGACACAGTCCCTTTAAGACGTCTTGGGAGAGATTCAGCAGACAGCGGCTTTGCCAGCTGATGACACAGCACCTAGGAAACTTCCCTGCAGAGCGGAGAGGCTCAGGAGAGGCTCAGCCGCCACCCTCCATTGCTGGGGACACGAGGCTGGCAGGTAGAGGTCTCGGGCACCAGCACGAAGTGGAACTGCAGGCAGAGCCCATTGACCAAGTTTTATTTTAGATCTTCCTGGGCTTCCTCCCTCTGGGAAGGTGAGTGTGATGTCTCACAGCCCGGGGGACCTCTGGGGTCCCCACTGGTGGAGTGTGACCCAGACACTGGAGGAGGGCCATCTATGGGGATGGCGCCCACATCTGAAGACCCTACTCTCCAGCCACTCATGACCCCTGTGATAGTGACCACTGATGTCGCAGGCCGCTTCCCCAGACCCTGCCGGAGAGACTCCTGCAGGGAGGGCTTCGGCACAGACAACCTCTCTCAGCCTGAGTTTGCCCAGCTGTAAAGTGGGTCCCAAACAGCTCCTCTGTGGTCTGGCTCCACTGAAGGCCAGCAGCCCTTAGGAGGGCTAGCATGGGCAGCCCTGTCCCAGCTGCCTGCCTTGCCACACCCTCACTCTCCCACCTGCTGTCCTAGTGGGGAGATCTGTCTCAGCTGGCGGCAGTGGGATGGGGGGCTGCGGTCAGGGTGCACTTTCCTGGCCTCCCAGGTGGCTGCCACCAGCCCTCCAACCCCCAAATGGGCAGAGCACTGAAGGATGGGCACTCAGGAAACAGGCCCAGAAACCAGTGGGGGTCCAGCTGGACTACTGTGCCCCCTCGCCCCAGCCTGACCCCAGCTCAGGTAGCAGATGTGCTACAGGTTGGGCCAGGGCGTGGCCCAGGGTGAGCGGATCTGTTTTCTGATAAATTCCCCTGGGTGACTTGCATTTTCTGTGCTTTCAGTTTCACTTAAAATTCATGTCCCCAGTGGAAGAGAGATGGCGGGGGTGTGGGAGGGCCACATCAGGAGGCAAGCCTGGGTTCCGGCATCCAGCCTGGGAGGTGGAGGGACAGGGCACTCTGAGGATTGGCACCAATTTCCCAGAGTTCTGAGCATAGCCTCCTGGGCTCAGTGGTCCCAGCTATGTCTCAGTTTCCCCCACCCAGTGGGTGGGAAGAATGCAGCCTTCTCTGGGCTCTTCGTCCAATGAGACATGACAGCACCAAGCCCCTCACAAACCTGGCCTCTGGGCCTTCTGTCCACTCCCTGGCCCATGGAGTCCCAGAGCAGGGACCTGCCCGTTCTGGCCTCTGCTGCCTCCAGTCAGACCAGGAGCAGAGATGACCTCGAGTGCCATTTCTCACCCCTCTGCTCTTTTATTTTTCTTTTGATTTTGGCAACATAAGCGATTGAGCCCAGGGTTTCTCACTGAGCTATATCCACATTTTTTATTTTTTTTTATTTTGAAACCAAGTCTCATAAGTTCCTAAAACACCCAGGCTGGAGTGGAACTTGTCATTCCTCCTGCCTCTGTGACTCCAAATTCTGGGATTACAGCTGCGCACCACATCAGACCGTTAGTTCCTTTATGGGAGGGGCATTATGGATTAAGAACTGGTCAATTTAACACCAGAGGAATTAAATCACCATGGTGCTGAGGAAAGTTGCCAACATAAATAGAGATGTGGAGAAGGAGAAGAGAGGCGTTGAGGCGTTGTGGGTTCTCCTATGTGTTGCTGTTTGAGCCGTTGGTTCTCCTGGAAAAGCTCTGGTCTTCACATCGAGCACTGCTTCCTGGCTCCGGAGCGGAAGATGTGTGCTGCTTAATCTCTGGGATGAACTCGCCACGCTGGCTTCCTGTCATATACTCAACTGTGCTTATTATCAGAGGAGCTCAGAGTCTCCGTGTCACTGAGGATGGCTGTGGTGCTTTCCAGGACAGCCCTGGTCTTTGTTGTGAGTGTGACTTCTCGGCTCCAGCGTAGAACCCTCAACCTACCAGCACAGCTCCTTCACCCCGCTGGCACAGACTTCCTAGCTTCCACCGCTGACCTTTACAGGTCAGTAAAAGAGACTGGCGTGAGTCCTTCTCCTGGGCTCTAGACCTCCAGTTGGACTCGAGGGAGGCATTGTCGTGAGCTCTAGGTTTTCATTTGGATTCTTGCAGGACATTGTTGTGGGGATTCAGGCCCTTGGTTGAATATTCTGTCCTTGATGTTGTGGATAGATTTCCTGCACTAACCCTTTTTCTTGTGTTACTTCTGGGTAACCATCATAAAATAATATCATAAATTCCATGTCCTGATTTTCATTGTTCTCCTCACAACCCCTGACTCCATCACGGGGT
Organism: Hydrochoerus hydrochaeris; assembly: GCA_004027455.1. Classification (NCBI taxonomy): domain Eukaryota; kingdom Metazoa; phylum Chordata; class Mammalia; order Rodentia; family Hydrochaeridae; genus Hydrochoerus; species Hydrochoerus hydrochaeris. The sequence goes on from PVLA01003050.1 coordinate 209,458, forward strand.
AAAAAGAGATCAGAATCCTAAGACCTTGACCAAACCCCAGCCTCACACTGAGCACAGGAGGGTAATATTATGCGCCGGGAAGCGAAGCTACTACAGGTGCTAAGTTTGATAGAAATTAACACATAGTCAGAGGGAGACAACTCTCAGGGAAGACAGCAGAAAACACGAAGACATCAGAACCGGGGCTGGAGGTGCACCCGAGGAAGGCCAGGCCTCGAGATAGAGATGTGAAGGCCCACACGCCTCTCTAAGGATAAGCAGGAACTTGGAACTGTAATTGGTATCACTTGGTCCAGTGAAGTCCAGACAGACATCAGCCACCGAGTAGGTGACCACAACACTCAAACCCATTCCTTCCAAAAATGCTCTTTCCACGCACCTGCTCTACTGAGTAGCTATACTTGTCATCTTCTTGGTTGGTTGTAGTCTAACCCATGCCGTACCCACTTCATGATTTTGTTGTATAAACATTCCTAGATACTCTCCGACAGCAACCAATGCATTACCACAATTCCTACAGAAATGACCTCGGTGCCAGCTTGCTTTCAAGTCTCCTCCTGTCGCTCAGCAGCTATCTCTCAATAAAGCTTTCCTGCTCTTAACCTCCGTTGTTCCTTAGAATTCATTCTACCATTTTTGGGGACATGAAAGTGGCATATCTGAAATGTAGAAGGTTGGGAGTTATATTTTCCTTTATATCAAAGCCACCACCTACCTGCCCAAGTCCACCCCGGCCTAGCCAGAGTGCAGGTGTCTGCTCGCCACTTGAGAGGTTTTGGAGAACAGTCAGCAGACACCAAAAGACAATGCACAAATCTGGGGTGCAGCCCGTGTGTGTGCGTGTGTGTGTGTGTGTGTGTGTGTGCGCGCGCGCCGCGGGGGTGGGAATGGGGAGTAGCGTGAGTTCATTCGGGAGGGGAGACACCCTGTGGCCTGCACTGCCCAGCTCCTGCAGCCTGCCTTGTCCTGGAAGGCCACGTTCCTCGTCACTGTTCCCACCTGGCTTCCCACGCCCAAGGGAGGTTCCAGGATGTCCTTGGAAACAAAGGCTGATTGAGCCGAGGCTGGAAGAATCAGCGGGCCGAGCACTGGGAGATCCTGCCTCCCCCCGGGACACTCGACCCCACTCCACCTCCCTCCCAGCACCGTCTGTGGGGGAGGCCTTGGTACTCCCGCCGCCCAAGCGGGAAAGCAGAGGCTGGACTGGGATGGAGGCACCTGCACCACCTGGGCGAGTCCTGCCCGGGACACAGCCATATGCACGATCCCCGCGCCCAAAGCGCTGTGGGCCCTGCAGTCTCACCCCAGCGGACCTGTGTGCAGAGGGCTCGCGCCCAGCGCACGCGCAGTCCTCTTCCGGTAGGGGCGAGTCGGTGTAGGCGGGGGCGGGGCCGGAAGGGGAGGGGAGGGGCCGGGGAGGGGAGGGGAGAGGAGGGGCCAAGGCTGGCCCGGGGCGGGGCCTCGGCGGAGAGGCGGGGAGAGTTCCGGGCCTCGGCGGCTGCGACGCTACTTAGGCTCGAGCCCGGCGGTCCGGCGGCTGCACCATGGACTCACGCCCCGAGGAATACGTGCTCAACGGCGACCTGCACCCGGGCTCGCCCGGCTCCCCGGACCCCGCGGTAAGAGCGCCCCCTCCGCGCTGAGCCGGGTGCCCCGCGCCGCCCTCTCCGGGGTGCGAGCCCGCGGCGCGTCCACGCTGCAGGGTGCTGGGGACGCGGTGCCGGCCCGGCCCTGCTGGTCCGGAGCAGTGGCCGCCGGGGCTCCGGGAACGCGGGCAGGGGCGCGGGCCGCGCGGGATCCAGACAGCGCCCACGCGTAGCCGCGCGGCGGAGCCTGGCCCGCTGCCTCCACGCGCGCCCTAACTTTCAGCCCCGGGCCATCTCCTGGTGCGCCACCGGGTGGGCGTGGAGTCGCCGCCTCCGGGATCCAGGCCAGTGGCGGGCAGTTACGTCACACTGCCCATGCTGTGGTGTTGAGGAAACCCGGGCGTGTTGTGGCTCCGTTCACCTGACTTCCAGACACAGACGTCACCCACTCACGGCCCCCGGGATGCCCTGCCGCGGGCCCTGGGGTGAAGAGGCCTGTCCAGAGCCTGCACCCCACGTTGGAGGTGCTCCCCTCCCTGACCCCCCACTTCCCCTTGTCCTCCCTGCTCCTGCCAGGGGCCTGCGCGTCCTGGGCCCTGGGGCCCTGGCAGCCTCAGCCTAGGGCCCAGCCCTGACCAGCTCAGTTGGACCTGGCTGGCAGCTTCAGCCTAGGGCCCAGCCCTGACCAGCACAGTTGGACCTGGCGTAGACCTCTGGAGAAATGTTGACTTTGGACATTCTTTAGTTTTCCGACCCCTCTAGGGATGGGGGTGGAGAACTGGGGCTCAGCTGGGATTTTCCAGGCCGTGAACCACTCTGGGGCAGTGACATTTTGCCTGGGCATTGGTGGCCAGTTCTAGGCTCACAGGGTGGTGAAAGGGCCTCCAGAGCCAGGGCTGGGATGGTCCCAGGAAGAGAGAGGAACGTCCACTCACGCTCTGGGTCTCCGGTGCAGGGTCACCAGAAGGGAGAACAGATGATCCGTCTGCCGTCAGGGACGCTTGGGGAGTGGAACACCGGCAGAGGGCCCGGCGCTTGGAAGCGGGGTGGGGGATCTAGCCTTGGTCTTGCCCAGCCTGTGGCCTCCACCCGGCAGCAGCTTTGTTCACCGGTGGCCTGTGCTTCCTGGGTGTTCTGGGTGCATCTTGGGCCCCAGAGGATTGTGTAGGGTGCTCAGGGGTCATTGTATTGGCCCTAGGGACGAGAGAGGGAGATGGAGTCTCTTCCCACCACACCATCTACCCCGGACAGCAGAGAGGGGCCCAGAGGAGCAGGCAGAAGTGCAGCATTCCCGGGGCAGGGCTTCCTGTGGGTCACTAGGTGTTAGCACAAGCCCCTGAGGACGAGGCGAGGCCTTCTGAAGTGTGTGGAGCAAAGGGTGGTCAGCTGAGCATGCAGGGCCGGGTAGAAGGTGGTGGGCTGGGAAGCCGGGCTAAGCAAGTGAGGTCCCATCCCATGGGGGTCCTGGGTCCCAGGCAGGAGGCGTCCCGCCCTCGACTCTTGCTATTGCTTAGCCACATTGTATCAGCACTCTGTGCCTCAGTTTCTCACCTTTGAAATAGAGGTGATAACAGTGCTCCCCACAGTGAGAGTCATGGTGAAGGCTATGCTATGTAGTGATGTACAGAAAGTGCTCGGAGTGAGGTCCGGCCACTGCTGCACTGGTAGTTTCCTGTCTTCCCACTTGCCAGGTCTCCTCTTGGAGTTGCCTCACTCTGAGCTGGCCGAGGAGGAATGGTAAACATCAGTTTTAATGTGGAAATTGTCCACAGCTGTGGCGTGCCCTGGGCATGACTCGAGACAGTTTTCTGTTAGACACAGCAAGAGACAGGTGGCCAGGATGTAGCTGGTGCACAGCCCTTTGATGCTAGCCAAGGTCTCCTGTCCCTCCCAGCCCCCACAGTGAGGTTGCTGGGCCATACTTGAGCCTCCAGGCCACAGAATTGTCTTCCATGCCCACTGTCTGTTGGGGTCAGGCGTAAACTCAGCTGCTCTGAGAAGCGTCTGCTTTCCCTCATTTCTGCTTGCCTGGCAGTTCCTGAAAGAGGCAGGGAAATAGCCAAGTTCAAAGGCAATGCGGATGGGCCTCTGGATCATTCCTGGTCTGCACGGAAGTGGGCACAGGAAGTGGGCCTGCCCAGCCTGGCCCAGTTCATGGCCCAGCTGCCATGGGGACCCACCCTCTGCACTTCCGGCTAAGGTTTCCTGCCAGGAATAGACATGCGGGGGCTGCAGACCCTCAGGTCCTGCTTCCTTGGATGGCTGGGTCTGGACAGGGCAGGTGCAGGCCTCAGACAACCGAGCTCCCCAGATAGCCCTGGCCTGAGACAGGGCCTTGTGCCAAGCCTGGTCTGGGGGGCCGGCTGATAGCTCCTGCCCAGCTCAGGTGGCCCCCAGGCATGCTATGTGGAGAGTCAAATCTCAGCCTCACCTCCACTCCTGGTGCCTAACTGAGCCCCAGAGATAGGCAGACTGGGTCAGGTCACCTGTCAGCAGCTGGCCCTGAGCCCACTCAGCCCTGGCACCCTTACTTTCCCTAACTGCTGTTTTCGTTCGTGTGCAGTTAATTATGAGCTGGCGGGACTCTGGGGAGGGGAGAGGTTAGCCTGTGGGGAGCTGGGGTTGGGATGATGGAGGAGGTGTGAGGGCAGCCTCTCCCCCTCTCCCCATGCAGGCCTGTAGTAGTGTTACCTGGTATGCATCACCACCTTTCTGAGCCCAGCTGATGGCCAAAGTCCCCCTGTCCCAGCCCTGGGGACCCACAGCACCCTTGCCCTATGGCCAAAGCCAGCTGTGAGTGCAGCAGGCCTGGTTCAGATGCTCCTCTGTCCTGGCTCCCCTCCTGCCTCTGCTGTGAGCAGGGGACTCCACTTGTGCTGCCCAGTTGTGCATAGGAGGCCACACCCTGCACCAGTAACTCCCCAAAATGTCATCCTAGTGCTCAGAGGAAAGCAGTCCCTCTCCACCCCAGCTCCTGGTCTCACCAGGGGTTCAAAAATCCAGTGGCGGTGGTAACACATTAACCAGGGTGTTCGCTCCTTGCTGGTTTATGTCACTGGCATGGGGCTTTCCTAGCATGCTGTTGATATCCGATTAGGCCCACCCACTTGTCCAGCTGGACTCACCTGTGCCACTGTCACCTCCGAGGCTTAAGGCCTGGGTACCCCAAAAGGCCTGGCATGAAGTCTCTTTCCCATTCACATGAAGCCCCTTCAGCCCCCCCTCCCCCTGAGCCCCACTAGCTCCCGCCGTGGTGGACCCAGTGATGTGTGTCCTGGTGCAGCCCTGGCCTGGGCACTTGGCTTGGGCTGAACTGTGCTCTGTGCTAGGCCCTGGGAAGGTGCTGCGACCCTGAGTGTTCCGGTCTGCGGACAGGGGAAGAAGTATGCAGAGGGGCTTCCCCACCCCTGGGCCTGTGGCCTGGCCTGCACTCCTTATACCCTTCTGGAGGAGGGTCACAGAGCCTGGGCCTTTACTGGCCCCGGGACCCCAGGCCATCCAGGGGTGTTTGCTGCACAGCTGTGTGGCTCACAGGGAGACAGAGGCTTAGTCTGGCAAGGGGAGCCCTTGAGAGCTCGCCTCAGCCCTCCTTGGTAAGGACAGAGGGGACAATGGTTTTAGCCCCAGAGCTCCGAGTTCCAGGCTTCACGTTTTAATTCCCCACTGCACCAGACCTCAGAGGACAGCTGGGCCAGGGCCCTGTGACCATGCGTGTGGAGACCCGAGGTTGGGAGCCGGGGCCTGCAGCTCTGCTGCCGACAGTGCCTCGTGACCATGCGGCGGTGAAACAGGCAGAAGCGCTCAGGGCGAAGAACCCTTCCAGCTGAGCATGGTGGCCCTTGGGAGGCCGAGGTGAAAGGATCATGAGTTTGAGGCCAGCCTGGGCCACTTAGTCAGACTTGTCTCAAAATAAGAAATAAAAAGGGCCAGGGAGTACAGCTCAGTGCTCCCTGGGTTCAACCACAGAATGCAAAGCCAAAAATCTACCTGCTACTCAGAGGCCACCCATTTAACCTAGACATGTGTGTATGTTTATGTATGTGTGTGCATAGCTTGTACATGTATGTGCATGTGTGTTGGGTTGTGCATACATGGGCAGGAGAGTTAAGTGTATGTACACATGTGCATGTATGCAGTATATATTGTGTGCATGTAGCATATGCAGTGTTATATGTGTGCATATTGTGTATATGTGTGTATAGATGTGTGTTCAAAGCTGTTGTAAATGTAGGTCTGTATGTATCTGCATGTTTATGTGTGTGCAGGTATGTACCGATGGTAGGTATAGATTGTGATATGAAGTGGTGGGCATGTGTGCTCACCTCATTCATGCATGTATGTATATGTGTGCATGCATGTGTCTGTGGGTATCTATCTGCATATGTGTCAGTGTATGTGCACATGTCTGTTTATGTATACAGAACCCCTCCTCCACGAGGTAGGAACTGCTCACAGGGTCTGCCTCTGGGGTTTGTCTCCTAAGGACGGATCCCAGGTTTAGAGGAGCCCCGGGGCAGCCCTAGGGGAAACCACGGTGCTTTCGGACCTGCTGTGGACCTATGATTTCTGGGTGCTCTGCTCCCAGCAGGGTGCACACCTGATGGGCATGGTCAGCCGGACCCTTTGCAAGGGCAGAACTGGGAATGACCTCAGAGCTGGGCACTGGCAGGCCCGGGCTGCCTCCACCCAGACCCTTGGCAGCTGGAAGGAACGGCCACTCCTAGGAGAGTCCAAAGAGTGTGGCCACCACGAGGGCCTGGTGGTACACTTATAGGGACCCCAGTACAGCACTGGGGCTACAAGACTGGCACTAGTGGCCACCCAGGAAGGGGCAGCTTTCCATGTGCACTCTGGAGTCTAGAATTTTGTTTTGTTCTTTTGAGATGGAATCTCACTATGTCATCCAGGCTGGCCTCCAACTCAAGGCAGTCCTCCTGCCTCAGCCTCCTAAGACTGAGATTACAGGTGTCCACCACTACACCCATGTAGAATTTTTACCCAGGTGAACTTGTTGACAGAGAGCAGCTGTGATGCCAGAGGCAGGTGGCTGGAATGTTCTGGCTGAGATACAGGCAGCAGAACCTACCTATAGTTCCCAGCACTACCCTGTCTTCTTCCTGGATACTTTGAGATGAAATTTAAATTTAACAGGATCAAAGCAAAATCCCCACCCTCTGTTTGCTTCCAGTATCAGCTGCTCTGCTCCGTACTTTCTAGGCTGTGGAAGTGGCCACATGACTGCTGACATCCACCTCCTTTGGCACCAGCCTCTTGTCCTGAATCTTTCATGAGTCTGGGCTCAGGAGGCTGACCCTGGCACAGGGCCCAGGCCACCATTGCAACCCGCTGCCCAACCCCCAAAGGCTGCAGTGCAGGGCTGACTCGGGGTCACCAGTGGACATAGGACCAGGGCCTGGGGCCTCTTGGGTTTTCCTTGGTGCCTGGAAAGGGGTGTGACCGGGGAGGCTTGAAGTGGGCCAGCTGGCTGAGCAGAAAGAAACCGGACACCCAGAACTGCCATGGAATGACACATGCTAGCTTGAGAAGTGACTTTCCATTGCAGGAGAGGACCACATCCTGCCAGGGGGATGTCACGTGAGATCCCAGCTGGGGCCCTTAGTGTGAGCATGTATGCTGGGTGTGGTGGTGCATATCTGTAATCCCAGCACTCTGGAAGCTGAGGCAGGAGGATCACTTCAAGTTCCAGGCCAGCCTGTGCTACTTAGTGAGTTCAAGACCACCCTCGACTACATCTCAAAAACCAGAGTATAAACCAACAACCAACATCATATTAAATGGACACAAATTGAAAGCTTTCACTCTAAAACCAGGAACAAGACAAGGACATCCACTATCCTCACTCCAATTCAGAATAGTTCTGCAAATATTAGCCAGAGCAATTAGACAAGAGAAACAAAAGGAATAAGGAAAGGATAGGAAAGGAAGAAGTTAAATTGTCATTATTTACAGATGTCATGATACATTACATAGAAGACCCCAAAAACTCCACAAAAGGACTTATAGGATTAACACCAAAATCAGTAGTGTAGCTGGATACAAAGTCAATACTCAGAAATCAGTAGCCTGAGGAAGAAGCTGGAGTGTAAACTGAAGCTATAGAGAGAGTAAAAAGAAAAACTTCAATAAAGGTGGTAGCCGATGATGCCTCTTCTTTGAGATGGAATTCACTGTGCAAGAGGAGCTGTTGGGACCTGGGGACACACAGTCATGGTGACGGTGACAGCTGGCGACCCCAGAGGCTGCTGCAGAGAGACGCAGCAGTGGAGAGGAACAGTGGACATAGAGGACTGCACTGGCTGGTGCTGTTGGTCCTGATAATCCGTGACTGAGATTGACTAACGGTCACAGAAAGTTCTGTGGCACAGTGCCACAGGGACCAGGCCAAACAAGCAACAACTTCTCAACTCCAACAAACTGAAGAGGTAAAATCTTCCAAAGACTCAAAACCCCAGAAACCAGCTACACCTGGAAGATACCAGGTGAAGTAATCATCACCTAAGGATCCTAAATACTAATAAAGCAACCACCCTAGGCAACCTACAAGCATCACCCCAGGAATTAAACTAGAAAAAGAAATGAGAAGACACTTAAACAAGATGTAAGCCCAGACATCCAGTTCACAGAGGCAAACCCAGGGCTCAGTGAGGTGGGACAACCTGAAAGCCCCCTACCAGGCCTCTCTGAAGTGGAAACAACAAAGCACTTGACTGAGGCTCTGTAAAAAATGAAATCAGAAATAATCTCTCAAATAACTACAGAGATTACCAAAATACACACCATGCTTAACGGTGTTAGAGCAGACACAGACAAAAAAATGGATGAGCTTAAGCAAATTATGGAAGCTCAGCACAGAAGAGAAATGGAATCCATAAAGCAGATTCAAGCAGATATCCAGGAGAATAGAAACTCCATTGAAGATATTCAAAGTAGATTAGGCCAGTGTGAGGACGGAGTCTCAGAAATTGAAGACAGGAGTGTAGTTAGTGACCAGGAAAAGGAAGATTTCTCAAAAATAGCAAGGGACCATGAGAATCAATCCAGCAGCTGCTAGATGAGACAAAGAAGAATAACTTAAGATTGATTGGAGTAAACAAACAAGCAGGAGATACCACAAATGACATCCAAAAAATGTTCACAGACATGACAGAAAATTTTCCCATAGAGAAAAAGAATTTGACATGCAGATAAATGAGGCATATAGAACTCCAGTTAGCAATGATCAAAAAAAAAAAATCTATAGTCAGGCATATCTTATCCAAGAGTCCAGAAATTCAACACAAGAATAGAATCCTAAAAGCTGTTAAGGAAAAGAAATAAATCACCTATAAAGAAAAGCCCATCAGAATCACAGCTGACTTCTCAGCACAAATTCTCAAGTCAAGGAGAGCTTGGAGTGAAGTACTCCGGGCTCTAAAGGAAAACAACTTTCAACCCAGATTGTTGTACCTTGCAAAACTATCTGTCAAAATTAATGGAGAAATAAGATCCTTCCATGACAACATGTGAGGAAATTTATGACCACCAAACCAGCACTCCAAAATGAAGGACATTCTAGAAAGAGATAATAAGGGGCTGGGGATTTAGCTCAGAGGCATAAGCGCCTGCCTGGCAATAATGAGGTCATGAGTTCAATTCCTGGTACCAAAAAAAAAAAAAAAAAGAGAGAGATAATAAGGACCACAGCTTCATGAATCCCAACAGAAGGAATCCACCAGAAAAGGCAAACAATTAGAGGGAAGGAAAAAAGGGAGAAGCCACCAGCAGGAAAATAATATGACAATGATAAGTCAATACATATCAGTTATAACCATCAGTGTAAATGGTCTCAATTCACTAGTCAAGAGACACAGACTGGCAGAATGGATCAAGAAGCAAGATCCCACAATATGTTGCACACAAGAAACATATTTAATTCAAAAAGAAATTAATAGGCTGAAAGTCAAAGAATGGAAAACAACACTCCATGCAACAGGAAGCAAGAAAAGAGCAGGGCTAGTTGTTCTATTTGCAGACAGTGAATTTCAAATCAAGATTGATTAAGAGAGATAAAGAAGGTCACTATATCCTTGTAAAGAGAACTGTCCAACAGGAAGAAATAACAATCAAAATATGCAACAAATGCACCTAGCTATATAAAACAATTACTAATGGACACGAAAAGTCAAACCCTAATACAGTTGTATTGGGAGGTCTCAATACCCCACTGTCACAAAAAGACAGACCAACTAGACAAAAAAATCAATAATGAAATATTAGAACTAAATCAAACTTTTGAACAAGTGAACTCAGTAGATGGCTGTAGAGTGTTCTACCCCACAGCATCAGAGCACACATTCTTCTTAGCTGCACATGGGACATTCTCAAAAGAGACCATATACTAGCTTATAGAACATGCTTAAGTAAATGCAAAGGAACTGGGCCAGGGATTTAGCTCAGTGGCTTAAGCACCTGCCTGGCAGGCACAAGGTCATGAATTCGATCCCCTGTACCAAAAAACAAAACAAAACAAAAACAAAGGAACTGAAATTATCCTATGGATACCATCAGAACACAGTGCAATGAAATTGGAAATCCATGCCAAAGGAAGCCACAAAAGCTTGACAAACTCATGGAAATCAAATAGCACCCTAGTGAACAACCAAGAGGACATATATGAAATTAAAGAAATTAGACAGTTTTTACAGTTGAATAATAATGACAGTACAACATACCAGAACTTATGGGACACAATGAAATCAGTCTTAAGAGGGAAATTTATAGCAGTAAATACCCATATCAATAAAACAGAGCAAGCACATATAAACAACTTAATATTGAACCTCAAACTTATAGAAAAAGAAGAGCAGGCTGAACCAAAAAAGCTCAGGCAAGGGAGGAAATTACAAAGATCAGAGCAGAAATTAACACATTGGAGACTAAACAAAACAATACAAGGAATCAATGCATCAAAGAGTTGGTTCTTTGAAAAATTAACAAACCCGTAGCCAACCTTATCAAAAAAAGGAAAGAAAAGACTCAAATCCATGCAATTAGGGTTGAAAAGGGCAAAGTTACAACAGACCCTGAAGAAATCCAGAAAACCATATGTACCTACTTTGAAAACTTGTATTCTAATAAGTTGGAAAATACAGAAAAATGGACAGTTCCTAAATAGATATGAATTACCAAAGCTGAATCAAGAAGATATAAAAATCCTAAATAACCCAATATCAATAAATGAAATTGAAGATGTAATTAAAAATCTATCAACAAAGAAAAGCCTAGGCCCTGATGGATTCACTGCTGAATTATACAAGAAATTTAGAGAAGACTTAACACCACTACTTCTCAAATTCTTTAATGAAATTGAAAGGGAAACAATACTTCCCAATTCATTCCTGGAAGCAGATATTACTCTGATACCAAAACGAGAGAAAGATCCATCTAAGAAAGAGAATTACAGGCCAAACTCCCTAATGAATATCAATGCAAAAATCCTCAATAAGTTACTGGCAAACAGACTGCAGCAAATTGTCAAGAAGATTGTACACCATGATCAAATGCAGTTCATCCCAGGGATGCAGGGATGGTTCTACATACATAAATCCATAAATGTAATACACCATATTAACAGAGCCAAGGATAAAAATCATATGATCATCCAAATAGATGCAGAAAAAGCTTTTGACAAAGTCCAGCACCCATTCATGATTTAAAACCCTACAAGAAATTGGAATAGATGGTCTTTATTTAAAAAAATCAATAGCCTTCCGAACTCCCTGAGAGAGAAATTAGGGAAACCACAGTCTCACAATAACATCCAAAAAAAGACAGACAGACAGACAGACAGACTTTGGAATCAATCTAACAAAGGAAGTAAAGATCTATACATTGAAAATTATAGCACTGTGAAAAAAGAGATCAAAGGGGATATCAGAAAATGGAAAGCCATTCCTTGCTTGTGGAAAAGAAGAACCAACATTGTGAAAATGACCATACTCCCAAAACTACTACAGTGCAATCCTGATCAAAATACCATTAGCATACCTCACAGATCTAGAGAAAACATTCCTAAAATTCATCTGGAACTAGAAGAGACTTAGAATAGCAAAGATGATTCTGGACAGTGAAGGCAGACAGGAGGCATCACAATCCCTGACTTGAAGATATACCACAAAGCTACTGCGATAAAATCAGCATGGTACTGGTAAAAAAAAAAAATTAAAAAAAACAGACCTGAGGATCAACAATGGAACAGACTAGAAGATGTAGACACAACTAGAAACACAACCACCATCAACAAAGGGGCTAAAGGGTCCACTGGAAGAAAGGGAGCCTCTTTAATACATGGTGCTGGAAAAACTGACTTTCCACTGCTGAACACTAAAACTATACACATGCCTGTCACCATGCACTAAACCAAAGTCAAAATGGATCAAAGATCTAAATACTAAAACAGAAACATTAAATCTGTTGGAAGACAAAGTAGGTAGAAATCTTGAAGACATAGGGGTAGGCAGAGAGTTCATGGACACAAACCAGACTGCCTGGGAAGTACTTCAAAGAGTCAATTGAGATAAGAATCTTAAAAATTTTTTTTGCACATCAAAAGAAATCACCAACAGAGTGAAAAAAAAAATCCAGAGTGGGAAAGAGTTTTAGTCAACTGTCCCTCAGACAAAAGACTTTTATATAGAGCATATAAAGAATTGAAAAAAATCAGACCCCACAAATTCAAACACCCAGTCCAAAAATGGGCATCTGAGATAAATACGTACTTCTCAGATGAAGAAATACAAATGGCAAATAAATATGTGGAAAAATATTCAGCATCATTGGTCATTTGAGAAATGCAAATTAAAACAACACTGAGATTCCATCTCACTCCAGAAAGAATGGCTATTTTCACAAAATCAACCAGTGACAAATGCTGGTGGGGCTGTGGGGAAAAGGAGCCCTTCTCCACTGTTGGTGGAAGTGCAGACTGGTGCAACCACTGTGGAAATCGGTGTGGAAATTCCTCAAAAAACTAGGATTGGAGGTCCCATTCGACCCAGCTACTCTTCTTCTGAGTATTTTCCCAGAAGAATTAAAAACATCATGCCACAGCAATATATGTGCACCCGTGTTTATAGCAGCACAATTTGTAACAGCTAAATCTTGGATACAACCCAAATGCCCATCAATCAAGGAATGAATAGAAAAGATGTATTTTTATACAATGGAGTACTATAAAGAAGGAGGCTTTTATAGGTAAATGGAAGCAACTTGAGACCATACTCGTAAGTGAAATAAATCAGACTCACCTGTGTAAACATTGTATTTTCCCCTAGTGTGAGAAACTGAAAAATTAAGTTTAAGAGCCATAATCTACAATAGAGATTGTACAAGGGAAATAAACTGCTTCAAAGGCAAGAACAATTGGGGGAAAGGAGAAAAGGGAAAGGAATATATATATATATATATATATATATATATATATATATATATTCTTAATATGTATATATATAGTAGCTAAGATAATTATACTACTAATGTCTTTTAATTCATTGAAAAAAAATTTTGTGCTAATATTGTTCAGCCAATTATTCATGTCTATATTTTGTAATATGAGCAACTACTTTGAAGATAACTATGCAATATATTAACCATTGTTAATTTCCTATTATCCTGTTTTGAAATTCTGTATCACTGTTTCTTTTTCTCTTTTAAATTAAAAAAAAAACCCTGACCCCAGAGCATGAGTGAACCTGGGAACAAGGAAAGGTGTTGGAAGCACAGGGAGCTGCAGGGCGCCCCTGACGCGCTGGGTTAGGGAGGTGGAGGTGGCACTGGGAGTGTCACCTGGGCCGGTGGAGCTGGGACCCCAGTGTCACCAGGCAGTGTTTGCATGCTGAGCCTCCTGTGTGCAGGACGCCCAGCCTTGTGTGTGGGGAGCCCTCTCCGAGCAGCTTGTGGCTAGGGAAGGTGGCCAGACTGCTGTGGGGACACTGAGGCCAAGGAGCTGGGCTGGGGAGGACAGCAGGGTCTGAGGTGTGGAGGGGGCCAAGGCAGCAGTGGCCTTTGGGCCCTGCCCAGAAAGTGCCCATGTCAGGCCTGGGCCAGTGTGCCCGGATCTGTCCACCCACATGGCTCGTCAGTCAGGCAGCCATGCACCCCAAGGGCAGGTGGGCAGGGAGGTGGTCCAGGCCCTGCCCCTGGGCATTTTCCAGCTGTAAATCAGAGTTCGGGTGCTGACGTGGCTGTTGGATTCCTCCTGTCCCTCCCCTGTGCCTAGGGAGCAAGTGGCAAAGGCTGGGCACATCCTAAAGTAACAGGCGTCTGCCGCAGGTGGGTGGCGGAGCCGGCAGCCCCTGCTACACCCTCAGCCAGGCCCCTCTAGCCTCACCCTGCCTCCTCCATCCACACACCACCCCCTCCCTGTGTCCTCCCCAAGTCCCCGCCTCCCCCAGCCCTGCTGAGTGTCCCTGTCCCCACAGCCACCATCCCGCTGGGGCCGAAGGAACCAGCCCATCAACGTGAACCACTATGCCAACAAGAAGAGTGCGGCCGAGAGCATGCTGGACATCGCGCTGCTCATGGCCAACGCGTCGCAGCTGAAGGCTGTGGTGGAGCAGGGTCCCGCCTTCAGCTTCTTCGTGCCCCTGGTGGTCCTCATCTCCATCTCCCTGGTGCTGCAGATCGGCGTGGGCGTGCTGCTCATCTTCCTCGGTTGGTGTCCGAGCGCACAGCCAGGGTGGGCGCTGGGCCCTGCGGGCCGGCCGGGCCTGCGGAGCAGGGGGAGGCTCAGCCGGCTTCCCGGCTGCCCAGCTTCCCACCAGCCCCAGCCCCAGTGGTGGCACAGCTGTCCAGCTCTGTGACAGCCGCCCAGTGATAAAGAGTGGCCAGGTTAGGAAGTGCGGAGGGGACCCTGCGTGCGCTGGGCCTGGGAGGTAGGACCCCCACGCCCGTGGACAGGTGAGCCAGCTGAACCCACAGCGCAGGGCACAGCCGTGGGAACTCCATGCTCCCCAAACTGAGTCACTCGCCATCAGAACCACTTCCTCTGCCTGATGGACAGACAGACCCACAGAGTACAAGCAGGCAGGAAGTCAGCCAGGCCCCATGGGTGCTCCACAGGCTGCTGCCTTCTGCCAGACCACCAGGGCATCCTCCAGGGCTGGCCGAAGGGTCAGTCCTGGTCAGGAGTAGCGAAGACACCAACTCAATTCCAACTTTGCTTCCTGGCAGGATGGCTTGGGACACTTGGGTGGACCTGCTGGGCCCTTGTTCTCCCAGCTGGGAAAGCGGGGCCCAGCAGAGCCTTAGGCAATTGGGTGGAGCCGTGGATGGGGCATGGGAGGGACTCAGCACGTCTGCCTTGGAAACCAAACCTGGCTGGCTTGATGTCCAGAAGCAGCATGGCCCTGGGCTTGTGACCTGCGTGGGCTTCGGTTCCTTGTGGGGAGGCCAGAGGACCACAGAAGGAGGGCCAACCAGGGCAGAGGGGCTGTCAGGGTTTCAGCGAAACAGGCAGTTTTTAGCTGGGAGGGACCCTGGGTGCGGTCGAGGGCCCTGTAAGGTCCAGACGATGCCTGCCTGGCCGGGGTCTTGCCACCATGCTGGTTCCTTGTTGCCCACAGTCAAGTACGATCTTAACAACCCGGCTAAGCATGCCAAGCTGGACTTCCTGAACAACCTGGCCACAGGACTGGTGTTCATCATTGTGGTGGTCAACATCTTCATCACTGCCTTTGGCGTCCAGAAGCCTGTCCTGGGCGTGGCGCCCCATCAGTAGGGGGTCCAGGTGAGTGGGGAGGAGACAGCATCTGTGGCTGACCACTTCCAGGTGGCTGAGGGCCCGGAAGTCCCTCCCTGGCTGTCCCTGGCTCCTGCCCAGCAGAGCACCCTCAGCCACACCTGCCTGGCTCTGCCTGCTGGCCGCCCTGAGGTCCTATGGTCACCGTGTTGGTAACCCGAGGAGGCGGGTTGGGTTGGATTTGCAGCGCTGGGCATGAAGCCCTCAGCCTGGTGCCTGCAAGGCAAGCGCTGCACCCCGGAGCCACATGGAGCCACACCACAGACTCTGGCCACCATTTAAACCCCGGAAAGCTCTTGGAGGGCAGAGGTTCCTTGCTGTTCCTCAGAATGGTGCTCTGTTCCCCTCGAAGCCCCACTCAGCAGGCGACGTTTCATCTGAGCTCTCTTCTGAGAACACCTCAGAAGAGGGGGCCTCCCACGGAGCAGGCCCCCTGTGGCCCACTCTGATCAGGACAGCAGGATTTGGGGTGTTTTCACAGGAGTCCCCATGTCACCTATCTCCCTGCCCCTGGCCCAGCCTAAAGAGGCCTGCAGTCCTTCTCCGGCTCTTTCGTGGACCCAGGACAGATGGGGGCTGCCCCATTCCTTGAGTATAGGTCATGGCCTCCAGGGTAGAAGCGTTTCCCACGTGCTCAGCCCCTGTCCCTGTCCCAGCTCAGAGAGGGTGTGGGCTGCTGAGGACACCAGCCTGGGAGGAGCAGGGAGCCGGCTGAGCCGACAGAGCCCAGAGCTGTCTGTTCCGCGGTGCACACAGCGGAGGGCATGGCTGTGCATGCCTCGCAGGGGACACCCAGGGCCCACCAGCTTGGCCACAAGCCCGAGGCCACCCTCCTGCTGGGCCAGGACCTGGGTGGCCCCGCACGGCATCTGATTTGCTGCACAGCTCCTGGCCCGGTGTGTGGTGGGTCACTCTCCCAGTGGGCCCGGGTCCCAGTCTGCCCCTCACACGTGGCACCTGCCGGGAGCTGTCGGCAGCAGGTCAGCGCTCATGCATCTCTTCTTTCCAGACCCCGAAGGCACCTGCCCCTCAGCCAGTCGCCCAGACCCGGGACTGCATTTCCTTGAGGCGTCCACTTCCCTGCACGTAGAGTTCCACCAGGCCAGCAGCTGGAATAAACCTGTGCTCCCACTGTGACTGCCGTGTGGGGGCTGGACGCAAGGCCCAGAAGGACAGAACTGGGGAGCCCCAACCCCTGCCACGTGGGGGGATGTGTAGCAGGTCCATGGACGGGCTGGACGAGGACCCAGCCTGCCTCTGTCTCAGGACATTCCAGAAGGACAAGGAGTCACTCCTCCCCTTGCTAATACACCAGCATCCCCGCTTCCTGTGGGTGCCTGCCAGGTGCCACTGGTGACCGCTGCCTCTGCCGTCTCCTAACCCAGAGACACTAGGTGGCCCCATGGACCCAGTGGTGGCCTCAGGCTGCAGCCTCAGCACCTGGGCTCTGCGGCCATCAGGAGGCAGCCGCACCCGCTCAGGCCCCAGACTGTGCTCACACTGTCCACCAGCAGTGACCTGGCTGAGTCCCGGTCCCCACCTCAGGGCCCAGCTGCCCACTTTCCTAATTGAAAATGACCAATGGCTCTTGCTTCTCCCCCTGTCCTGGGGTGGGTTGGGGCCCCTTCCCGTAAGCCTCCAGCACACAGCTCATCCCAGTGCCTTCCCTGAAAGTTGGGGTTGGGGACCCCTTTGAGCCCCAGCCTGTCTCAGGATGTGGTTTGGAGGCAGAGGGCCCTGAGTTGGAGGCCCCAATGCCTTGCTGCTTTTTCTTCTCTGTTTTTTAAATTTTTTAAATTTTGAGACAGGGTCTCCCTAAGCTGCTTGGGCTGGTCTTGAACTCCTTATCCTCCTGCATGGGCTTCCTGAGTAGCTGGAATTACAGGCGTGTGATGCTACACACAGCTGCTTTTATTTCCTTGTACCAACACATAGAGAAGTTGGAAGAACACCGTCACAGACTTGTGAACATTTCTCCAGGCATGGTCTCCCGGGACCTGCACCACTGGCCTGTCCGTGTATGTGAGGAACACGGAGCCCCAGGCCCCGGCCTCACAGCGGGGCCCCTGAGCACTTCTGTCTGCAGTGCTAGAATCGGGGCCTTTGCTTCCTCCTGGAGCTGGCACGTAGTCCCATGTTCAGGGGCCTGCTGTGTCTTTTGTAGCAAAGTAATAAAGTCCCGCCCAGGACCCCGCACATGTCTCACTGCCTCTTTGTCCAAGTTCATGGCAGGCACTTGCACCCCATCAGACCTTGTGGCGTCCCCCAGCCTGGCCCAGGAAAACCGCTTCTGGGACCACAGTCTGGGGCTGGAGGGTGGTTTGCACCCTGGCCGCCAGCGCTGTGTCCTGGTGTGAGCTGGTTCACAGCAGCCAGACGTTGGCCAACACAACACATGGCGTGGTTCCTCCTCTGAGGAGGAAATGCACCCAGATGGGACTGGGGGAGGGAGGATCCCGAGAGGGGTGCACCAAGGCCAGGCCAGAGGCCAGACCACAGCCCCAGCCCCAGAGGCACACACTGGGCCCCACATGTGCGTGCTCGCTGCCTCTGCAACGTCCAGGAGCCTCTCACTAGCACGCTCCGTGGTCCTGCTGCACTCTCTGGAGCACTTGGATGGGGGAGGTCATGGCACCCCCATCCAAGGCTGCCCCTTCCTGTCTCTCTGCTGGTCCCCATCTAGGTTCTGTTACCTTTGATACCTTGGGCAAGAGTCACCATCCATGTCAGCAGAGGTCGGTGTACTTGGCTAGTACATGGTCTGAGCCCAGCCCAAAAGGAATGTTGGCACCGGAGAACAAGTGTCCCACCCAGCAGGCTGCCTGTGCTGGGAGGGGGACACTCCTGATCCATGCCTGGGCGTCTCCTCCTTGGTCCTTGGTCGGGCCAGGCTCTCTCACCAGCCTCACATGCTGCAGCCTGTGTTCCACCTCCCTTGGGTGTACAATCAGTGCTCCGGGTGTCCTGGGCCCTGTGCCTCTGTCATGGCAGCAAGGAATGGATAAAAGTGGTCCAGCACATTCCCAAGTGCTCCTCTGTGAGGCCTGCCCTGCCCTGAAAACAGATCTGCTCTTGGGGGCAGCACCATGGAGGGGAGACCAGGAGAGTGAGCAAGATGTGTCAGGAGCAGGGAGATGGCACAGTGAGGAGACAGAGAGGCCTGTGAGGAGGTCAGCAGGCAGTGCTGGAGGGATGCAGGTTACAGGCAGAGGGTTAGCCTTCGCTGGGTTAGCCTGAGGCTGGGGCAAGCTGGGCCTGGCATTGCAAGAATGGAAGGGTGGGGGGGAGTGGAGGGTGGGGACAGTCATACAGAACTGGGAATGGCCATAAGGGGCTGAGTGAGATGGAGATTGGCTTCCTTCACCTTCCTATAATGGATTAAAGAGGTGATTAGCTAGATGGATAGGCAGGTAGATGGGTATGTGGGTGAATGGAAAAGATAGATAGATAGATAGATAGATAGATAGATAGATACATAGATAGATAGATGATAGATAGATAGACAGATAGATGATAGATAGATAGATGAGAGACAGATAAACAGGCTAGACAGATGATAGATAGGATAGATTGGACCATAAAGAGGAGCACTTGGGTTAAGTTGTCCCCCAAAGATCCCCAGGATGGCATCACTGGAAAGTGGTGGAACCTTTAAGAGGTGGGGCCTAGTGGGAGGTCTTAGGTTACTGGGGGTGTGGCCTTGAAGGAGACTGGGACTGCAGCCCTTCTTTGTGATGAGGTGAATGTTTTTCTCTGCCATGTACTCCTACCATGATGTGCTGCCTTGCTGGGGACCCAAAACAATGGGACCAATTGATTGTGGGCTAAAACCTCCAAAACTCTGAGAAAAAAATAACCCTTTACACTTTTTAAGTTAGTTGTTGCATGTATTTAATTATAGTGATAGAAAACTAGGTGGATATGTCTCCGTCACTTTCTTATAGCTGAGACAAAATACTGGACAGCCATGACTTAGAGGATCATTTCGGCTCATGTCTTTGTTCCATGGTCATTCAGTTCCGTGGCAGAAGTGGCATGGCTGAAGGACCTAGGGAGGGGTGGGGAGACATGCTTGTCCTACAGCAGCCAGGAGGCAGGGAGACAGAAGGGCTGGGGATGGAGACACACCTTTCAGTCACACCCCGGGTGACCCCAGACCGACCAGACCTAACAGGGAGCCAGCTATGAACTCACCAGTTTTCACCCCTAAGATCCAATCTCCTCCAGACACATGAGGCTTTGGGGGGACACCCTAGACTAAATCATAGCAGGATAGAAAATAGCTACCGAGAGGTGGTGGGTGGGCAGATTGATACACGAGGTGAAATGCATGATGCGTGTTTAAAATTTTAAGAATGGGTTTCAGTGAAAGACATTGGTGTTAGTCCTCTTCTGAAGACCCCTCACTTTGAGCACACTCGGCTCATCACGCTGGCCTCTTTTGGAAGCAGTGCTGGAAGTGTCCTTTTACATGTGTCTAGCTGTGCTGTCCTGGCTGTTTCTCGTCCTGCGCTGACTCAACAGGTTTCCTTTCCATGGTCGCTTTTACCTTGGGGAAGATCCGCAAGTTGCCTGGTGCCAAGTCCGCTGACCGAGGTGGATGGGGACGTGCTGTGACGGTCGGAGAACCTGCCTTTCTTCCAGAGGCACCCAGTGGCCACATTCACCGTATCTTGATCACACTTCTTACGGTTGAAAATAAGGGAGCCAGATGTTTTCACGTTTTCTTCTTTTGCTCTTGGATATTTATTTTGGGGGAACATTAACCCCAGTAGTTGTTGACCTGTGTCTATCCTCAAGAAGCCACCCCGCAAGTCATTTTCTGTCCCCTCAGCCTGGCTGAGGGATGTTACCAGCTGATTTTAAGCCAGAGTGTCCACTCCTCCCACATGGATGCAGTGGGGTCCACTAGAAAGCAGGGTGTGAGAACCTGTGAGACACGGCCTGGTCCCTATCTCAGGGTCATCTGTCCACTGCAAGATGAGCCCAGGCACCAGCTTGGGGTCAGATGATGATTTGGGACCCCATGACCACTTGAGCAGCACCTTCTAAGGGTTCTCATCTACCTTCCAGGGCTGGGAGCAGAGCTTCTGAGCTGTGATGGGGACCAGCAGAGATGTGACCCCAGGCTCAGAGGGGCGTCCTGTCCATCTCAACATCTCCCAAGTGCCCTTCAGGTGCCGAGGGCAGTGGGGAGCAGAGTGAGCCAACCCCCTCCCAACCAAGGGAGCCAAGACCTGTGGCTGGCTGGGTCTGCCACTTGGGGACACTGGCAGGGCTCCTGGGAGCCATCTGCAAGCAGGGTGCTGACCCAGCGGGATCTGGTGTTACCACATATAAAGCCGTGTCAGCGCACCCCAAACACATCCCAGGGCCTGCACACTCAGCATGCACCAGCCCCGCATTGTGCAAGATGCAGATGTGTCCTCACTGCCCTGTGACCAGACTGCCCAGCGCCCTGCCTCAGCCCTCTCCTCCCCTCCTCCCCTCCTGCACCCCAAGCCTCTGGCACGGGGAGCCCTACCTTTGTTCGGCTGCCTGAGCTGGAAACCGTCCTGAGCGGCCGCTCCCCTCACTTGTGTGCATAGACAGCACCCTGGACAGCTTCCACCCAGGACCTGGAGGATTTCAACAGCGAGCAAGAGGGACCCAGGCGGAGGGAGCCCCCACAGCAGTGGTGTCACAGCACATGACACGAGTGCCCCGAGGCACAGGTAGATGGTGAGGGCCAAGTGCTGGCGTGGAGGGGCACCAAGGAGGAAGGGGCCCGCTGTGCCCACCACTCCCGTGCCCTGGGTGCACTTTGGGTCAGGGTCACCACTTGGCCAGGTGGTGGCACAACAGGGCATGAGGGGGCATTGAGGTCTAGATGGGGAGTCCCCAGTGTTCTCCCCTCCATAGGGCCTCGTAGGAGGGGACACTAGTGGGGACAAGCCAGGAGGGAGAGGGACCCGATGGTGATCAGGGATGCTGGAGTCCAGCCAGGTGGGAGGCAGAAGGCCAGGAGGGCGTCTAAGGACAGCCTGTGGGCTCGGGGCAGGGCCCGAGTTCATCATCACAGATGCGGGGAGGAAGTCGGCAACGCTGAGAGGACGGCCAGGCCCAGGCCGGGGACAGGCATGTCCTGTGTGTGTCCCCTCAGGAGGGCACCCTAGGGAACCAGGTCCCATAGGTCCTGCAGCAGCTCCGGGGAGGCGGGGCAGCCCCAGGCCTTCCTTGGCATGGGCCCGCGGGCTCACCTGTCTCAGTGTTTCCAGGCTTTGGCTGGCAGAGACCAGGTGCACTACCCACCCTTTATCCCCGTTTATCATCGATCGTCTGCCATTTGCCGTCATCACCTGCCATCCGTCATCTACGTCATCTACTGCGCCACCCCCATCTAGCACCGTTGCTGCACCCATGGGTCACTGTCTGTCTTCTCTCTCTCTCTGTCCCCCATCTGTAGCACCGGGGGTCGGACCCGGACTTCATGCTGAACCACACCGTCTGCTCGCCTGCCTTCTGTCCTTTCCTTTACCTCCCTTCTTCCCTCCCTCCCTCCCCTCTTCTTTCTTACCAAATAGGATCTCACTAAGTCACCAAGCTGCCCAGGATGGGCTGGAACTTGTGATCCTTCCACCACGGCCTCTCCCAGTGCCAGGATTACAGGTAGGCACTGTGATGCAGGCTAGAAATGAATCCTAAGGTCCCTCCAGGTTCTGTGCCTTTCCCATAGCCCGGGGCCAAGTGTCCATCACCTCCTTTGACCGTGGTACCAAGGCCCTTCCAGCAAAGGGCTCTCCGGGCTTGCCGAGGGCCTGAGCAGTGTCCAGAGCAGGGTCCCACGTTACACAGGCACAGGCCGAAGCCCGAGACTTGGCAGCACATTTCCTGACCCTGTGGTCTGGGAGGGGGTAGTGAGAGGGTAACCGGGGCCTCCCCAAAGCCACATGTCCTTGCTGGGCATTGGGTGGGAGTCCCGAGAGCACGGCTGTCTTCGGTCCTAACACACAGAGCCAGCTGTGCAGTGACGTGCCCTGCCTGAGCGTCCCCAGCCACTGTGAGCCGGAGCCTGCCTGCAGCGCTCACGGGACCTGGCCCGGCCACCCCAGCCGCTGGCGCCCCTGGAAACCCCCTGGAAAGCACAAGCTCACTGTGACTCTGCTGATGACGAATGCTATTTCCCCTAAAAAGGCCAGTGGGAGGAACTGGCGGGCTGAGGCCGGCAGGAGATGGAGCCCCATGCACATGCACAAGGCATGGGGTATGGGGCATGGGGCACGGGGTATGGAGCATGGGGTATGGGGCATGGGGCATGGGACATGGGGCGT